>CM021107.1:232383841-232510744 GCA_007115665.2 Sequoiadendron giganteum | reverse complement strand
CGCCCAAGCAGTAGCCAATGCCATACTTGAGCTCGGGTCAGATGGTTGGGTGAGTTTCCTCAAAATCTACTTCGTCCCAACAGAGGAGGGCACGTCCGACGATGACGACCAGTCCGAGGGAGAATCCGAGGTAAAACCACAAGATCATCGCGAGGTTGCAGACAACTTCAGGCTCAACGCGTGGGAAGTCTTCAGTGCCGGGGTCATGAACGCCAACATGGAGGCGTTCTCTAAGTTCATGAACTCCGGCTACGCCTGGCTCGGTGGTGGGACACAAAGGTGGCTGGCAAGGTAGAGCGATATCCTGGGCACCATCTACCAGCTTATGGAATAAGCAACCCATCTTGCTCACTCTCCTTTTTTGTAAACCAGGCCTCTTAGTGCCCTCGTTTGTATGTACACGGGAGCTACCCCCTTTGGTAGTACTCATCAATAAAAAATAAAAAAAACTAAACAAAAAGGATCAGTTCATAAAGCAGCAGCAACAAATATATATAAGCAGCGATTAATATAACTAAATAAGCAGTGATTCATGTTGGGTGAAAACAAATATTAACGAAGGTTACGATTTGTTGTGAGGAGGGGTATCTTAACTTAAGGTTGTCTTTTTAGAAAGAGACATAGCTATTCATAGGGATCGCCTCTCTTGAGATTGTATGAAAGGAATGAAAAGTATATACACCAAGGGGGGGGGAGAATCATTATATATAATAAATATATATGAATGTTAATGGATGGAATAAAAAGGAAGAATATATTCTGACAAAGATTCTGAAAAGGGAATCATTTAATAAAGGTATTCTCTAAAATCTGATCATCATGGGAAATACAAAATCATCGTGGCTGAGAGAATAAGAAGGTTACAACAGAAGGAAGTATGTTTCATTTAAAATATGAAATAATTAAAGCTTTATATATTTAGAGAAAGGGATTTGTAAATACATTGTGGAATTTGGATGTTGATATGTTGAGAATTTAAATAATGATGATGGATAAATATGTTTAAATATATTATGATTAATAAATATGTTGCTGATGATTGTTAGATACAATCTACAATAATATATTTATTAAGTTGATGTTATTCATTAAGGTCATTTTAAGTAATAAGATTATGCATGCTGCTATTTATTATTATAGCATTACTAATATGTTATTTTGAATTAGATAACTAATTATGTTGTTGTGATATATTCTACTATAACTATTGTATGTGCAATCATATCTATCTTGTTATTTATCTTTATAGAACAATCATGGAAGAAGTGAGGAAGAGATTGCTAGTAGGTTGAGCAGATACTAGACATCCTCCTAAGTACGCCACTCCATGATGGTATGACTAAGTGTGCCTCTTGGAGCCAAGGGGGTGATATCTGCCCTTGGGCTTAGGAGGAGATATTTACGGGCCTCCTACAATAAGCTCTTTCCCAACCTCTACATGGATTGATTGATGGGATTGATTCAAGGGGTTTCAACCATAAGAGGGATGGAAAAGATAGCAAGGATAGGGAATGCAGATACAAGTTGTCCACCAAGTAGACCACTCCATGTGGAATGACTAAGTGCGCCAAATGAGGGCCAAGAGGGATGGTATATCTACTCTTGGGCTTGGTGTGATAGCTTTGGGTGGACCTATCATGCTTTTCATCCACTTCCCCTTATGATCCAACTCTTAATGCGAATTATAAATATTATGTGCTTTAAAACATTTGCATGATATGAATAGATAAACACTTGTTATATGTCTAATTATGTGAATTATATTCCAACATTATCTAACATGATTTGCAAGACCTAAACCAAGATTTATCTTTCTTAAAGTATTTAATTGATAAGTTGTAACCCTAACTATATTAGCTTATATTTTTAGAGTGGAAATTAGGGTTTTCTCAAAAGGAGACATTACAAAATAGTATATAAAATAATACTTGTGCACAACATTAGATTAAAATGAGTTGTAATCGGGAACTAATCTCGACAATTGGGTAGTTGTAGGAGTCGTTGCTGACAGTTGGTATCCCAACCAACCTCAACCGGTTATATAATTGATCATTCCATTGTAGTCGGGACCCGACATTCGAAGATTATGATGTACTTGCTATATTTTGATGAATAAATCCAATGCTATATTTTGTGCAATCATCGTGTAATTGTTATGCTTCATAATCGTTACTGTACATTCTTGGTTACTCCATGTTCTTTTGTTAAACCACTTAGCGAGTAAATATTTGGCACTATTGCTGAATTGAACCTGGTAAACATCACCTAGACGAGAGAATGGCATCGTAATGCGTCAACCAATTGAAGAGCTGGTGCAAGCCAACTAAGATAGAGAAGACGCGTTGATGAAGGATCTCATAAACCTGCGGGATATCTCATTGAGGGTAGAAATAGCTATAGACTCTTACCACTTTCTAATGAGATGTACACTGACCTTGTTGACCAAGCTAGAGAGTTGTCCATATCATCAATGTCAGATGAAGGGGAAAGTGAAGAAGAAAACAGTAGCTTGCTAGAGAACCGTCTGGACCATTATCGTCAAACAAAGAAGGGTCATCGCCAGGTGACAAAGAAGGTTCATTGTTGGGTGAAAGGGAAGGCAAGGAAGAACCTGCCAACCCGACCGTTGAAGAACCGTTCGTACAAATAAAACCGGTCGAAGGGGAAGGTTAGAGAGAACCTATTGACGATTTGACAGAGACCATACACTAGATTGAAAACCTGAAATTGATGGAAGAATCAAACATTGGAAGATTGGAACCGATAACACCAGGACACAGGGAGCATCAGAAGGACCTTGAAGGTAACTTGAGGGTGACGAACGTTGAAGAGGGACGAGTGAAGGATTCTGATGTGTTCGAGAGTGCAAGGAAAGCACTAGAGCGTATGAATCAAAACTCCCCAAACAGGTTACTGTCACAAAGGGTGCAACAGGGAGTCAAGATGGTGACTCCCCCAACAAGTCCAAATGTAGAGAGGCATAAACTTCCAAAGTTCAGTGGAAACAGGTCGAAGGACCTTGTAAGGCATTGTAAGACATGTGCGACAATTTGGTTAGCAAACTGTCAGGATGATAGAGCATATTGGCTGAGAGCATTTCTAGCAACTCGCAGAGGGATAGCCATAAACTATATACAAAGTTGGAAGTAGCACATAAAAGTACATGGGATGCATTGAAAAGAGCATTGTAAGTGGAATTAAAACTTTTGAGAGATGACAATGAAATTGTGGTAGAGATATACAATACCATACAGGGAAAGCATGAGAATGTGTGAGGCTATAATCATAGGCTCAAGGAATTACTGGTGAAATTAGAAAACTAGTCGGCCGATGGACTAAAGAAAAGATGGTTCATTGAAAGATTGATTCCTTAGCTAAGGAAGAAAATGAAAGTGCCTTCATCATCATACGTCAATGCCTACAATTGGGTGATGGACATTGAAAGTGAAGTTAAGACATCTACTCAGGGGAAGAGGAGGATGAAAGATGACGAGAGCACCGATGACAACAACGATAGTGAATCAAAGACGGTTCAAGCTTTACGGAAAGACATGATGAGAATGATGAAGGAGCTCAAAGCCGAGAAAGAAAGTACAAAGGAAAGCAAGGAATTATGGTGCATTGAGTGCAAGGTAGAGGGTCACACCAAAGTAAACTGCTCGAGAAAATTGTTCTGTGACATTTGCCAAGTGACGGGACATTCCATCAAGGAATACCCATACAACTTGAAGATGAAGCACACAAGTGCTCTTCACTCAAGGGGAACAATCAACCCCTCCAACCACACCTCCAAAAGCACAAAATAATAACATCAATGCATCTCCTAGCAGATATCGTAATAGACGGGGAAATAATAATCAATTCAACAATAGTGGACCGAGAAGAAAAATTTAGTATGACGCTAAGGGAAGACCAATGATCCAGTGCTGCAAATGCAACGAATGGGGTCACTTCGCCAGGTGGTGGAACCCCTAAATTTTTTGTGTTCCACTAATAATTATTGCATATTTGGCTGTCTTTTCTGGCCTAAGGTGTGTCCTGAGGCTTACGGTTGTCAGTTTTACCTCCGTTCTAGGGTTTTGTTTGTGCCCTAAAACCCTTTGAAAAATCCTAAGTGTTGAACCCTTGCTTACATTCTAATTTGCAGTTGACTGGTGCTGGCCTGTTCCTGGTTTGTCAAGTTATAACTTAGGCCATTGAATTCATTTATTTACTAGCCCCTTTGCCTAGTTTAACGGTCGCTACCCGTTGAAACTATTTTATTCATGTGAAATGTTATACGGGTTCAAAAATGTCTCAAATATTTACCTTTTATCCTAAGTTTGAGCCCTAATAATGCTTAAAGTCTTTTATCTTATAAACCTAGTGAAGGACCCCTTTTAAGTCATCAATAAATGCACGTGCCTTTAAAAATGTTCAAGCAGTGGTCGCTTGGTCCCACCAAACATTTCCTATTGGTTCCCCGCTAGCCCGCGAGAATAAAATAATTGGTTAAATCAACCAGTGGGGTAGCGGGCGTGTGACACCTGTCCACCCTATGGCAGGTCCTACCACTCCTTAAAAGCATTGGTGATGAAGGGTTATGTTATCAACGACTAGGATGAACTCTGACGGATGAATTGTGACCATTCCCCGCTAGCCCGCGGGGGACCCACTATCAGATCTCGACTCATGGAGGGATAGTGGGCAAGCGCCACGTGGCATCATCGCCATCGTCTGCTGAACTATAGAAGGTAGTGAAATATTTGGCTGAATACTGTGGGTAACTATGGACATGTTAAAGGGCATGCTACTAATGGACTTTAAGTGCACATGCAAAATTGCTCCACGAGATGTTTTTAATTTGGACCGTTCATCACGAAGGAAGGATAACTTCATGTTGCTAACCTATGGATTAAAGAGTGCACATGTTGAAGGTCGTTGGGTTGATTTGGGCCATTGCCTGCTAGCTCGCGACCGTAGATCTAAACCTTGCAGATTCCAGAGGGCTAGCGGGCTGCTGACACGTGGATCCTTTAGCGGCTTGTAAAGCATAGTGGGGCCACGAAGCTAACGAAAAGGATGCACACATGGCGAGTTTCTGGCTTAGTGGATGTCGAGTCAACAAAAAGAAAAATGTTCAAACTTCTTTGACTCCATCTAAGCCACATGCTAGTCCACATCAAGATGAGATCGACCACAGAAGTTCAAAGTTACCAAAAAGGACATCATGGAGGTATTTTGGTTCGCGCGAGTGAGCAGTAATGGCGGAGTTGATGTTTTTTGCCTAATTGAGAGCTTTACTCGCCATAAAAGCTTGCTTTAAAGCTTGTTGATTACAAAGACATTTCCAAACAATTCTAGAGTTGTTGTAGAGCATTTCAAGTGTTTGGCATCGTCAAATTAGGGTTTTCTACGATTTGAACCAATAAGTAAAATTCACATTCCTTGAGCTTAAAGTTACCCTAGTTTTCATTCAGTTGCAGTTGTTGTTATCTGATTTACAAGTAGGGCTTCTTTTAAGGTTTGACGTTCATCTAGGTTGTTATAATTTGTGAATTTAGTCACTCTCTGCGTCAAGTCTTTCCTTGAAACCATAAGAGCTCTAGTTCAAACTTGTCAAGCCTAGGTCAAATTATCCATTGGTACAATGGCATCGAAAGTCCAAGCTTCTGGTTTTAAACCTAAGGTGAGACCCTTGGTCCAAGATTTATTTGAGCAACTGCCACCCTCAACCACTGAGAAGCGATTAGGGCAACACATGTTCCATGGCCCTGGGGTTAAGGAGGGCATTGTTGACCGACAATGTGCAATCAAAGATGCTACATTGCCATATACTGGATGGACTCTATTCCAAGGATGGTTTGGTAACAAAAATGCTAGTATTCCAATCTGCAACCCATGGAGATTGGATATGGCCAAATTGGTGGTCCCTAATATGTACGTGGATGTTGATCTCTTGAAGGCCGTTGCTGCTAAATACAACCCTCTTGTTAGAGTAGTTAGAACTCACTTTGGGTAGGATATGGTTTGGGTCACAAGGGAGGAAATTGCAGAAGTGTTTAAATTGAACAAATGGAATAGAGACATGGTGGAGATAAATGAAAAGAAGTTGAGGGAAGAATATGAAAAAGTGAGACATACATTCAGGGTTTCAGTATTGGCTCACTTTCTGGTGTCAATAGAAAAGGGCAAGGGCAAAATTGTTTTGGGACCATCTGATAAGGAGCCCCTCGCTATCAAGTATTTTGTTAGCTATTTCCAGAAGACTTTCTACTCCCTGTGTCAGATTTTGGGGTTTGATCCATCTTCAAGCATGCCGATTGCTCCAATGTATATGGCTGCAAACATTCAACACCCCAAGATCAATACTTTGTATGATTTTGCTACATATTTATCAGAGGAAATGCACAAGGGTTTAGTAGCACTGAAGAATGGGGAACATTTGTGAGGTTTTGGTGGTATTCTCTTTTTGTGCACATGTTTTTATATAGGGGTGCTGATTATTTTGGCAAGGATATGGAATTGAAGAGAGTTGAGGGTGGTGTGGTAATGCCAGTTCAGTCATGGACTCCATTGCTGGATAGGCATGAACAAAAAACCAGTTTTGTGATTGCCACAAACATTTTTGCCTCCAAGTTGAGAAGGGTTTTAGTTGTAAATATGCCTAGGATTCCCACAAAACTACATGACTTCCTAAGGCCAGCAGAAAGGAGGCCTGAGTTGAACATTAGCTACACTGGGGAGATGTAAACCCATATCAGGACTACATTGTTATTAGGGTATATGACACAAGGCTAACACCCCATGTACTGCCCAAGGAAATGCCACCCAGAATTGCTTTTCTTGAGGTCATGTGGCAGTTGGGGAATGTTGATTATGTGTACTTGTTTGAGACGACAAAGGGAACATTCTTCCTGAACTACACTATCTTTTCTGATGTTGTTATGATAACCAATGGATGGAGGAATATTGTTGACTATCACCTTAAGCCCTATGACATGAAACTTCGGGCATATAGGAGTTATGATCCTGAGGGATTCATGGTTTGGTTGATGGACAAGATCAAAGGAGGGCAGTTTGTTCACACCTTTTCGTTCCCTGATGGTTTTATTAGAAATATTTTTGACCTTAAGGTTTAGGAGGACAAAATGAGAAAATGGATTGTATTTGAGAAGTTGGAGAAAGCAAGAAAGATTAAAGATCCTGAATTTAAAGCATTATTTGATATTGATAATGTGACCTTGAAGGTGGAAATAGTTATACAAAATTTTGACAGGGTCATTGGAAATTTGAAAGAAGAAAGAATAGTGCAAGATAAAGGGAAGCTGTAGTCATTGAGGAGCATGATAAGGGGAAGGCCCCCATGACAGAAGAAGGATCAACTCAACAACCTCCCAAGAAGGTGCACATTTTTGCAAGGAAGAAGAGCACTACAAATATTAAAATAGTAAATGTAATATTAATGGTCATCTTAGCTTTAGTTAGTTTTTAGTAAGTTTAGTTACGTTTTAGTTGTTTTAGTATCTTTCTGATTTTTGCTTTAGTTAGCTTTAGTTAACGATTGTTTCTTTTTAGAAACATTGTCTTGTAAATTTCTTTATAAGGAGCTTTCGTCTCCTTTTGTAAACATGCAATTATGAATATCAATTATCTTTTCATAGTATTAGAGCTCAGGCTCGAACGTGATTAGTTTTAGCTGATTTTTTTTAACAAAAAAAAAATCGTAGTTTTTTTTAATAAAAAAAAATCGAGAATTTTTTTTGAATTTTTTTTTGCCTTTTTTTAGGACGGATTTGGATCTTTCCAGATTCGTGTTTGCTGGGTGTTGTCTTCTTGGTTGTGTTTACCTAAAAATTGTGGAGTTTTTCTCTAGATTTTTGGAAGATTTCTGGGTTGCTGATTGAAGTTTGTGCTTGCGCCAGTTTGTGAAAGGGTTTTTTTTTCAGATTTACTAGGCATCTTCATTAGTGTTTTTGGGCGATTTTGCAAAAATCGTGTTTTCATGGCAGCCTGAAGGGTGTTTTTTTGAACTAGTTTTTGACAGGGTTTTCGGGTTGACAAATAAAAACTCTGCAATGAGTTTTTCAATTTTTTTTTTGAAAAAGTTTACTAAGTGTTGTTTTATGAAGAGTTTTTTGATGATTTTTTCCTATCTAGAAAATCGTGGGTTGTTGCTAGGGTTTGCAGACCAATTTTTTGGGTGATTTTATTCTCAACTAAAAATCGTGCACCTAAAGATTTTAAAGAGTTTTTGAAAAAAATTCTATAAAATTTTTGTAGTTCAAAAGTTTTTTGAGGATTTTTCTGAAAAAATCTTACTTTTTTAGAGTTTTCAAAGATTTTTTTGAAAAATCTTACAGTTCGGGAGTTGTGCCAGTTGATTGTCTAGAGTTTGTGCCAGTTGATCACAGTGTTACCTTGTTTTTGGAAAACGGGGGGGATGGTGTCTTTCTCCAATATCATTTTGGAAAATACGTAGAGGTTCAACGAAAATTTCTACTACTTGGAAGCAAAAGATACTCAGTTTTCGAGTGTCAGTGTCTAGATTTGGTTGTTCTGCAAGAAATGATTGGTAATCGCAAGGCGGCTATGCTTCTCTAGTTATCAGTCACTAATGATATGTTTTCAAAAGAATTTGGGTAGACTAAGTTTATGTTTGTACGATGACCATTAAGGGAGGGTATTAAAATATTAAATGTAATATTAATGGTCAAATTAGCTTTAGTTAGTTTTTAGTAACTTTAGTTATGCTTTAGCTGTTTTAGTATCTTTCTGATTTTTGCTTTAGTTAGCTTTAGTTAACAATTGTTTCTTTTTAGAAACATCGTCTTGTAAATTTCGTTATAAGTAGCTTTCGTCTCCTTTTGTAAACATGCAATTATGAATATCAATTATCTTTTTAGTAAAAAGGTAGTTGACTAATGCCACTCCTACACAATCAGAGGAGTTAAGGGCACCTTCTCCACAACAACAATTGCCACCATTGTCACCACCACATTCATCTACTCCGGTAATAATTGAGTTGGATTCACTAACTAGAGAGCCATCTTCTCCAAAGGAGCCACAAATAAAAAGGCAAATGGTTGAGACATTTGTCCTTGTTGACTATCCTGCAGATGATTCATATGACGAAATTGTTGTCACTAAAGATGAAATAAGGCAAGGCATGCCATCCCCTCAAAGAAACATAGTGCCTCAAACTTTGAGTCTTAGATTGAGCAAAGCAGATTTGAGTGGAATTAACAACTCAGAAGATGTGAGGGCTAAAGCTTGTGAAAGTTTCATGGATGATGATGCTTTTGCTAAAACACAAGCATTTAAAGAATTTGTGCGGAAAGCAATGAAGGATGAACATGTGATGGAAGTTGAGAAGAAGGCAAGTGAAAGACCTGAATTGCCAAAGACAGTAATTGAGGCTTAGGTCCATGAGGAAATGAGGACCAAATACTTGAATATTATTGCAAAAGAAGGCAAGGAGCTTGTCAGGAAAAGTGGTGTTTTATTGCTACCAAAAAGGGACTTGGCATCTGCTATTGCATTTGATATGGTAAGAAGACATGATGCCCCCATCTTTAATGCCGAGGAGGTCACAATGGCCTTGCAAGGATCAGCTTTTAGCTCCCAGTGGGACACACTTGCCATTTGGGCCTTGGCCCCAAGCACCAAGAAGCCCGAGGTTGCAGAACCAGCTCCAGGAGTTAGGGGAGAGTTGATCATCAAAAGAGTATCAGGCACGTCATCCCTTGAAGCAGCTACAATGAATGTCAATGTAGCTCAATTTACTAAGGCCACAGTTGCATCCCTAACAGAAGAGGGGGATAAATTTAGAACTCAAAACAATGATATAGTGGCAAAGTACAATGCGAGCCAGCAAAAGATTTCAGAAATGCAAACACAAATGGCTTTATGGAAGCAGCAATTCCAGTCTATGCAATCATGCCCATCTCAAGCAACTATTTTGCCTCCACCATCCCCACAAGCTCAAACCCCACTTTCTCCAATTCTTTCACCACCTCCAGTCCAAGATGAGGCTATGCCTCCTGATTCTGAGGATGTGCCAATTGCACAATCAGCTCCTGATACATCAGATGTACCTCAAACAGAGGAGATCACCATGGAGGATTTGATGGAAAAGTTAAAGAGTTATGAGGAGAGATCTAAGCAACAGGATGATTTAATTCATGTGAGCAATCTAAAGATTGTGACAGTGGTGCTTGAGCACTTAAACACGGGGATTGATAGGAAATTGATTAGCATTCATTCCAACTATTCTTTGATGTTTGATGCAATAAGAAATTTTGACAGAGATAAGGAGGTTGCTATCCTATTAATGGATAGGTGGATCCTAAGAGCACAAATATTGAGGGATATGGCCATTGGGTCATCTCATGATGCTAATAAACCTTCAAACATTGTCCTAGCCCTTAGGTTTGTGAATGGGATAGCAGATTCCCAAGGGTTGATTGAGCCTCTGGAAACGAAGATCATGGAATTGGTGAGGAAGTTTGATGAGTGGAGCTTCAGTCTACTTCCAGATATCCTAGACGAAAATGGTGAAGTTAAATCTTTACAAGAATGGAAGGACCAAGCAAATAAGGTAATAGCCACTCAGGCTAATATTTGTGATGGTGTAGATGTGGACATGTTAAAAACTAGTATGGATAGGTTAACCCACATAGGTATCTTCCTAAAAGAATTTGACAAAGAGGTAAATCAGGTGTTAGTCAAATACAACCCATACAGGACGAAGGTAGATAAGATTATGCGGTTTGATTGGCCTACTAAGGAAGAATTTGGGCTTTGGAAGTCCAAATATGTTGACATCTTGGACCTCTAAGCTGCTGTAGTTATGAATGGTGATTGAATATTTTGGTCTTATGTTTGCAATAACAGAGGTTTCAGCAAGAGAAGTACAGTACATGGCCTGGAACTAGTATAGATTAGGCCTTAGATATATCAACGTTCAAATATTGTAGTCTCTCAAGTTCAAATGTGATGACATGGAATGCAGACGTGGAAGTTACTTTGGTGTTTTCTGTTTTCTCTATTTTATGCATTTTCATCCTCAAGTTTTGGAGCAAGTGGAACAAGTGCATTGCTCTTGGAAGAAATAATCTGCATCGACTAAAGAGCTTGTTGGAAGGTGAGAGAATCTTCATTAGCAAATGAGAAATGGTTTTTGTCTTATGTGAACTTCTCCCTCATATTTTGGCAAATATAATTGCCATTGAATGTAAAAGTGATTGTCAAATGAAAACATGACGTGTACAATTTGGCCCAAAGCTTGTTTTGCTCTCTTGTGCTTATAAAAGGGAATTCAAGGCCAATTGTACGGGGTTGCTAGCGAATTGATCTCAGAGAAGTTTTGTAACCAGGTCAAGATAATAGAATTGAGTCTGTTTTTAGGTTCTAAGAGTCTTTTGAGTCCTATAATGGTGAATATGATAACAATACTGTCATATTTTGAAATATAAATGGCAAAATATTTGAGGCTAGTGTTCTCCATTGTATATTTCACATAGATTTTGAATACAAAGCAATCAAAGATTACTTCTATTCATCTTCTTGTCTTTTCTTGAATGTTTGTTCATTGTTATTACACTTGTTCAAAGAATGAGTTAAATCTGTATTAACATGAATGAAGGTTTATGTGAATGTATGCATGGATCACTAAGTATTGTTGGTTAAGTTTCTGGTATTAATGGTGTAAGGCATCATTGGTAGGCTTTGCTATGACAAAAATAATGCTGTTACATGTTTTCAATTATGTGACTTAGAATTCTCCGCCCTAGGATAAGGCACTGGTCATGTTGTGTTACAGTTTCCTGGATTATTCATAATAGCTACATTCAAAATCAATTACAATGTCTATTTTTTGTGTGAATGTATGTTGAGTTGAATTATAACATTTTCTCATGCTTAAGTATGATGTTACCATGAAAATTAGCCAGATCTTTAAGGTATTTCACCTGTTAAGCAATTATAAGGAGAATTTATCTATTAATTTACAATGCATATGATAATTGGCACAAGAGTATCTAAAGATACATTGTAGGGATCACCCTCCTGGGTTTTGCAGAGCCCAAAAGTGCAGAGGGAAAGCCTAGCAAGCTTTCACCTGTTCGTTGGCCAATCCTCAAAGTTATTGACCATTGAATTTGGCAAATTCATAGATAACTTATGAGATTAAGTTTGGTTCATTAAAAATAACCAACACTAGGGAATGCTAAAACAATCAGAATAAAGTAGGAATGTTTTGCAAATGGTGTGGATAGGGTGATCATGAAGACACTGACTACCTGGAGCAAATAGGAATTAACATGCTGGAAGTGGAGCAAGACGAGATAGTTTTGGCAGTCATCAGAGCACAAATAATGAAGCCAGTATATCCAAACCCTTGTATGGAAAAGGAATGACTATGAGAATCCAACTCCGAGGTAGAATAGGTGACAACAAGAGAATCAAGAACCTCCAATAGAAATGCAAGTACCTCATTGCGGTCAAAGTCAGAAAATAACATAGTACAAGTGCTACAGAGAGCTATACCTTGTTTAGAAGCTCTACTACACATTCCTTATAAATAGTGGCATTATCTTCTTCATGGGAAGGCCCTACAGGAGTGTCTACTCCACGAGTGTCATCCTAATTATGAAGTCTACCACCCCTATGTGGTACATACTTCATCCTGAGATCCCTGTAGTCATGGAAAGATATTTCACTCAAAAAATCAACACTGAAATCTATCCAATCTTGTAAAATTTGATCCTCCAATTCCCGCTGTTCGAGTTGATTATTAATTTGAAGGTTATTCCTTGGAGGAAATTTAAATGTTTTAGAGTTGGCTGTCACAGTCCTAGTACTCTAAATTGCAATCCTATTGTTAACAGAATCATCCCCATTTCCATAATTTCTTTCTTGTTGATTGTTCCCACTAGAACGTTGGATCATTAAGGCACATAATTGAGCTATTTTCTACAGCAAATCACACTGTCCTCTAGCAAGATGATTTAAAATGTCTCTTGCGTTTTGTTTCTTGTGGTCTACATGTTTTTTGTCACCCATCACTACTTCAACCTTTCAATACTTGTAAATTGATCATTCGCAGATAACCCTCCAAGATGGCAGGATACTCTATTTTGATACCACTGAAGTGCTCTACCCCATTTTTCAAATCAATTTTTTTTTGCTCCCTTGTCCAAAATTTTGAATGAACGAAATTTGAAACTGCTTACTGAATAAGTTCTTCACATTTCACAGTGAACAAATTTGTTCACCCTTAATTTGATACCATAGATACACAAAATTAAATATGGTATATCATTAACAACATTCACATCAGCTCAATTGGTATTCACAACAAAATACTACAGATATCAGATTTACTTGAATTTAATACAACTTTTTCTAACCTAATAACTCCAATTGTATCCTACATGGTACAGTTCATGTCTAGTCTAATACATAGTCGTATTGCTGATTGAATTACAAGAAAAGAAACTCCCACTTGAAGTGTGATAACTACCAAGAATAATTTCAAAGACTTTCTTAATTCCAACGCTCCTAGTATCAACTCCTTCAAATGCTAATAAATCTTCAAATCTTCATTTTAATTTGGTAATGCCTGAAACCTCCAAAAATGCATTCCGTATGGGTCCTTCAAAATGAACGACTCTTTAATAGTTTTCTCATTGTAAATTTGAATGCATCACTAAGGGAAACATTTATTAAAATACCCCAAACTCATAAAGTGACTTCCCAAAGCTATGCGAAAACAATAAGGAAGTATGACTGGAAGTTCATGGTACAGATATGAAGTATGGCTCACCTTAGAAATTCAAATAAACATCTACACAATTGTTTCAACATTCAAAAATTGTCGCCCAGCCAAGGAAATGATATTAAATCAATACCCACAACTATCAAATGCCTCTATTACAACTAGCAACCACATAAGAGGGGTATGGCCTAGTCAATGGTATGGAAAGTGTACGACCTTTCCCAAAATTTTAGATGTGCATTTTTAAAACTATTTTAATACTAGGAAGTAATTGTCAATCAGGATAATTTACAATGAAACAATACCCATAAACATTCTTGCTCTTTGTAGATTTTTGTGTATGAAAATATGAGATTTTTGGTTTTTCCTATACATGTACGGTGTTGATGTTATAGCAGTGGGAGATATCTTTCTCTCAAATTTAAAAATGATGGATAAATAATACCAAGGCAAGTCGGACTTGCTATATATAATAGTTTTATGAAGAGTCACCTTGTTTCTTAAAAGAGGCCAACCCAAATGAAGAGTCACCTAGTTTTGTATAAATACAAGGTGATGATCATTCATTTGATCATCAAGTTCATTCATCATAATTCACATTCCTAGAAGAAGTTCATACTTGAGCAGCAGATCATCATCTTGTAGCAGCAGATCATCATTTTGTAGCAGCAGACTGATTTCAAGGAGAAACATATTCATTTGTATCTAGGAGAGGTGCTATTATTCATTGTATCAAATTCGGCATTGTGTTGGGCCTGAGTTGTAAACAGATTTCTGCTCTTATTCCTTCAATATATAAGAGATATATTTGCTGGGTTTTTCTCCCTCGAGTAGGAGGGTTTTCCCAGGGTATCTTGTTGTGTTCATTATCTTATGTGTTGCATTTTCTGATTGCTTTCATTTCTGATCCTAAATCTAACATGGTATCTGAGCGGGTCTAAGAAAAGATCTGATCAGATTTGTTTAAGCAGTCAAGTCAACTTTTCAACTAGGGCAGATCTTTGAAGATGAATTTGTGCGGAAAAAAAAGATGGTGAGCGGTGTCAAGGTAGAAGATAGGCTTGATGGAGCTTCAAACTTCAACTCTTGGAAACCCAGGGTACTCATTGCATTAGAGGAGAATGATCTTCTTGATTTCGTGGAAAGTGATATGCCCGAGCCTTTCGATGATACTGAGAAAATCCAGTGGAAAAAAAATGGCATGAAGGCTAGAAAGATCATGATAGACTCTGTGATGAATCACCTAGTACCGATCATCTCCAAATTGAAGACAGCTAAAGAAATGTTTGATACTCTAAAAGGATTGTATGAGATCAACAACACCAACAGAGCCCTTGCTTTGAGACAACAACTTCACTATGTAAAAATGGCTAAAGATGATTCCTTTGTCCGTAACTCCTCCACCACTTTTCTTGAAATCCTCTAAAATACTTTGAATTTAATTCTTTTAAGAATTAATCCTTATTTCACCCCAAAAGTGACTTTATTAATTTAATTTAACTTATTCCAAAACTTAAGTCACTTTTGCACTCCTTTAAAAATAATTAATTTAAGTTGCCTTTTAATTTAATCTTTTTCGACAAACTAAAATTAATTATATAATTAATAAATATTTCCCCCATAGCCAACTGAAAATGTAGAAAATACAAAACCCGATCGAAAATGATGTCGGAAGGTGCAAGAATACAAAGGCTCATTGGAAACATCAAACTACCCCCCTTGGTGATTAATAAGAAAGCCAAAATTAATTATGATGCTGATGTAGTAAAAAACGGGGACATTACAATCTTCTACATAAACCTGCTCTTATTCAAAGGGATTTTCATTGAAATTACATTCATTAAAACCTCCAAAAAGATCTTGCATTTATATGCACTCATGTCACCTTTCAAAGTAGGTTGGCCACATAGAGAAAACATTATAATTTTATTTTGATTTTCTTTATCCCAAGTTAGGCAACTGACCTAAGAGGGTCGGCCAAGCCAAAGGTGCCCGAAATAATATAAAAATTAAATAATTCCAGCACTGCCTTGAATAGGGTAAGGTCATCCATTTCAAGCAATAAAACATTTGTTTTAAGATGTAACAACTTGTAATTGGAGTGCCAATGTAATTGTCTTCATTGGTCATCGATAAGTGGCCTTTGGCCTTTGTCGCTTATATGATTTCTTCCATTCACAATTTGCTTGCCACACCTTTGACATCAATGACAATTAATCCGACAACAAGATCCTTCTTGACATCAATGACAACATTTGCAACATTTAAACCATAAAGTAACCTCTTCAATTTTTCATACCAAATTTTCCTTGTACTTAACAACAATATTTTTAGGTTGTGAGATAGATTTCCTCTTCTAGATCCCCATGCAAAATGTTGTTTTAATATCCAGCTTCTCTACTGCAAAATCACAAGCATAAGCAATAGCCCATAGGAATCTAATGGAAGTCAATTTAATGATAGGAGAAAAATTCTCATGAAAATTATTTCTCTCAATTTGGAATCTACCTTTGTCACTAATTTTGCCTTGTGTTTTTCTATCATTTCCTCTGAATTTGCAATCAACAGGTTTCCTTACTTCAGGCAACTTCATCAAATCCCAAGTATTCTTTTCCAAGGCTGCCTGTTGATTTGAGATAGCTTTGGTCAGATATAAATGATGATTGCATTCATGCATCATCATCATTTATATTTAATCGAACTGCTCTTAAAATATACAAATAAGTTATTCAAATTCTAATGATGATCATAATTCATAAAGAAATAAAATCGAACTTCATATTAGAAGATCGCTGCTTGGTATAGCGTGCAAATTAGTTTATATATAATATCGAATATTTTCGGTTTGGTTAAGGGAGTCCGCGCGCTCAAGGGACACGTCCCATGAGCGGACGTGGAGACACGTCCTCTCATGAGACGCGTCTCTTCTTGAGGCGTGTCTCCGTCAACAATATAAATGGTGACTCCATCTTCTATTTGCAATCATCGAAATTAATAAATGTTCTACAATCAGAAGATTTGAAAGACAAGAATTAAATCTGACTTAGAATACATGCACAGAATTTAGGACTTAGAATTTCCATAGATTTTTCTTAGGATACAACTTGATCAGATTTGATTAACAATTACATGGTATCAGAGCCAAGTTGAGTGAATCAAAATCAAATCTTGATATCAGATTACTTAGAAAAATCGTATTTTTTAAGAAATTGATTTTCACATCACATTCTTCATAATGTCAAGTGTGATCGGATTTGAAGATATCTTGAAGGAGCAAACAACTTCACATCATGGAAATTCATAATCATGATGATTCTTAAAGAAAATAAGTTACTCATTTGTGAGAGAAAACAAGAGGGAACCAGAGGATGATCCAGAGAAAACTCAACGGATTGAGAACAATGAAAAAGCCATGAAAATCTTAGTAGATGTAGTTAGGGACCATATAGTACCCATTCTAGCAAAACATGAAACTGCATATCTAATGTTCAAATCCCTTGAGAGCACCTATGAAATAAATAACACCAGTAGGAATCTTGCATTAAAGAGGCAAATCAACAATGTCCAAATAAACAAAGGAGAAACTATTAATGCATGCTTCATGAGGATCATTGAACTGAGGGATCAATTATCTACAATTCGATATCAAATTGATAGCAAAGAGTTAACACTAATTGCACTAGGAGGCCTACCAAACTCATGGGAGTCATTTGTTCAAGGAATAAGTGCGAGATCTAAACTCCCCAAGTTTGATAGGCTAAGAACAAATTGCTTCCAAGAGGAAACGAGACTCTAAACAAAAGAAAACAAACAAAAATCCATAGATGAAGACATTCATGTGCTCAACACAACATCTAATAAAAGGGGTAAGAAAAACTCTTACGGGAAAGGATCATTTAAGAGAAAGAGAAATTCCTATGGAAAAGGATCATCCAAGAAGAGGAAAGACATCTCTCAAGTACAATGTTTTAGATGTGATCAATATGGGCACTATGCGATGAAGTGCCTTGACAGATCAAAACAACAAGCATCCTTTGCTAAAGTAGGAAAGTCAAATTCAGACCATGAATCTGAGAAATTTGTATTCTATTCAGCCTTATCAAGTCAACTATCTAACAATATCAACAACTGGGTAATTGATAGTGGTTCTTCAAGGCACATCACAGGGTTCAGAGAACACTTAGACACTATGACTGAAGAGACTGATGAAGAAGTAACTATTGGGGATGATTCTGCACACTCTGTAAAAGGGGTTGGAACTTGCTCCATCAAATTGAAATCTGGTCTCTCCCTTCAACTCACTGGAGTTTTATTCATACTTGGAATAAAGAGGAATCTAATATCCATCTCTGCTCTTGAAGACAATGGATATAGGGTAACCTTTATGGATGGGAAAGTTCTGGCGTGGCCTAAGAACTCAACTATAAAGAAAGCTCAAACCATAGGTATAAGACAAGGTTATCTTTATAAACTATGCACTGAAGTCAAGCAAGCCCTTACCATTGATACTTTTGATTCAAATGAAATTTGGCATAGAAGATTAGGACACCTTCATTTTCGTGCCCTACCCTCTGTGGAAAAACTTGTAACAGGATTGCCTAAGTTAAAACCAGCTCATGAAGGAGCTTGTAAAGGGTGTGCACTAGGAAAGAATACCAAGGGGACCCCGGCCTCCCGGGCCCTGACACTATAGCCCCTACTATTATAAGGGGTAAAGGGGTGGGATGGGGGGGAGGTTCGATAGGGCTAAATTGAACGCCAACTAAACAGAACAGTTGGCAACCAATATGACTCAACCGGGGTGTTCATGTGGGGGGCTTTTATGCATGGTTGCCAACTATAGTTGGGGGATGGGGGGAGGAAAGGACCGAGAAAGGGTGGGGGGGGATTTCGGTTGTTCGCCAAAACAACCTCGTATCACGTATATAATAGAAAGAAGATCTCCCTACGAGCTATAGAGCTATAAAGGGCCCCTATTTAGTTATATAGGTGGGGGGGGAAGGCCCCTACCTTATGGCTAACTTGCCCGGCTACTAGAATTCCCTCCATGCAGGGTGGGTGGGTGGATATAGATACTCTAGAACTTAGAAATTGAGCCTTAGCCCTATCTCAAATAATTGGGGGTTGAGTAGGGATATAGAGCCGGGCAAGGACTTCTCTTGACTTATCCATCCTCGGTTGGGGAGAAGAGGCTTCATTCTATTGATTCGAGTTGTGGAGCCCCAATTCGTACCCCTGTTCCTTAGGTTTGTGTCTCACGGAGCGGAACTAGGAGCAAGCATCTATCTACTCCACCGTTGCCTGGACAAGCATGGTAGTATAGATTAGAGCAAAGGTCGGTTGATACATTCTTCTACGTGGGTTGTTCAATACCCCACATCCCGGAGTGCATGCACACCCGAACTCAACAGCATAGCTGGGAAACATCTATACCTATGGAATGTGCACGGAGTTTTAGAGGTCCAATACCCCAGATGCATGGCTATAAAGTACACACCCGAACTCCCCCATTACCTTCATCCTCCTAATTTCCCACCCACCCCTGCAGGGGCAATACCTTGCTTCGTAAGGAGAAATTGTCCGTGCCTCTTTTACAGAGCAAACATCTCCGGCCAGGGCAGCCCTTTGGTTGTGGTGGTATCTAAAGAATCCAGTTCTTTCTCTTTCGAGCAGAGGCATGCCTATTATTTCTTTAGGCAGCTTTAACAACTTAGCCATCCCTTGTGTTGATCGGTGCCTATATCGCTCTCCTCTCCGACATTCATTCAATGAAATAAACACCAAATGGGCCTCCTAAAAATGTTGGTTGATGCTATTACAAGACTTGCCCAAGAAGCGAAGTACAATAATGAATGAAAGAATCAATGAATGCACCCAATGTAGATCATTTCTGCCCTTGTTCAAAAATGTGTTAGAACTGGTTCACTCTAATTTATGTGGACCCATGTCTGTACCCTCCATGGCAGGCTTCCTATACGATGTTATATTTATAGATGACTTCTCTAGGAAGACTTGGATTTATTTTCTTAAGTGTAAAGAGTCAATAGAAATCCTTAAAAGGTTCAAGGAGTTCAAAGCTCTTACTGAAAACTTCTCTGGGAAGAAAATCAAAATCCTAAGGACAGACAATGGAAAAGAATACACCTCTGAAATCTTTAAGGAATTCTGCATGAATGCTGGGATTAAGAGGGAGTTTACAGTAGCTTACAACCCTCAACAAAATGGTGTTGCTGAAAGGAAAAATAGAACCATTGTAGAAGCTGCAAAAGCAATGTTACTTGACCAGAACATAGAAACCTTCTTCTAGGCAGAAGCCTCTAGAACTGCTGTCTACATGCAGAATAGATGTCCACATTCTCATCTAGATAACAAAACTCCTGAAGAAGCATTTACTGGCATAAAACCTGATATTAGTCACTTTAAGATTTTTGGTTGCCCTGTCTATATTCATGTGCCCAAAGAGAAGAGATTCAAACTAGAACCTTCCGGAAAGAAAGGGGTATTTGTGGGATATAGTGAAACCTCCAAAGCCTACAAGATATTCATACCCGGGCATAAACAAATTGAATTGAGCAGAGATGTCATC
Organism: Sequoiadendron giganteum; assembly: GCA_007115665.2. Classification (NCBI taxonomy): domain Eukaryota; kingdom Viridiplantae; phylum Streptophyta; class Pinopsida; order Cupressales; family Cupressaceae; genus Sequoiadendron; species Sequoiadendron giganteum. The sequence goes on along the minus strand of CM021107.1, from coordinate 232,490,399 downwards.
TTTGAAGAAGACATTGCATTCAAAAGGGCAAGAAGTTCAAGTGAGATAGAAACTTATTCACCTAGAGTCTTAGAAGTGGAACCTACTCCTGAGATTCAGAGGGAGTATCCTGAGGAAATACCAAATGAACTTCTATCTACTTCAGATGAGAATACAAATGACAACGGCAAGAAGAGGCCACTTTGGGCTAGAAAGATGATCAAAGAAGTTGACAATCATGTAGCACCCAAAGGAACCTTTAGGGAAAGTAAAAGACCCAAACGATTCTCAAGCTATGTTGCTCTAATGAATGACATCATAAATTCAGAACCCGCCAATGTTACAGAAGCCTTCAGACATGAAGTATGGAAGGACGCTATGACGGAAGAGTATCAGTCCATTCTAAAAAACGATGTATGGGATATATTGCCTAGACCAAAAGAGAAATCTGTTGTCTCTTCTAAATGGCTCTTCAAAATCAAACATGCTGCTGATGGCAGTATAGAAAAACATAAGGCACGTTTTGTGGCCAGAAGTTTTTCACAAAAGAAAGGCATTGATTATGAAGAAACATTTGCACTTGTTGCCCGTTACACGTCTGTGAGAGCAGTGATAGCCATTGCAACAGCTAAAGGTTGGAAGATCCATCAAATGGATGTGAAAACTGCCTTCCTAAATGGGACCATTGAAGAGGAAGTCTATCTAGAACAGCCTGAAGGTTTTGTGATACATAAACCTGACTCACATGTATGCAGACTAAAGAAAGCATTGTATGGACTTAAACAGGCTCCTAGGGCCTGGTATGAAAAAATTGACAGCTACCTCTTGGGACTAGGATTTTCCAAGAATGATGCAGACCCAAATCTTTACTTTAAGGTAATTAAAGGTGATACGTTAATAATATTTTATATGTTGATGACCTGCTGATAACAGGAGAAGATCACCTCATTGCTCAAGGAAAGAAGGATCTAACTTCAAAATTTGACATGAAAGACTTGGGCATTTTACATTACTTCCTGGGTTTAGGAGTCTGGCAGAAATCATATGGCATCATACTAAATCAAGGAAAGTATACTATTGATATTCTGAAGAGATTTGGAATGTTGGATTGTAGACCCATGTCTACAGCTATGGAAACCAACCTTCACAAACTAAAAGAAGCAGCAACAAAATCTAAGTGTGCAGATTCCACTCTATATAGAAAAATGATTGGATCTTTGATGTACCTGGTTAACACCAGACCTGATATTTGCTATGCAGTGAATGCTGTAAGCCAGTTTATGTGTGAGCCAAAAGAAATTCACCTTATGGCTGTGAAACATATATTGAGATATCTTCAAGGCACTATTGGATATGGTCTTCTTTACAAAAATGACCAACTAGATCTACATGGATACTCTGATTCAGATTGGGCTGGAAGTGTAACCGATCGGAAAAGCACATCAGGATGTTGCTTCAGTTTAGGATCGGCTATGATCTCTTGGATCTGCAAAAAACAGTCTTCAGTAGCACAAAGCTCGACAGAAGTTGAATACATTGCAGCCTCTATGGGGGCAAGAGAAGCAGTTTGGCTCCGAAAATTGCTTGTGGGACTCTTTGGTGAACCCTTGAATCCTACTATCATTCATTGTGATAATCAGAGTTGCATTAAGCTCTCTGTAAATCCAATATTCCATGATAGATCTAAGCATATTGAGATCCCCTACCATTATGTAAGAGACATGGTAGAAAGGAATGCAATCCAGTTGGAGTATATTAGTACAAATGATGAAACAACAAACATTCTCACCAAAACTCTCTCCAAAGTCAAGGTTGAACACTTAAGGAAGAAACTTGGTATGGTTGAAAAGTAATTTGATATTATGTTTGAAATTCAAATTGTTTAAAAGTTGTACTAATATATTTAAAGATGTTTAATGTGTAAACTCTTTTGTCATGTGTGTGACTCCATGACTTTATGGGCTCTCTCCCCTGTGTTCATTATTGAAAGGTGACGATCTTTCTAATAATGAACACTTTTATGTGACATTGTAAAGTGACGACTCTACAATGATGAGTTGAACTATCATGATAGATATCATGGGACTTGATGTCATTTGAAGATCATTGTGATCCTTATGAGATAATCATGGTGGATAAATATATATCCGTGGATATGCCATGAATTATTATGGTAGACATCATGAGACTTGATGTCAGTGCACATACCATAATGAAGATGTGTTATGAAGAATGTCATGTGACTTGACAAAAATTAATCATATGTTCGATATCACGTGTAAAGTGATATCTCTACTTATTTGTTTTGAGTTATCTTCCCTAGCTAAGAGGGAGTGTTGATTTGAGATAGCTTCGGTCAGATATAAATGATGATTGCGTTCATGCATCATCATCATTTATATTTAATTGAACTGCTCTTAAAATATACAAATAAGTTATTCAAATTCTGATGATGATCATAATTCATAAAGAAATAAAATCAAACTTCATATTAGAAGATCGCTGCTTGGTATAGCATGCAAATTAGTTTATATATAATACCGAATATTTTCGGTTTGGTTAAGGGAGCCTACGCGCTCAAGGGACACGTCCCATGAGCGGATGTGGAGACATGTCCTCTCATGAGACGGGTCTCTTCTTGAGGCGTGTCTCCGTCAACAATATAAATGGCGACTCCATCTTCTATTTGCAATCATCGAAATTAATAAATGTTTTGCAATCAGAAGATTTGAAAGACAAGAATTAAATCTGACTTAGAATACATGCACAGAATTTAAGACTTAGAATTTCCATAGATTTTTCTTAGGATACAATTTGATCAGATTTGATTAACAATTACACTGCCATCTCTTCATTCAAAGCCTTTTTCCCATGCTCGCTTCCTTTGATGAAAGAGCTTCCTTCATAGTTTTAGGATCATCATCGATAGTAAATAATAAAGAAACACACTGAACAATGAAAATACAAACTCTTTCAGGCAACTTTCTTTTCATTGTAGACCTTCTTAAAGTTGGAGTATGTAACTACCTCCTTAGATTATAATTTCTTTTGCTTTTCTCTCAAATTCTATCTTCACTTTATTTTCTTCCTTTGGTTGCCTTGAAAATCATGTTCCTACTATAATCTGGTTTTTGTGTCAGTGGATTCTAAAGCTTGCACCCTTTAACATTTTGACTATATCATATGAAGATATTTTTTTAACTTTATAATTCAACTTAGTTCTATTCTCCTTACACATTTGCACATATGCATCAAAACCAAAGACTTTGAAAAGCCTAAGAGAAGGCTTCTTACCACTTCAAACCTCCTATGAAATTTTGTCAACAAGAGTTTGATGTAGGAGATCTATTAATTTGATAATCAATAGTTATAGCTTTAGCCCAAAATTTTCTCCTTCAACTAGCACCATTTAGCATGCTCCTATCTCTCTCCTTTAACCTCCTATTCTCCTCTCTGCAACCATATTTTGTTGTGGCGTTCATGAAGTTGTTTTCTGTCATGCTATCTCATGAGATTACAAGACTATTCAAAGTTTACCAAGCAATTTTTTTTTCCAGTATCTGTTCATTAAATTTTTATCTCCTTTCTTTTTGGTTCTCAGCAAGAGCCTTAAACTCTTTGAATTTATTGAAAGATTCATTTTCATGTGTGAAGATAACTCATGCCTTCGTAGAGAATTCATCTAGAAATATGGTACAGAGATTTTCCAAGTGAAGGAACATTTACAAGTCAAAAAACATCACTATGTATCAAATCCAAAATCCCATCAGCTCTAGCTTTACCATCTGAAAACATAATTCAGTTTTGTTTATCATAAATACAATGCTCATGTAAATTTAAACAGAAAGAACAATCAGAAAGGCCTTCAACCGTACCCTTTGTTTGCAAAGTTTGAAAACCCTTCTCAACAATGTGACCAACTCTTTCATGCCACAACATGGCCTTTTTCGAAGGTAACTTATGATTTTTTGTTTCATGAACCATGGAAGATATACTTCTACAATTCACAGTACTAGCTTCCATTTAAAATAGAGTTCCATGGTGAAATCCTTTTGTCAATATCAAGTTTCTTTTGGCCATCTTACCATCTTTATGAAAACAACCCAAATACCTGCATCATTCATTTTGCTAACTGAAATCAAAATTTTGGCCAATCTTGGATATGCAAGACTGGAAGATTCCTGAAACAGTCTTAATCCTCCCATCTCTAATCACCAGTTTTACCTTACCACAGCCAAATATTTTATGAAAGATATGATCACACAGAATAACTTCACCTCTATGGTAGTTCTCATATGTAGCAAACCACTCCTAATGAGGAGTCATATGATAAGAAAGTCTAGGATCTATTAACCATGGATTATCAATGCATGAAAATTATAGAGGATGCTAGAAAAACATATGCACATTCTTTTATGGAGGATTTTGTATTTGAGGAGGAATTATTTGTTTTATCATTCTTCTTGAATCTGCATGTTTTTGTTTTTTTTTTTAAATTATTTAAAAAGGTAGGGATCTATAAAGGGTGTAGTCAGTTGCTTGACGGTTGTTTTTTTTATGTAATAATTGGTTGTCAGTTTTAGGTAGTTATAAGCGTCGGTTGCTTGACGGTTGTGTTCCTCTTGGCAATTATCAGGTCCTTAAATAGATAGTGTATCATCAAGGAAGGTAGTATGATCTAGTTAGATCAACTTTGATCCTTGGCTGAACATCTCTAGTCTTCTTTTGTAATAATTTCATGTGCGAATAAAGATATATTTTACTCATGTATCTGGTGTTGATGATTCAGCTTTTGGATGAATCACTTCCAGCCGATGTATGAAAGACAAATTTAAATATAGCCTTTGGCTATTTCAATTTGTCTTAAGTCGTCTTTTATTTAATTGAGGAGGCGCCTCAAAAAATAATGATTATGTATATTATTAAATTAATTATTACTGAAGGGCCAACCTCATCTTGAAAATCGCGCCCCCAACAAAAGACGTCTTTCTCTAAAGAGGCCGACCTCTTGTTTGGTAAAGACACATCCCTTCATTGGTGTGGTTATAAATATAGGATGAAAACCCATCATTTGACATCAAGCGAGTTCAGTATAATTCACATTTTAGAGAAGTTTGAGCCTGTAGCAGCAGATCATTTTCCTGTAGCAGCAGATCATCTTCTGTAGCTGCAGATCGATTACAAGGAGAATTATATCATTTGTATCTTCGCATCTAGGAGAGGTGCTATTATTCAGTGTATCAAAATCGGCCTTGTGTTGGGCCTGAGTTGTAAGCATATTTCTGGTCTAATTCCTAAATATATGAGAGATATATTTGCTGGGTTTTTCCCCTCGAGTTAGGAGGGTTTTCCCAGGGTATCTAGTTGTGTTCATTGTCTCATGTGTTGCATTTTCTGATTGCTTTCTTTTCTGATCCTAAAATCTAACATGGTATCAGAGCGGGTTTTGAAAAGTCTAATCAGATTTAGCTTCAAATTTATCATGAACGGGTCCAGATTTGAGAAAACACATACTATGCCTTCTCTATTTGAGTTTGTTTAAAACAGAGATCTTCAGCGCAACAATTCTAAAATAACTTGGTGTACATAATATCAAGAGAGTTGAGCTTTACAACTGCCATTTCCTGTCACAAAATCATCTTCTTTAAACTTATAGATGACATGGAGTTGGAAGGAGTCGAATAATATAGAAGAGCCGCACAGTATGCCTGGTCGGGCCTGGCAAATAAGCATTTAAATAATTACTGAATGATTCAGCAGAAATTTCCAGAATTGCGAAGTTATTCTATATCAAAGGCCATATTCAAAATCTACCAGTGATTAGCGTTGGTCATAATCAATGAAGAGATAATTATTTTGTTTTGTTTTTTGTTTATGCCTTTGAAATAATTTTCGTTTGAGTTGAAAGTCAATTTGCTAGGTTGTGCAGATCTGACATTTGTTTGTTTGATCTTGTGTGTAGTAAAGATCGTATTGTCCTTCTCTTGAATAGTGATCCCTGGATAATATTCTATGGAGACACCCTTCATTCTTTGTGAGATGATCATGCTAGTTGCGAATTTTTTTGAGTATGACTCAGAGATGAAAAGAGAACTACAATCTCAATTGTGATTGGTTGAACACATTGATTTCATTCTCTTTTTGTGCATGGATTATGAGGATGCATGGAGAGGCCTGACCCTATATGCTGGCTGCATGGCTCTTATGCATTGAGTTGAGCAAGCATAGTGCCCATTTTCGATGGATTGCATTATAGTTGTGTGTAGTAAAGATCGTATTGTCCTTCTCTTGAATAGTGATCCCTGGATGATATTCTATGGAGACACCCTTCATTCTTTGTGAGATGATCATGCTAGTTGCGAATTTTTTTGAGTATGACTCAGAGATGAAAAGAGAACTACAATCTCAATTGTGATTGGTTGAACACATTGATTTCATTCTCTTTTGTGCATGGATTATGAGGATGCATGGAGAGGCCTGACCCTATATGCTAGTTGCATGGCTCTTATGCATTGAATTGAGCAAGCATAGTGCCCATTTTCGATGGATTGCATTATAGTTGAACATCTTGACAGAGAAGTCGCCATCAATACTTAGAGTAGAAGTATATGTATGATGAGGACTTAGTGAAGGATGCTTAAGTCGTTGATGATTTAAGTCAAGAGGTTGCAGAATGTTTGGAGTTCGCACTGATGAACACTGTCACGAGAGTCATCGATTATCAGCTCTTTTGAAGGGCTAACTTGTAGCGATCGACGCCATTGAAAGGGCGGAGAGAGCAGATATTGTGATCGTTGCTTGAGTAGATCGATCCCTCATTCTCAGTGTACAGGATTTTGGTTTCAATGAGATAAGTATTGCATGGTTGAATAATGTTCATGAATTGTTATGTAGTTATTAATTCATGCTATAACATTGAGATAGTCAATCATTTATGCTCCTAGCAACGGTACTTCTGTTTGAGATAGTTGAGTTCCATGAACTATTAGTAATCTCCTCTTAATGCTTTAAGGACGGATCAAGAAGCGTAAGAGATTGCTTTCAAAAAGAGCTTGATGCATCCTATAGGTTGAAGAATGGAGACACTGCTTGCAGCTATGAGTCTGAGTGAATGGCTGAAGACATCTCTTCGAAGAGGAACAATTAATCTTCAGAGGGAGTTCTATGACTCGCTAAGAATAAGTAAGGGTTGCAGTGTTGCAAGGCCAGATGCTAAATTCTTGAAGTACCTCTTCAACAATTGAGATCAGAATTGCTCAAGTTAGTCAACCTGGATTTAACATTGGTAGCTCCGCAAACCTATTTAGAATATTCAATAGTGTGATCTGGGATGAGGTCGAAGAGGACAGCCTTGATTCTCTACAGAGGTGTGTGTTGGTAACCATTTCTCTAAGGCAAGCATTGCAGGAAAATCTTGGATGATGAGGTCAGGAGGTTGATGCAAGTGCTTGAAGATTCAAAGGGAGCCTACTAAACCTAAAGAAGATGGTTGTGTTGCTGATCAGAAGAGTACCTCTGAATGTTGTTTCAAGTTGAGGTCTACGATGATATCCTGGTGTAGCAGGGAGCAGTCTTATGTGGCACTGAGTACAACAGAGGCCGAGTACATTACAACTTGTGTGGCAGCTCGAGAAGCAGTGTGGTTTCGGAAGCTCCTTGCAGGATTGCTTGGACAATCATTGGAGCCGACTGTCATCCATTGTTATAATCAAAGCTTTGAGAAGCTTTTTGTCATTCTAGTGTTTCATGACAAAACTAAGCATACCACTATATCAGAGATATGGTATTAAGGAAAGCAATTCAGTTGAGGTATATCAGCATCGATGAGCAGATGGCAGACATTCTCACCAAGCATATCTTCAGGATAAAGTTTATGTACCTTTGAGACAAGCTTGGTATGGTGGAGAATCAAGCCCTAGCTGAGAAGGAGTCTCAGTATCAGTGATTGTCGTTAATGCATTTCTCTTTGAGATTTGAGGTGAAAACCCTTGTTTCCACCCTCTGGGAGAGCCATGGTGGATGTCATGTGTGACTCCATGACAACATCACGAGAGGGAGTCCGTGATGATTCACTTGTAATTGTGTTACACCCTCTAGGAGAGCCATGGTGAAACGTCACGATGAGGTGACATCACGTTGAGTGATGAGCACTTGTACATACCATTCATGGGTGTAGCCATGATGGTTGATATCACAATAAGGTGATATCTGATATCACGATGAGGTGATATGCTTCTTTTCACACATGGATCTAGCCATGATGATTGTCATCACGATGAGGTGATATGACTTATACAGTTGGAAGTATTCCTCCCTAGTTGAGAGGGAGTGTTGATGATTCAACTTCTGGATGAATCACTTCCAGCTGATGTATGAAAGACAAATTTAAATATAGCCTTTGGCTATTTCAATTTGTCTTAAGTCGTCTTTTATTTAATTGAGGAGGCGCCTCAAAAATTAATTAATGAAGGGCTGACCTCATCTTGAAAATCGTGCCCCCATCAAAAGACGTCTTTCTCTAAAGAGGCCGACCTCTTGTTTGGTAAAGACGCATCCCTTCATTGGCGTGGATATAAATATAGGATGAAAACCCTTCATTTGACATCAAGCAAGTTCAACATAATTCGCATTTTAGAGAAGAATTTCGGGCTTGTAGCAGCAGATCATTTTCCTATAGCAGCAGATCATCTTCTGTAGCAGTAGATCGATTACAAGGAGAATTATATCATTTGTATCTTTGCATCTAGGAGAGGTGCTATTATTCAATGTATCAAAATCAGCCTTGTGTTGGGCCTGAGTTGTAAGCAGATTTCTGGTCTAATTCCTAAATATATGAGAGATATATTTGTTGGGTTTATCCCCTCGAGTTAGGAGGGTTTTCCCAGGGTATCTGGTTGTGTTCATTGTCTCACGTGTTGCATTTTCTGATTGCTTTCTTTTATGATCCTAAAATCTAACATCTGGTATGCATTGTTATCTCTATTATCAAATCATTTATTTATTTATTAGACAGAGCAATAAACATTTGGCATCGTTGCCTTAAAGAAATTGAGTTAGATTTGAGAAATTCATGCCCTTAGATCCAAATAAAGATAGGAAGAGACCACAACATGGTCAAGATCAAGAGATCAAGTGATCTTTAAGGATCATCGAGGAAAGGGAATGAAGGAGAAAATTATGAGAAACATTTGAGAAAAATACAACCGTACCATTCCTAAGTCAAAGCCGAGAATGCAGTCAAGTTGAAAAGTCAAGACAACCTTCTCTAGACGAGGGAAGTTAGTAGAGAGTCATAGTCTTTCACAAAAATCTATAAGAGTAGCTTTTGAGGTGTTGAAAGGTTGTCAATCGGAAGAGAAGTAGCCGAGCCGAGGGTGTATAAAAGAAAATCTGAAGGTGAAACAAGTGTGCGGAAGGTTGAAGCTGAGGGAAGAGTTGAGGATTCCTACATGTCTGAGAGTGCGAGAGAAGCACTAGAATGTCCGAATCAAAAATCCCTAGCAAGCAGATTCCAGGTGCTAGGTTTGCATCAAAATAAAATCATGGTAAGCCCTAGTGGAGAAAAACAAAAGTCGCCCAAGTTAATAGGGTAATGGATCGGAGGATCCCATTAGGTACTATAAGACTTGTGAAACGATCTGGGCAACAAATGGGCAAGATGATAACAATTTGGCTAGGATTTTTTCTAGCTGCCTTGTGAAATGTTGTGATTGACTAGTATACAAAATTGACCAAGCCTCTTGAAGCACATTGGAGAGATTAAAGAAGTCCTTCTAAGAAGAGTTTGAATTGCTTCTTGATGATTATGAAATAGTAGCAGAAATTTACGTTACAAAACAAGCACGGAAATGTATGAGCTTGTGATCGTAGACTTAAAAAATTGCTTGTAAAGTTAGAAATAGAACTAGGAGACGGTCTCAAGAAGAGATGGTTCGTCAAAGGTTTACTTCCATCATTAAGAAGAAAAATGAAGGTAGTACCACCCTCTTCCTATTCAGAAGCCAACAATTGATGGACATAGAAAGTGAAGATAAAATGTCCTCGCGCAGTAAAAGAAAAACAAAGCAAAATGGAAGTTCCGATGACAATAGCGACGATGAATCGGGAATGGTACAAGCACTCTGAAGGCAATGCTCCAAATGACGAAAGAATTGAATGTAGAGAAAGAAACCAACAAAGAAACTAATGAACTATGGTGTACTGAGTGCAAATTTGAGGGTCACACAAAAGGTAATTGTCCTAAAACGATGTTTTGTGAGATTTGCTAGGTTATGGGTCATTCAATAAAGGAGTGCCCATACAATTTGAAGACCAAGAGTACACAAGTACTCTTTACGCAAGGAGAGGAGTGCATCCATTCCATCAAAGTGAAATATGCCCATTTAATTTTTCCCCAAAATTTTCACAACACAAACCAGCACAATGCCAATGATTAGCGTTAGCTTCCAAAAGATAATCAAACTGAATGTAATCTACACCAAGAATGTTCACCAAGATCCTTTAGAAGGCGAGGTGATAGCATATGGCGTGGGAAACTAAGCAACAACTAAAATTGAATTACAAACTAAAATGCAAGTAGGTGGTGATCCAGCCATAAAGAATTTCCACACTACCACTTATTCAGTGTGGGGAAAAATATTACAATACAAAGGAATTCATCCGCTTAGCGAGCATCCACTCAACAGTGGGGATTCGCCACTTAAACAGTGGGTGAAAGATGAAGATACAATATTAATTTTCTCCTCACTGGCGGTAAACCATCCAGGGGTTATAGTGTTTGCATAAAAAATCACAAGTAAATGTAGGAATATTAATGATTGGATTAGTATTACTAATTCACAGCCTCACAATGCAATTTATTTGCAATTTACAAGTATTACAATAACATAATCAATGCAAATACTTGAAAGATGATTCTTCCAACTTCTAATCTTCTCAATTACAAAATTACAAGCCAAAATCTGATCTATTAGAAATTTGATATAAAAAAACTAGCAAACTGAAATGTCTAACCAGCAAACTATAACACACTAAAATACTCACAACACTCTCAAAATAACTCCAAATGACCTGAAATGAATTGCAAATGCTCCCTAGGAGGATGGCGCCCAATATCCAACACTTAAACTGCATCAAAAGCTCATCAAATAATTAAGCACGAATTCCAAGGCAGCCCCAGGCAAGGTACGACCTCTCTAGAGGGGCGAACTTCAAGATAAAATCAAAGACTTCAAATTAAAATCTGAAATTGCATGGAAAAGTCGCCTCTAGCATAGGAAAGTAATGAGAAAACACCCACAACCAAAATAAAATCACACAAAGAGCTGCAAACCAAAACTTCCTTCAGCCATGATTGAACCAGCAACCACAAAATTTTGGAAATCTTCAAAATTCATCAACATTGAAGCACAATCTGCTAGTTTGGATGAGAAGCAACAATTTTCCCAACTAGGTGTTATCTTTCAAACACAAAATTGGTTCTTCGCTAGGAGGTATGCATTCCTCGAAGCCAAATTCAAGAAGTCATTTCGACAGCATAACATTAGCATAAACAATGGATGTTCAAATGCTGGAGCAAAGCCTCTCTTTGATAGAATTGGAGGTGACCTTTCGAATTCCAAAACTCCCTCCAAGAAAGGGACGCCTATTCTCCCTTTTTGAAATATTTTAAATTTTAAAACACTTCATTCCATCTTATTTAGGCGTCCGAACTTCAAGGCACAATAACATTATAAACTATCAATTATTCCCTCCATGAGGCGTCCACCCTTGAGAAACACCTTTTTAAAACAACTTCAAGTCATAGTATTAGGCCAAGGGGTCAATTTAAAAATATAACATTAACGACTTGAAATAACTTATTTCTCCAATATTTCACCTCAAAAGCCAAATTTAAAGTTACTCAATTGCTCCACCTGAAATGGAAAACTCACTATGATGCTGTCAACTGGATCATTGCCAAAATTAGAACTTACTAAAAATAGTAAATTTTGAGAAATGCCAAAAATACCCCAAACAATGGAAACCCTAATTTCACCTCAACGTCTACGGGCCTCCGAAATAGGCTGATGAGCCTCTGAACTGATCAGTGATGAGAAGGGGACATTACAGTCTGCCCTCCTCGAGATTGCTTGTCCCCAAGCAACCACAAATCTGGATGTTGCAAGATATGTTCACCTTCCCATGTTGCATCTTCAATGGGCAAGTTCCTCCATTTTACCAAGTACTCCTTGATTGTTCTTCTCCTCAAAGAGCACTCCCTAGTGTCAAGGATCTCCTCTGGAATCAATACCAACTGACCTTTCTCATCCAATGGAGGTAACTCTGAAGTAGCAACCACATTGTACCCAAGCACCTTTTTGAGGCGTGACACATGGAAAACGTTGTGCACTTTGCTACTAGCTGGAAGCTCTAACTCATATGCCACTTCACCAATTCTTTTTATGACTTTGAATGGACCATAGAACCGTGGCTTGAGCTTTTCTGCACCACTCTTCTTGAGAGAAGATTGTCTGTAGGGTTGGAGCCTCAAGTAAACCATATCCACAACTTCAAAAGATCGCTCAACACGCTGCCGATCAGCGTATAACTTCTGCTGGTTTTGAGCTTCTTGTAGATTTTCCTTTAATGACTTCAAGATGTCTTGGCTCTGTTGTAGCATATCCCTTGCCTGTAGAGCTCTTCTATCACCAGACACCAAATATACAAAGTAAGGAGCATCATATCCATAAAGAGCCATAAAAGGAGACATCTTAATTGACATATGATAAGAAGAGTTATAACAATACTCTCCCAAGTGAAGCCACTTAACCCAAGCTCTTTGCTGTCCCAAAACATAATTTCTGAGGTAGCCTTCTTACCATTTGTTAACAATCTCAGATTGCTCATCCGTTTGCGGGTGATAACTAGTGCTTGGAGTGAGCACTGTACCACTCAATCTGAAGATTTTCTGCCAAAAAACACTTAGGAACTTGCTGTCCCTATCACTGACAATAGTTCTAGGCAAACCATGCAAACATAAAACTTCTCTAAAGAACAATTTATCTACTTGAGCTGCTGAAAATGGAGTTGTGATAGCATAAAAGTGAGAAAACTTAGTCAATCTATCTACAACAACAAAAATGCAATCTCGCCCTTGCACTTTTGGCAACCTTGTGATGAAATCCATTGCAATGCTCTCCCATTTTTGATTTGGAATTGGCAAGGGCTACAACAAACCAGCTAAAAAGGAGTGTTCATTTTTATTGATTTGACAAGTTGAACACTCCCTTATGTAACACAAGACTTCTTCCTTCATTCCTTTCCATGTAAATCTTTCTCAAATCTGCTTATAAGCTTGAAATACCCTTGATGACCAGCAAGGGGAATGTCATGAAAAGATTGTAGAATCTTCTTCTTAAGCTTAGATTCGGGCACTAAAAAGATTCTACCACTATAGAGGATCAAACCATCAACCAGCTAATACCTTTCATCTTGAAAATGACCTTCTACTATGCTGGTTGCAAACTGATTTTTTGCATAATCAGCAGCAATTAACTCCTTCCAATTTGCTGTCAGCTCACAAAGTGATTGCAAATAGGGTCTTCTTGATAAAGCATCTGCCACTATGTTGTTCTTTCCTTTGACATACTCAATGTGAATGTCGTAAGCTTGGAGCTTACTCACCCACTTCTGCTGCCTTTCATTCAAATCCTTTTGGCGCATAAAATGCTTAAGACTGTTATGATTAGTCTTAACCACAAATTTGCTTCCCACCAAATATTGACGAAACTTGGATAATGTGTGCATGATGGCAAGCATCTCTTTGTCATAAATTGGATATGTCTTTTCTGCTCCTCTCAATTTTCTGCTCTCAAAAACAATTGGATGTTTGTCTTGCATGAGAACAACTCCTACTCCCTCACCTGAAGCATCGCATTGCAGTTCAAAAGGCTTCGTGAAATCCGGTAGAGCCAACACTGGACAAGAGCTATGTGCTTAAACTTGTCAAAGACTCCTTGTGCCTTATTTGTCCATAGGAAAGCTCCTTTCTTCGTAAGATCTGTACGGGGGGCTGCCATTTGAGAATATCCCTGGACAAATCTTTTGTAAAATCCACACAAGCCCAAAAATCCCTTTAAGTGAGACACGTTCTTTGGAGGTGGCCAATCTAAGATAGCTCTTATCTTTTCTAGATCAACTCGGACTCCCTTAGAGCTGATAATGTGGCCGAGATAAACCAACTCCGTCATCTCGAACTCACATTTTGATTCCTTGGCAAACAAACATTCCGCCTCCAAAATGCTAAGGACTTCTTCCAAGTGCTTGAGGTGCTCCTCCCAAAACTTGCTAAAAATGAGAATGTCGTTCATTTTTATTGAGCTGCCTAAAAATCTTGTTCATACAAGATTGGAATGTTGCTGGAGCATTTGTCAAACTAAATGGCATGACAAGGAATTCAAAATGCCCAAAGTGGCATCTGAATGCAGTCTTCTCAATATCTGCCTCCCTCATCCTAATTTGGTGGTAGCCTGATCTGAGATCAATCTTCGAAAAATACATAGCCCCATGGAGCTCATCGATAAGCTCATCAATCCTAGGAATAGGATATCTACTCTTGATTGTCTTTTGATTCAATGCGCGATAGTCAACACTCATACGCATTGTGCCATCTTTCTTCTTGACTAGCACCACTGCTGAAGCAAAGGGGCTTTTGCTTGGCCGAATGAACCCCATCTCCAAAAGCTCCTTGATGGCCTTTTCGATTTCATCCTTTTGCTTCTTCGGATAACGGTATGGAGTTGTAATGACCGGTTTTGCTCCATCTTCAAGTTCAATCACATGCTCACACCCCCTTTCAGGAGGTCTTCCAAGAGGTAGACTTCCAAAAACTTTGCTCTTCTTAGACAACAAGGCTTGAATATTTGGATGATATTGCCTTTTCTCCTCCACCGGATCAGCTGGTAGAATTAGACATTCTGCTGCCCATTCAACTTGATCGTGGTGGATCAGCCTTTCCATTCTCTTCAAGGACACTATTCGAGGGCCTCCATTTGACATCCCTCTCAAAACAACTCTTTTTCCATCTGATTGGAATTTCAGCTGCATTGTTTGCAAATTCAATGTGATCTCTCTGAGAGATCACAGCCATTGTATTCCCAACACAACATCGTTATCACCAATGCCAATAACATAAAAATCATCTTTTACCTCATAATTTCCCAACTGCATGGAAAGGTTGGGAATCTTCCTTGTGCAAGACATGGTGAAGCCATCAACTACCATCACCTTAAACCCTTCAAACTCTTCTGTTTTCAACCCTGTTTTTGCCACCAATCCTTTGTCTATGAAATTGTGAGTTGCTCCAGTATCAATTAGAGCAACCATCCTTTGCGAACCAATAACTCCTCGAACCCTAAATGATTCATTCTTTTGAAAATTAGAAAGTTGTGCCAAA
The DNA here is from genome assembly GCA_007115665.2 of Sequoiadendron giganteum. Taxonomy (NCBI): domain Eukaryota; kingdom Viridiplantae; phylum Streptophyta; class Pinopsida; order Cupressales; family Cupressaceae; genus Sequoiadendron; species Sequoiadendron giganteum. The sequence continues at coordinate 232,474,984 of CM021107.1, read as the reverse complement.
GTACTACCATCTCTCACATCTTTCAGCTTCTCTTCTGGAGCTTCTTCACCTTCACTACTTGCTGATTCGTACTGCTGATCAGAAAAACCAGATTCTGATCCATCATCATAATACCCCTCCATTTGTTGTGCTTTGTCTTTCCCATAGCATCTATGACCCTTTGTCCAAGGCTCACGACAAGTGTAGCAAACACCATCTTTCGTCAACTGTTCTCGGAGCTTTTCAATCAACTTTTGAGGATACTTCTTAGGCTGATTTGAAGAAGGTTTTTTCTTATCCTTCTTGAAGGGTTTGAACTGAAATTTTGGCTTAGGGGCAGCCAATTCCATGCTCCTAGATTTTTTGATTGCTTCATCTAACGTTGGAGGATCAAAAGCTTTGACCCATCCTTTCAACAACTCCATCAAACCTTTAGTGAACAAAACTACCAATCTCCTTTCAGTAATGTTGGGCACCATTACTCACAATCTTTGAAAATCAGCAACATATGCTTCAAGAGTTCCATGTTGCTTCAATTGTGGCAATTCTCGAAATCTCACCTTTGGATCCTTTATATCAAATATTTCTATCAACTTATTGGTGAATTCCTCATAAGTGTGGATAAGGTTATGGCCAAAAGTGACCAAACCGTGGTACCACCATTCGTGAGCAGCTCCTTCCAAGTGCAATGTGACAAATTTAATTGCATCTTCCTCCGGCATTGGTCTAAGAGAAAGATAGTTATCTAATTTCTGCACCCATGACCTGGCCGTACACTTATCACTCTGTAATGTCCCCGATTTGGAGGCAAAGTAATTTAATTAAATTAATTGATTAAGTTGTCCAAAATAATGATATTTCATAAGAAATACTAATTGATTATTTTAATTAAATTAAAAAGTGGTATTAAATTAATTATTTGTAAGGTTATTAAATAAATAAATATTATAAAGTAACCTTATATTTAATTAATTTAATAAAGTGACTTAAAATAAAATATTATATCATAAAGTCACTAAAATAAAAATAAAGTGGGAAATTTATCTTTTATCCCACATTGGCAAGAAAAGTGTGTGGGTTTTCCCAGGAAAAGTATAAAAGGATCTCAAGGGGCTCATTCTTGGATATCCGGGATATTTGATACTTGACTTGTTATGTTGTGGAGAAGCCTAGGGTTTCTACAGAGTATTCTATTGGTCATTGGGAACGATCACTCCCATTGATTAGCATAACTGAGGTGGTGAAATATTCCTCCGAAGGGTTGCAGCTAAGAGGAAGATATTTCAGTCTTTCTAATTGTGCTTCATTGGTGACCATAGGCCAAATTTGCTGAGGACATTTTGCATTTTTTATTAGAGATCATTAGTGGCATCATCTTTGCATCAATTGGTAGCATTGAAGTCATATTGAACGAGTGTTGAAGTCTGATATATATTCACAGAAGTCTGATACTAATTTATAGTCATTTTGGCAACCATTGGAGGCCACGTTTTCACTCATGGAGACTTCATTTTGCATCGATTTCACTTCCTAACTTGGGCGCTCCATTCCTTGGGTCATGGCAACAATATTTGATGCTTGAGAGGAGACCAAGAAGCTGCCATTTATTTATTACTCACATTTATATCAAAACAGGGGCGATTTGAAGAAAAGGTACGATTTGACAAGAAGGAGGCACATTTTGGATTTCTGTTGATTGCTTCTTCATCATCAGCCCTAGCCACTTCATCCAGATTCTTTATATGTTGCTTGCATTCAAATTTAAGTAATATTACAGTTAGTATTAGTGGCAGCCATTTGTACTCAGAAATTGTAGTAGTTGCATATGCCAAGAGTCTTGGCAATTGTGATCAACATTGTATTGGAAAGAACATTTGAATAAAGGTGTCATAAGTTGCATACAATATGTTTGATGTAATGACAAATTATTAGCATTCATTTCCATCATATTAGTTTGTATGCCAATTGTTTGTAAAAATGCCAATTGGCTGTAGGTGCACATTTACCTTGTAGAATTCATATAGATGCATTTGAAAAGTCAAATAAAGGTTGCAATTGCATTTAGTCCTATGCTTAGATATCTTAGAAGTCATTTGCAAGCATTCCAAACATATTTAAAAGTCATTTCAAGCTAGCATAACCAGACTAAAGCTACAAACCAGCAAGTTAAGGGGTTGCATAAAAAGTGTTTGACAATATTCCTTGAGGTAAACTAAGGTCAGAATTTGTAAGGAATTTCTACAGTGGTTTAAGAAGTGTGAACGTTGACATTTTGGTCTATCCCTCTCCTTTAGGTGAAAAATCCTAAAGTGTCGGAAGGTCATAGTAACCAAGATCTTTGTTTTGCATTTTGGTAACTCTTATGATATTCCTTGAGGGCAAAAATTTAGATCAGGAGTAGCAAGGGATACTACACACTCCCATCAAAATGGGCCAAAGTCAACTTTCCCAAAGCTTGTTGATAGTCTGTCCTTGGAACTATAGGAGGATGGTGATCATTTCTTCCGCTATTTCTTCTATTCCTTTGATTCATGAACTGATCAAAGTTCCACTGGTCTCTAAGATCAGGAGGTAAGGTGGAATACTCCATGTAAGCTTGTCTAGCTTCATACACCAAAGGTACTGTGGCCTCCACTTGGGGTTGTTCCTCCATTGGAGTGAAAGTGGGAAAAAGAGGTCTAGAGGCTGATCCTCTTGTGATTGCAACATGTTGTCCAACTATTCTATCTCTTCCATTGACCTTCGTGATATTGTTGCCATTATTCCCATTAACTCCATTGTTTTCTCCAATATGATTGTTTTGGGGCTACGTGTTAGTTTGGGTTGCTTGCTGATCCATTCTTGCTAGCAATCGCGACATCAAATCTATCATTCCATCAAATTTCTTTTCCATTCTAGCTTCCTTTAACTCCATGGCTTGTCTAAAACTCTTTGACATATTTTCAACTGTTTTTCCAGCACCTTCAACTGCTTTACCAGTATCTCTTAGAGCTTCTGACTGTGTCTTTGCCTCGAGAATTGGTGGAAATTGATGCTGAGTTCTGGCCTGACTTCTGGTGAAGTATCTGGTGTCTCTATCACTCATCTGACAACTGAACATTGTTGGTCACAGGATGGCAGGATCTTGGGCTTTGATACCACTGAAATATGCCTCTTCAATTTTTCCCCAAAATTTTCACAACACAAACCAGCACTACACCAATGATTAGCGTTAGCTTCCAACAAATAATCAAACTGAATGTAATCTACACCAAGAATGTTCACCAAGATCCTTTAGAAGGCGAGGTGATAGCATATGGCGTGGGAAACTAAGCAACAATTGAAATTGAATTACTAACTGAAATGCAAATAGGTGGTGATCCAGCCATAAAGAATTTCCACACTACCACTTATTCAGTGGGGGAAAAAGTATTACAATACAAAGCAATTCATTCGCTTAGCGGGCATCGACTCAACAGTGGGGATTCACCACTTAAACAGTGGGTGAAAGATGAAGATACAATATTAATTTTCTCCTCACTGGCGGTAAACCATCTAGGGATTATAGTGTTTGCATAAAAAATCACAAGTAAATGCAGGAATATTAATGACTGGATTAGTACTACTAATTCACAGCCTTAAAATGCAATTTATCTGCAATTTACAAGTGTTACAATAACATAATCAATGTAAATACTTGAAGGATGATTCTTCCAACTTCTAATTTTCTCAATTACAGAATTACAAGCCAAAATCTGATCTATTAGAAATCTGATATCAAAAAACCAGCAAACTGTAACACACTAAAATGCTCACAACACCCTCAAAATACCTCCAAATGACCTGAAATGAATTGCAAATGCTCCCTAGGAGGATGGTGCCCAATATCCAACACTTAAACTGCATCAAAAGCTCATCAAATAATTAAGCACGAATTCCAAGGCAGCCCTAGGCAAGGTACGACCTCTCTAGAGGGGCGAACTTCAAGATAGAATCAAAGACTTCAAATTAAAATCTGAAATTGCATGGAAAGGTTTGCCTCTAGCATAGGAAAGTAATGAACAAACACCCACAACCAAAATAAAATCACACAAGGAGCTGCAAACCAAAACGTCCTTCAGCCACGACTAAACCAGCAACCACAAAACTTTGGAAATCTTCAAAATTCACCAACATTGAAGCACAATCTGCTAGTTTGGATGAGAAGCAGCAATTTTCCCAACTAGGTGTTATTTTTCAAACACGAAATTGGTTCTTCGCTAGGAGGTATGCATTCCTTGAAGCCAAATTCAAGAAGGCATTTCAACAACATAACATTAACATAAACAATGGATGTTCAAATGCTAGAGTAAAGCCTCTCTTTTATAGAATTGGAGGTGACCTTTCGAATTCCAAAACTCCCTCCAAGAAAGGGGTGCCTATTCTCCCTTTTGGAAATATTTTAAATTTTAAAACACTTTATTCCATCTTATTTAGGCGTCCAAACTTCAAGGCACAATAACATTATAAAATATCAATTATTCCCTCCATGAGGCGTCCACCCTTGATTAACACCTTTTTAAAACAACTTCAAGTCATAGTATTAGGCCAAGGGGTCAATTTAAAAATATAACATTAATGACTTGAAATAACTTATTTCTCCAATATTTCACCTCAAAAGCCAAATTCAAAGTTACTCAATGTTCCACCTGAAATGGAAAACTCACTGTGATGCTGACATTTGGATCATTGCCAAAATTATAACTTACTAAAAATAGTTAATTTTGAGAAATGCCAAAAAACCCCAAACAATGAAAACCCTAATTTCACCTCAACGCCTACGGGCATCCGGAATACGCTGATGAGCTTTTGAACTAATCACTGATGAGAAGGGGACAGTACACAAAGCCTCAAAATGCATTTAGGTGGTTATCGAAATCAAAGTGGAGGACAAAGCCAAATATAGTATGACCCCAAAGGACGACCTATCATATAATGCTGACAATGTAGCGAATTGGGACACTTTGCGAGAGATTACCAAAACAAGCAGGACAAACTGCAATTATTATGCAAATGGTATGAACTTGGAGACCATGAAGGTATTAGATGTTCGAAGTAAAAGGCTAGTGTCAACATGATTGATGTAAGGCATAATGAAGTATTGGCCATTACTTGTGCCCAAGCAAAGAAGGTTGTATACCTAGACCCACGTACAAAAAAAGAAAGGCTTTGTGAAGCAAGGGTCGAAGTGCTATGGCTAATGAACGATGCAAATCAAATACAAATGCAAGTACGATAACTAATCAATTACAATCCGAGAAAAATATTGCACGACAAGTACTTCAAGCTACTATACCAATTTAAGTAGTGGATTTATTACAAAGTATTCTTGACTTCGAAATGATATTGTATTGAGGGAGAATGAGACAGTGCATGCTATGATCCAATTAGAATCTTGTGAGAATGAAGATTGAATAACTGAACCTCTGGGAAACCAAGTGATTGATCTAATGTTATTGACAGTTAACACAACAAAGAAAGCAATGGTGGTGAATATGGAGATCCTTGGAGGGAATCTCACCAATATAATTGTTGATGTTGGGTCTAGCGTGAACGTACTTTCCGAAAGACAATTGGAAATTTTTGGGGAAGCTGACCATTGGCTGCCAACTTCTCAATTGGTGGGTGTATATCAACAAGGTATTAAGTTACTTGGAGTTTTAATGGGACAAAAGGTAATTGTCGGAACCCAAGCATTTTTGTTGAACTTTGTGGTCATTTCATCAAGGAATAAAGCATATGATGCATTGTTAGGTTAGGGTTGGCTAGTGGATCAAAGCCGATGACAATTGGAAAAAGAATACAATCTCCATTGAGAACAAGGGTTGGAAGTATGTAACTGATTTAAAGAACCAAGCGGTAAGTGAGGAAGCAACTTCGTACGATTCGTCAAAGTTGGAGTTCAAAGAAGAATGGATAGAGAAGCATGATCTAGGTTCGATAGAGTTGAATGACGAAGGGATCCTAGAATTGTAGTCATGCTCAAAGGATGAAACAAATTCTCTCCACAACCTATTTCACTGGCGAATGGAGGACTATGAGCCATTATTGTCAACTTGTAATTTTCACGAAGCTACAACTCTTAGTGAGGAGCAACTGATGAAAGAAAGCAAAATTACCAATGGTACTCCGAGAAAAATATTTAACTTGGAACACAAATACTTGTCAAGTCAAATCAAATTCATAGAAAATTTTACAAAAAAAGAAAATTAGAAAATAAAGAAATAGTGGAAAGGAAGAGGCAAAAATATTATTCGATAATTGAAGGAGAAAATATTAAAATGCCTGACTACATTAAAATGCCCGATTACGTAAAAGGCCCAACTACAAAGCGTGGCTATGTTAAAAGGTTTGACTATATAGTATGGCCAACATCTTGTTATATTGTACGACGAGGAGAGAGGTGGCAAGTTTTGCACATCATACAATAAGGAGAAAGATGACAAGTTTTTTATGTAGGAGCATCCCAGGCGGATTGGCAATCCGCATCACCAAAAAATAATTTGGCTTTGATTTTTCATGTTTGGAGTGTGTTTGATTCCGGAGTTCAAATCATTTCGGTCTCGTTGGTCATTTGGAATAGAATTGGGTGACATTATTGTCTCCCAATTTGACAAAATGTCATATTGCAATTTGCAATTTCAAGTTTTGATAGTGAATTCAAATTCGTTTTCAGTTGATCAAATTTTGCGATGAAATCAAATAATTGTTGATTTTATTTTAATCATAAATACAAGAAAATATAATTGTAGTTGCTCGCGCCTAAGGAAGATAAAGAGACATAATAACAACGTAGCCATAGAGAAATGAGAAGATTGAATACAAAAGGGAACCCAACTCGCAGAGAAGAGGGAAGGTCGCAACATGGAAATAGGTTGTCAAAAAGAACAAAAGAAGGCAGATATGCATTGCAGGAAAGAAAATAGAAGGTGGGCGGCCAACATGAGGTTGGAGAGGCCACACATCATGCCAAAGAATGAAAGTTAAAATGCAGATTAAGTGTGTAGAGGCGTGAAGGATAGACGGTGGGGGTTGTCAAGAGATTGAAGAAAATAGAGAGAAGGCGCCTTACAAGGTTTCAAATTGAAGGAGAGGCCGACGCCTTACAAGGTTTCAAATTGAAGGAGAGGCCGCACCTCAAGAGAAGTCAAGCATTAAAATGATCAAATGAAATGCAAGGGTTGATTTGAATAGTGGTGAAGTGAAAGGTTGCCGCATCTCATCTGTAGGGGAGACAAAGTTTGCAGGGTTCAATATGAAGGTGAATCGAGCCTTTGAGATGGGAGAATGAAGGCATTTAAATAAAATATGAGTTGCAGATTTGGTAACATGGAGGAGCTACACCATTAAATATGGCATTTTAAGACTAAGTACAAATGAAAAATGCAGATTAAATAAGAGGATCGATCTGATTGATTTAGAGTGAGGGTACGTAGAGGAACCATAAAGTGCAGAGGAAGGTTGCGCCACATAGAGAGGGGTGAATGGCATGAGAGAATAAAATAGAAGGCTGTGGATTATAGTAAGACATGTGAGTATGCGAAGAATAGATTGAGACCGAGCATCTGGTGAGAAGAGAGGTGACAAATGTAATAGAAATTGTATGTAAAATTTAGATTGAAGAAATAAGATAATTCATCTCTATGAAGATTTGTGTAAATTCGAATCGATTTAATTGACAAATGGAATTGTCAATTGAGTGAGTGTTGGCCACTAAGCCATAAAATTTTGTGAATTTTGAATTTGAACAAGGAATAGTCTGTTGCTGCAATTTTTGGGCAGAATATTGTCTATGGTAATTTGTGAATTGGTGATTTAGTTTGTTTGGGTCAGCGAGAGTGAAGTTTCATCTATGTCAGTTTTTTACATTGTATGGCGAGGAGAAGGGAGTAATTTGTATACCGTATGCCAACCTCTTCACATCGTACGACGACCTCAATTACAACATCATGGTACATCACTCAACATGACACTCAAGCATATTGTATGGCCTGTTCACATAGTACACTGATTATTCATTGTTTGGCCAAATCATATTGTACGATATCCTTCTTACATTGTATGGTCTTAGGCAACTCTTTTCATTGTATGCCATCAATAGGGAGTGAAGATTGCCATTGTATGAAAAAATCTCAGTAGAGTATGGCGGCAAATAATTCAGATCGTACAACACCCAAAACCTCGGCATAAAATAAGGTGGCACACAATTTCTACCATACGGGGCCCACAACATGTCATACAACCAAAGCTAATTATTGCATCCATTGTACGACAACGCAAAGAATTCACTCATTACATCGTACAGTCTCGTCAACCATTCAAAGTATGACTTTCCCTCTTCACCATACGATATGAACATTCACTCATCATATGGCTTGGTCATTTTCTCATTGTACAATTCGTCATGCGGTCAAGACATTTCCACCTCAACTTATGACCTAGGAAGTCCTACATTGTATGACCTGGGCATTCCTTCATTGTATGGTTTAGGTGCTCCTTCATTGCATGGCTTGAACATTCTTTCATCATATGGCATAGCCAGTCATAGCCAGTCAATTCTCCAATGTACAGTGAGACCAAAGAATTGGTACAATGAGTTCCTTTCATTGTATGGCCTTCTAGTACGACTCAACCATTTGCAAACTCCATCAATATGCAATCAGATGAGGTCCCTTGGTTGGTTCAAAGGATTATTCACTTATTGGCATACATTGGTTAAACACTCCAAAATCTCTAATTTTTGTCTCTATCAACATTGTTTTTTGTGGTTTTGAAGGTTTTAAATTGGGTTTGGTGGTAGGGATTCCACTACTCAACCTTGTCTTGTGCGTCTAGGGCATTTCCCTTGGACCTTGCAAGGGGCGCTGCCCCTCAACCCCACTAGGGGCCCTCCCCCCAAACCCCCACAAGGAGTGCTGCCCCTTGACCCTGTGAGGGCGTTGCCCCCAAACCCCCATTTTGCTCATTTGATTTGCCAAGTACACTCCATGTTTGAGTTTGCAAAATACACTTCCAAGTTTGTTTACAGGTCCTTGTCTACAATATTGTCATCAGTTTGGCAAGTTTTCCCTAATGTTATTTGATGTTTACTTCACATTTGGAAGACAAATTTTTCTTTTGGGGGGATGATGTAGTTGGTGTACAATGTCTATTATTATGTTTCAATAAAATTGGTTATTCAACTATGTATTAATTGTTTGTATTGATTGGTTGTCGGCTTCGGGTTGTTATAAGCGTCAATTGCTTGATAGTTGTGTTCTTCTTGGCAACTGCCGGGTCCTTTAAATAAATTGTGTATCATCAAGGAAGGTAGTATGATCTAGTCGGATTGACTTTGATTCTTGGTTGACCATCTCTGGTCTTCTTCTGTAATAATTTCATGTGTGAATAAAAATATATTTTACTTACGTATCTAGTATGCATTGTCATCTCCATTATTAATTCATGCATCTAATTTATCAAATATAGAAGTAAACAAAGGGGCCCTAGCCCACAACATATATCATCCTTGGTGATTTATGTGTTTTGTTGAGATTTAGATGGGACAAACATGCTCCTTTCCACCATGTTGTCCAGTCTATCAGAAGATTTAGATTCCAGAAACTTGACAATTAAATGGGACAAACATGCTCCTTTCCACCATGTGAATTTTTTTAGCAGGAGAGGGCTTACCAACTTGACAGTTCTGAACAATATGACCAACCTGATAGCTTTTATGACATTGAAAAGGAATATTTTGATAATCCAATATTTGTTTCACACCTTTTCCTCGTCCTTGAGCCAAACTTCATTTGGTAGCCCTTTCGAAATTTCAATCTCTGCTATGATTTGTGCTGCTATGGAGTGGATTAGAGTGTTGGGAGGGGTGTCAATTGCTATAAATTTACCTAATACATTATCTATGCCTTGGAAACATTGATCAATCTAGAATTTTAGAGGAAGATATGGCAAACAAATCTAGATTGACATGACTTTGAATTTTTTTTGTAGCATTAAAATTTGGAAATTAAGGCTTGACCAACAATACATTGTTGTCCCAAAACCAAGGACCCTTGCCCAAGATCATATCACAATTCCCAATAGATTTACATAGAAAAACAAAAAATCCTTGGGCACTTGGAAAATCTATATAGAATAAGAAATGAGTTCCATCTTTAAAAAAATCCAAGCATGCAAACCTACTAGACTTGGCCAAAATGAGTTGAACTTACAAATTAAACCAATATTGGAATATTTTTCTTATTCTGTTAGCACTTCTTGACCTAACTTAAGTACTAGATGAAACCTTGAATAGGGGATTCTATCAAGCATATGCATTTGTGTTGAAAGCCCTGCAAGTTGCTCTCCATGTGAAAGTCTAGGAACTGTTCAAGTTGAAATATCTTTGTCTCCACCTTCGCTAGAATCCTGATGCAACCCTTGGGTTACATTGGCTCTTTTTCTACATTTGGAATAGGCTTACTTGGCATCACACCCATACAAGAATGAGCATTTTAGAATTCAATGTGCCTATGATTTCATTAACCGTACTAATGTGGTGCCCCATTATTGGGGAGCCCATTGGATCATAGGCCATCCTACCATGGAGTGGGATTTGAACCTTGGTTGCTCGCTTGTGAAATCAGTCTTGTTCAGTTACTGAGGAACTTATTCTTTAATTTTGCAAGCAGCTCTTGAATTTCTACATTTGGTCTGAGGTGCATATTCAGATTTTGGCTTTCCCCTTGGAGGACTTGGAATACTGCCTCCAATGTTGCTGCCCTTCTGTTCAGAAATTTGCCAGAAATCTTTCTATGCTATTTTTGAACCTAGCAATCTGTATGTGAAAATTGAAGTCTCCTTTGTATTAAGCTTCACTAGAATCACTTGTAAAATGAGAGGCCATTAATCATATATTTATATATGTTTTCTACCAATATTTGCTTGCTTTTTTTAATAACCTTTTGCATTTTCTAAAGATTTTTGGATGCAGGGCCACAATTTTAAGCAAAAGACATTTTTTACGCCTATCAAAAACTACAATGGTTTCTTCTGCAGGGAAATTGACTACTAAGGCTTACTCTACTAGACAACTGATGATTATATTTATCAAAACAAGTCTTATGATTATTTTGGAAAATATTTCATGAAATTCATTTTCATTTATAGGATGATTCTTGTTTTCATCATTATTTATTGCTAAAATGCAGACATATGGAAAATATTTAAAACGAGCACAGAGGGCTGAAGCAAAGAGGGCCCTGAAACGACTTCAGGGTACCAACAAGGCTCCAAAGAAATTATTCCAGGTTTTGTCACTTCTGATATTTGTTTTATGATTGGTCACCTTACCTATATGCATCATGGTTGTCTTTGACAAATATTCTACAGAAAATTTCTTTTCTTTGGTTTCATGATCTATTGAGCAATTTATTTGGTGATATTCTTCTATGCTAGAATATGGTACATTATTAGGGTATCATCTCCAAAGAGATTGTATTTTGAATTTGTACTGGAGACATAATATTGGAAATCATCAATAGAAGTAAAGAGGATATTTCAAAAGGATCAGACAATGAAATTCCAGAAGATACTTCAAATTTGTAGCATCCTGTAAGTTTGTCTGGATTTTGAATAGAATGCCAATCATAATGCTGCTGATTCTTGGCAGATGAAAACAAAGTAACATTTCTTTGAGGTAAAATGTTGGTAAACAAGTCAAATGCATATTCTTAAAATGGAGCAGAGGCATCAGTCTACCATTGTACAAGGGGGGATAGATCATTACAAGATTAATCCTATTTATTCTTCAATTTTCTTATGTCTTATTTTTGGTGTGATACTATTTTTCGCTTAAGATTTTTTGGGAGTCAATTGGTGCAAAGTTACTTATTGGACTGGCACTAGTCAAATGAAGCACGAGGCTTTGAACTTGTTTACCACAAAATAACATATCAGCTCCTTTAATTTATGCAAGAAAAAGTATAAAAAAGATTTCTGTATTTTCCTCAGTTAAAATTTGATTAATGAGGGAAAACAATTGTAGAATGTCTTGAATTGCTAGATTTCTTTCTTATGGAATGACAGTCGTAAAAGGGTCTTATATATGCAATACTGATATGCATGATGAAGCAATTGTAAGAGCTGGAGGGACATTTTGTGTCAACTCTAACCCTCCTACAAGGGTATTGTACAGAAAACATTGGACCACAGGAGCAAATCACATTGCAATAGGAAAATTGTTCACTACCTAAGAAACATTGAACAAAGGAGATAGTCAAACAATATTGTATTCTTATCAATTGCTTTCAGTACATATATCAGATGTTCATGAGACAATGATTATTAGAACCCCACCCAAGATGATGTGCATATGATCTACATATGGATGATGGAATGATGGGATGGTCTACACAAGGATAATATGATCTCTAGGAGTTGTATATTAATATAGGTCTCCAGGAGGAGTAAGTGCAACTGCTGAGGTCAAAACCTAATGGGAGCACTTGTGTATATGAAAATTAATCAAGCCCGGTGTAACACAATCTGTAACATAACACTCCTTATTCTTTATTTAGTTATTTATTCATATGAGTTTCTATGTACAATACAGAATCTACACCTATCCCTTCCAATTAAACGAAGTTGTAATTTCTTGATGACTGGACTGGGTAAGGATGTGACTCATTAGGTACCATCCTCACACGGAACAAAGCTTTAACTATTGGTAAAGCTGGAGTCATAGCTGAAGTGCGTATCATTGTGGCAGTGGGGGGAACTAGACGGTGTAATACTCAGAATAATTACCATGCTAAAAACATGTAAGAAAAGAACTCCTATGGTCAAGAGCAATAGCTCCAAGAGTCAGTACTGTGAGGTGTTCATCTTTCCAAGGGATCATTTCTCAAAGATTTGACCTCTCCTTATAGCTGTGCTACCTCTTCCCCAACTCTATAAGATGGCATATGCTGCACAAAAGTGAGGAGACAGGCATGGATCAGAACAAGGATGTCCCTCAATAAGACAGGATTGACTGCAATTGCCAAGTTGACAAATTCCTCTTCTAGAGCACCTTTACTGACCTCACACGGAAAAGCTTCTACAAGACAAAGGTGAGAGATTTTTTAGAAGGCATGGTTGGAGATGAATTAACAAAAAGAAAAATCAAGAAGCATGAAGTAATTTTACTCTCCTCTTGAGGCAAGAGAAGCTAAATGGGAAATTAATATATTTGTAGGGCACTTGACCTTCCTCTAGTTAGAGTATTGAGAAATAGAGCTGATTCCCTTTTAGAAAGATGATATGTTTGATCTTTGGCTAAAAAAAGTAATCCGAGCAGGTTGTAGAGACCTCTCCTTTCTGAAGGCCAGAAACCTCTGCATTACATTCCCACTGGGGTCTTCCATAGGTGTTAGCAATGATATCTTCTGGCTACATCCTGGTTTGTGAGAACATTTTGTATTAGGGTACATGTAGTTTTGAAAATGCAAAACTGAATCACAAAAGCACAAAAAAAGATAGGACAAAAAACTTACTAGATAGATAGTGACCAAAATAGGTCAATGAACTGGTAAATATAACTAGTAACAATAGCAAGAGGGAGCCAAAGACACTTCAAACATATCTGAAACCCTTGTATTTGTCAATAACTTGGCTGACCCAAATTTTAAGAACTTGGAACTTGGTAAAAACTCGGCAAAAAAAATACATAAATTTTAAAAAATATTCTTCGAAAACATGCATATCATAGAATTTGCAGAGCATATTACTGATTTCTTTCATATATAGATCAAAATTAGAGTTCAACACATCATAGACCAACACATTAGTTCAATACATATGAACTTCAAGTTAAACTGTCTTAAGACTTAAACACAGACTCAACACCTAGCAGCAAACACAGACCTGTCTAGATTCTACCCTGCTGTTTAAATGTGGTGACCAGCTAAATAAATGTCCATGCAGCAGCTGAAACTCGAATCATGACCTGCAAAAAACAGCAAATGGAAGCCTTCACACACACAGCAAGCTTGAGTAAATCTTCAACAAGCCGTAAAAAACCTGTATGGAAGCAGTTGAACAACACATTAGCACAAACAGCAAGCTGTCAAACAACCCATCAACCACGAAAAAATAAAACCCTGTGAAATGTGAAGATTTTCTCATGAAAATTTATTTCTACTGTCAGCCAAATTTTTATACTAAGTCACAAGTTTTAGTGATTTTTTCTGCGATTTTGATGTGTTTTCCATAGTAGCTTACTGAGTTTTTTTAATTACTTGGCCTTGACTAATAGTGCAAATTACTTAATTGCAGAGGTGAGTTTGTGATTATTTGTGAGTGTAGCGAGTAATCACTGAGTTTTTCGTCTATGGCTCGAAGGAAGCTACAAACTTGTTGTACCCAAAATAATTATTTGCTTCAATAAGACATTTTTATCAAAATGATCTAAATCATGTAAAATTGTTATCAAAAGTCCGTTTTAGGTCAAACAAAACATAGGCTTTTTGTGGGTTTACGTCAAGGAAGATACTTGCAAATTTTTGAAAATTTGAAAATTAGGGTTTCATACCCCTGTTTTTAGGAAAACCCCTGAAAATAGGACCTTTCCAGAATTAGTTGAAAATGATTTTGATAGGATAATTTGACTTCACGATCACATTGGTCAAGTCAAAATCACCAAAAAGTTTGTTTTACTTTGGTGGGTCTACATTTTTTCAGGAGAAAAGCTAGGACCTCGGCAACCATTAATGGCAGATGGCCAGTACTAGGTATCAAAATCTAAGCTTCAAAAGCTTCAACGAAAAATCTATGGCAAAAGATGCTTTGAAAGATGCTCTGTGACGAAGGGGATTTTCAAAATTGAAAAATGCTGAAAATTGACTGTCTGGAAGATGCACACGTTGCCACAAGGAAAAGGTGACAGTCAAACATGGGAAAAAGCGCCCCTGTAGCTCAGGGGCGCCCAAGAATGAGATGATCCAGATGTCAGTTTTGAGTAAACTTGTCTTTAGGTGATCTCCTCGGCATCAACTTAGCTTTGCAACGAACCTGTTCGCCAATCTACAAGACACATCAAACAACGACAATTGTTGATCGTTCGAGCATGCAAAAATGGAAGGTAAATCAATGCACATCAAGACAAAAGTGCCCTTGTTGGCCAAGGGCACCCATCATTTTGAACCACCTGCTGAGGTTTTCAGCAATTGCTTTCTCCAAGGCATTTGTTCAACATCCTTTTAGCTTTGCGATCAATCCAGTTGCGAGCACACTGAAATATACTCTCTCAATTTTTTTTTTATTTTCAATAATGTTGTACCCAAACGATTTTTTTTGCTTCATTAAGGCATTTTGCTTAAAATGGTCTAAACGTTGTAAAAATGAGGTCAAAACTCAGTTTTTGGGCAAATAAAGTATGGGCTTTTAGTCAGTATGATGCCAGGAAGATACTGACAAAATTTGAAAATTAGGGTTTCTGAAATCTATTTTTAGCTCAAAACCCTAAAAAATAGGAACTTGTCAGAATTGGCTGAAATCAATTTTGATTGGCTTATTTCACATCACGATCATAGTGGTGAAGTCAGTTTCAGTTAAAAGTCAGTTTAAGGTTGGTGGGTAGTTTTCACTTTTTCAGGAGAAAAGTTAGGACCTCTGAGGTCGTCAATGGCAGTTGGCCAATACCAGGTATCAAAATCTAAGCTGAAACTCAAAGCAGAACGCTCTACGAAGAGAGATGTTGAAAAATATGCTTTTTGACGAAGGGGATTTTCAGATTGGCAAAAAGTGCTAAAATATTCTAAGTCTGGGAACTTTTTCACTAGGTAACGTAGTAGACACTTGCGCAATCAACATCAAATCAACTTTACAGTGTCCATACATGTGAGAATGATGAAGTATAGTCATACACACACCTCAACAGTCACATCACTTCGACATGGTCAAACTCAGCAGTAGATACGGTGTTTGTGAAGCATAAAATGGTGAAAATCAGTGAATTCAGAGCAAATCTGTGCCCCTGTAGCCCAGGGGCGCTCTTCCATTTGAAGGTCAAGATTTGGTTGCTTTGGATGGAGGATACATTCATTGTGTTCAATTTTCAGTTAGCTTTCCGACTAACTATGGAGCAAGGTCATCTGAGTTATAGAACTCCGGCAAACAAAGACGGAAGTAGAGACTACGAAGGATGTATCTCACATGGAGGCAGTCTAGAAATGCAGATCTACGCCCCTGTAGCCCAGGGGTGCCCTTCTTTTTGAAGGCCCAGATCTGGATGCATGTGTTTGCTAATGGATTCAATCTTTGCAGAATTAGTTTGGCTTTTCAACGAGCTATCAAGCAGAAGCGTATCCAGTGCAAAACTCCGGTTATCAGCGTCAGAAGTGGAAATTGCAGGCGGGATACATGTGAGCAAAGATTGCCAGTAGCATGGTTTGAGCACCCCTGTATCCTAGGGGCGCCCTTGAATATGACTTGTCAGATGGATGAGTTTGCAAAGAGGGTCTTTCTAAGATCTTTTCCAATTCAGTCCAGCTCCGTAATGCAGCAGTTCACAAGACGATCCGACATTCTGAGAGATCATGACAGAGATTCTATCGAGCACGTAAAACAGAGAATGGTGAAGCATAGCTACACAAAGCTGCACATCTGTAGGCTAGGGGCGCCTAGCCTTTAGGCCCGCCAGATGGGGTTATTTGCTATTGCAGTCTCCACAAGACTTGTGTGCAATTACTCCAGATATCCAACGAGTCCAGTCGACAGCCTCCAAGATTTGGCAAGTGCTCATACGTGCGAGGTCAAGGTGACAATGCTATAAAATGGAGGTGGTTGAAGACAGTTCAACAAATGACTAAGTATAAGACTAGAATTTTCCTTGAAAAAGGCGATTCTCTTTTAAAGGCCTTAGAAGCAGTTTTTTGGCTTCATCGTATCCAAGAACATCTCTTGCAAGTTGACCAAACTGTACAGAGAGACAGATGACACGCGAATCGGAGCATTCCAGCTCCCGGTATCAAGGGTCAAAGTATGGTGTTCGGATGAAAGTGACTTTTGTTAGAATGGTATTTGTGCTATCACAGGCCAGGGGCGCTCATCCTTTTGGGGTTCCTGATACAATTTGCAGATACCTCACATACAGTCATCTGATGCAGAATACTTCCAGTCACTCAATGAATCCACTATTCAGTCAGCAGGGTTCATCATTCACCGTCAATAGCAGTTTGAAGCATCAGAAGGTAATACGGAGAAATGGCTAAGTTTGGAATCAATGCATCAATTTAATCAGAGACGCCTAATTTTCTAAGGTGTCAAATGATGATTTTAGCAGTTGTTGCTCCCAGCAGACATTTCATCCTTGTTATGCAGGCTTCACAGTGGATATCTCAACACGGTCGCAAGATCATTCAATCATCCGGAAATGAGAGTTGAACATGGTCAGATATAATTTCGTAGTCAGCTATAAAATAGGAGATTCTCAAAAATCTCATAACTCTTGTAGACGGATGCCTAAAAGATCAAAATTTGACTTTTTAGAATCAGTGAAGTGTGTTGAGCACAGTAATAGGCTATTTTTGGCAAAATGATTAAAAAAATATTTTTTGCATGCAGAGCATTAAAAGTGACGAATTTCTTCAAAGATAGATATTGGCGCCACTTTTAGTTCTTTGCATGTTTTGAAATTAAAATATTATTTTTAGTCCAAGACTCAGAGACAGTGGCAGTTCAACTGGTAAAAGGCCAATCGAATTCCTTCTTCACAATTAGGGTTTCAGCATGCATGCATGAGGGTACGATTTCATCTATTTAACCAAGCATGGCATCTTTTCTCATTCACACAGCTTTGAAAGTTCAAATTTCCTCAAAGAGATTAGCGAATTTTCATCAGATAATCAAGCTCGAAGGTGATAGGTAAATTCTTTTGCAGGTTCAAGTCCAGATTCAGCATCAGATTCAAGACAGAGTGGCGATTTTGAAAGAAGAAGGCATAAAAACAATTAAAATAATAAAAAACATCTTTTTCTCTTCTATATTTCTTCCATCTTCTCGTCTTAAATTCTCTTGCATGTTCGAAGTGTTGGCAAATTTTGGCGAAACAAAGTATCTGGGTTGATTCAGAAGAGCTTTCTCAGCAAAACCCATGTGCCAGAATTTTTCAGGAAAATTTGTTCCAAAACATCTGTTCTCGAAGCTTTAATTTTCTCAACCCAAATTCTTTTGCATGGCTGAGTAAAGGTCAAATTCTTACATTTCTGACGTTCTGGGTTGTCTTCGAATCATTTTCTGAACAAAACCCATATCTCAGATTTTTCCGTAAAAATTCTCATCCGACGAGCTATTTTTAGCCTTAGCAGGGTATTTTTGGCTTTCCAAAAAAGTTGTCCGAATATAGCTGTGTTCACAGTCAACAGGCGAGTTTTTCAGAATGCAGTTCACTCAACTCGAATTCAAGACCAAGTCGGTCTTAGCTCATAACTTCATCGGGACAGTTGATACAAATCTACATAAGGTATTGCCGGAAGTAGTTTTGGATCCACTTAAGATTAGGGATTCGGTTATCAAGAACATTCAGCAATCCGGTTTACTCGAGGCCGCTTCCATACCTATTTCAGTGCATTGCGTGGAGTTTGTAATATCTTGCATCAAGCATTACAATTCCGCTACACGAGAGATATAGTTAGTAGATGGGCGTGTCATATGCAGTCTCAAACCCCTTGATATCGAGCGAAGTCTAGATATTCCTCAACATCTAGATGGGTTGGTTATTTCCATGAGTCAGAGCGAGCAGGCATTCAATGCTGAATTGGATAAGTGTCAGAATAAGATGACGGAGAGGTGGCTAAAACAAAAGAAGAACAAGTTGCCAAACAACTTGGGTCGTGGCGAGTGCAAGGATGAATACGGTATTCTAATTACACTGCTTAATCGTGTCTCAGGTCATGTGGATGCAAACAAATTTCACTCGTGGATGTATTATATCATTGGTAGAATCATCTCGGGGCAAGAGCATTATGACTAGGCATCCTTCATCAGCGATGCTATTCACGAGCAAATCATCGGTTTCCTAGCTGCGCATTAATTTCATATGTGTTCTTACCTTGTGTACTTGATCGCTTATCAAAATCAATTTAATGTGTTGAACACGATGGGCATACTCAGTGTATAGAAAGTCTATTGTTATTATGACCAGCTTGAGTTTACCAAAGCTGAAAGTCATTTTAAACGTGTGCAGGAGGTTTTCTTGACATATACAGTGAGAAACTTGGATCGGGAGTTGCACATTCGCATCTCAACAGTTGCCAGAGCAGCAATGAAGAATTGGGTAGATTGGTACATTCAGTTTCCTACTTACACCTATATTCGTGTCTATGGATACATAGGAAAATCAGCCATGTTACCTCGTTATCCTTCGGATAAAACCATACTTATGGAGTTCCTGAGGCAACTGTATGAAGTTCACAAACGTTTGCGCAACAAGCATAAACCAACTGCTAAGTTTCCTTTATAGTTCGGGATGTATTGGTGTAAGACGACAGTTGATGCTAAGGTTGCAGGTCAAGAGTTAGAAAATCTCAAACTCAAGTACCTGGTTGATACACGCACATATGATCCTTGGGGTCATTACGCAGCTCGCCTTGGTAATCTCTCTTATTACAAACCTACGATGGAAGATTATTGGGTGAATTGCGAAGATGATTTCGAGGTTCGCAGACGTAGCTATAACAAGTTCTCTCTTCCGCAGATTTCTATCTTCTTGGCAGAAGATGTGGAAGGATTGTCAGAGGATGAGGGAGATACACTTCCTCAATTTTACAGAGAGCAGGTTGATGGACAACCACTGCCGTTAGTGAACTGGTATGCCAAGGAGTTCACATCAGTGAAGGAGAGATCGAGCAGGGTCATCCAAAATACTACGCTTTACTTAGAAAGCAGAAGGTTGAGAAAGGTATCCGTGCCTAGAGCAGAGCCGCCACTAGAAGGAGATATACTACCCTCCTCATCAAAGCCGAAGCAAAAGAAGAGGAGTAACCTTCCTAGGAAGAATCCAACACCTAGTAATTCAAAGGGAAAAGCATCTGTCGCGATTCCACATATAGAGCCTATTGTAGAAGTTGTGCAGAGTTCACCATAGCCTGAGGTTCAACCGCTTTTATCGTCGCCAACACCAGAGCAGCCTCCAGTTTCAATTCACATTGATTTGGACGCGGATTCGCCTCCTCACAGTGACCCTTCTACACATTCACTTTCATCAAATCCTATGAACAGTACAGATCATTCCAGTGGGATTAGTCGGGATTCATCTTGGCTTGAGAGTCAATTGGGAAGAAAAAGGAGACAACCATCTTATGTACTTCATCATTCGGATTTCGATCATGACCATCAAGATGTGCCTGACAAGAGGATCAAGAAACAGGTCCACGTTGAGAGGAATGCAGGAAAGGAGATTATTGTTGAGACTGCTGCACCTCCTGAAGATAAGAGTTTGGACGAGATGGAAGCACAAGACTTCGAAGTTATCACAGTCAACTTCGGTAAGAGTACTCGTTAGATGGACATTGACCTCCTATAGGGTGCTACAGATAGTGCCAGGGATAGGATGGTGAAGGTTGGTGAAGATAAATCAGTTCTCAAGGCTGAAATACAGCAGCTTCGCCAATATATTTCTAGCCTTGTACATAGGACAGGGGATGCTGTCATCGCGCTTCCACATATGTTAGAACCACCAACAGAACAGGGTCAGATTGATCACTTGGTTGCATATGGCAAGTGGTTAGACGAGTGGGAGGAGGAATTCATTGCTAGAGGCTGCCTTGTACTTTCAGAGTTGTATCAATTGCGGTATAATGCATGCGAGCTTCGTCTACGACTTCAGGAGGAGGAGCGTGATTTGGCCATCAGTAGACCCAGGGATGAGATTCTGATTGCTAACCTAGGAATGCCATTTGACTCAGTCACGGATGTTGAGGACAAAGAAGATGTTTATGTTTGGAGAACACAGTTGATCTTCAAGGCGGAGATAGAAGAAAAGATAGCATCTGAGTTGGCTGAGAGTAGAGTGCATGTTACCAATGCACTCCACTATGTGAGAAACTTTGTGTCTCAATTACCATGCTTGTATCAGCATGTGGGTGGTGACTATGTTGAGCTTACTAATGTTCAATTAGAGCTCCAAGCACTTATTCACAATATTTTCAGTGGTGAGACCATTGGCTGCAAGTTGAATCAGCTTACAGTCATGTCAACATTGTTTGATGAGGCGACCAAGAGTAAGGGTGAGTTCCAGTGTCAGATAGCTAGTGGAGAAGACATGCTGCATAGACATGGGATTCTCCGCCAGAGCTTCAGTTCCCTAGAGGGTGATGCAGTCGACAACTTTGTGGATGGGTTAATTGCCAGAGATCAGGGCCAGTAAACTTCAGTTCAAGGCGTCCCACCTTTTCCAAGATAGACATTAGACACATGAGTTAAACTCGAGGCTTCTTTCCGAGTTAGCTTGTTGTTACACATTGCATGCCATGTCTTTCTTGGAAACATCTACATACACTTGGAGCTTATATTAGATCTTTCAGTTGACTGATGATAGCATTCCAGTTGACTTGCTTTCGATAAGGACATGCATGTTGCACCTTGTCCGTTTAGATTAGATGTTTCAGTTAACTGATGATAGTTTCCCAGTTAATTGTATAGTTTCATTCAATTAGGGTTTAGGAATAAGATCTTGCATGTCTTGTAGGATTGTAGTTGACTTAAGGTGATTTTAGGGTTGCCTACACCTTGAAGTCTATAAATAAGAGTGTTCAGCTCATTTGTAATTTAACTTTTGCTTGATAGCATACATGTCGTGCCTACCTTTGCCTGTAGTATTGCTATTATTGTATCTATTCAAGAGTGATTGTTGTTATAATAAATAGTTGTGCCTACCTTGCCTTCATGTTATTATCATAGTGTTTATTCAATCTTAGTTAAATGGGGTTGCTGGTTTGATTGTTATTGCATGCGTGTTTCGTCTATACAATATATTGTTCCAGTTGCTTACCTTATGTTTTGTTTATCATAAGCCTATTCAGAAGAGCAAATAGTTGTGCCCACCTTGCCTTCACGTTGTAAATCTGTACTCAAAGCTTATCGTTTGATGTGTGTGATAGTAAACTCATTCAACCAAGCAGATAATTGCGCCTACCTTGCCTTCATGTTGTGAAGCTGTACCTGGTTTACCGTATATTCATTTGTTTTAATAAGCTTCTTCCTGGATAAGCAAATAGTTGCGCCTACCTTGCCTTCATGTTGTGAGCCCGCAACTGAAGTTTATCGTGTAATACATTCCTGCTCCATTTCCTCATGCTCTGTTTCTTGAGGAAACTAGATAGATTTAAAGAAGTTAGCTTAGTTGTAGTTAGATGATCTGCGAAACCAAAAAATACTTAGCTGCAACGTTCTAGGTTTTCTTAACCTTGTGCCTCTACCAACTGAGAACAAAAAGATAGGATTTAGTTTACTTTTCTATTCCATGCATTCCAGCAGAACGAGGGAGCTCCCCCTCCTAATTTGAAGAGCACTCATTATGTAGTGTGCATAGCTGTCCGTACAAACTTACACTCCAGAGGTGTTAGTTCTTATGCCAACAAATAACAATTGCAATGTAACCAAGCACCCGTTAAGGTTAGCTTAAACCAAAACGTTGCATAAAAAAACTCTAATCAAGAATGCACCCTAAAACCACTTAAGGAGGAGGGGCGGGCATATGGTCAGAGGATCCCTAGGATCTATTGAATCAATAGTTACAAGGATTACAACTGAAAGAGAGAGAATCTAAACTCTACACCAAGAATGTATACACAAGATCCTTTAGAAGGCAAGGTGCTAGCATATGGTGGAGTGCTAATTGCAGAATTGAAATAAGCTAGGCGGATAACCAGCCATGAGAGAAATTACAAATAACAATTCATCTGTTGCGGTAGACATCCTCTCAAGAGTGGGAATTCTCCACTTTACAGTGGGTAAGATGAGAGATACAAGTTTATTTTCCACACTGGCAGTAAACCATCCAGGGGTACTTAATGTTTGCTTTAGAAATTACAAGTAAATGCAGCAAGAACATATGGCTGGATTAGTAGTACTAATTCACAATCTTACAATCAAATAATCTGCAATTTACGAGTATTACAATGATAGACAAAGCCACAATGTGAAGAATGATTATCTCAATCTAGAAAGCTCTTAAACACTGAAAAAGAAGCTAAAATCTGATCTTTGTGAAGTCTGATAATTAAAATCAGCAAACTGAAACTGTAAACCAGCAACTAGATTATCAATGAAATGCTTATATCTTTAGCAATTTACCTTCGAATTGAGCGAAACCAAATGCAATGGACCTTTGGAGGATAGGCGCCCATATTCTGATGAAGAAACAACTTCAAAAAGCAAGTAATAATTTACTTTCACAATTCCCAATGCTCCCAAAATGGTACGGCCCTTGGCAAGGGTGATTTTGCAAGAGAAAATCACACACACCAAAATAAAATCTGAAAATTGCTAGGGAGGCTCGCCCTGACCTTAGCAATGATATTATTGACTGTCCATAACAAAATTAAAATCATACATGAAGCTGTGAGTAAAATCGTTTTTCAGTTGTGTAGATATCAGCAACTGGAAATCTGGAAAAACACACCAAATTCATCACTTTGAAGCTCTATCTGCTAGTCTGATTTGAGAAGCAGCTTGGAATCAATTAGGTGTTATCTTGTAAACACGAAATTGAATTGATACTAGGAGGTCAGCATTCCTCGAAGTGCAAAATGAGTAGTCATTTTGATAGCATAAGTTTGGCATAAACATGAGATGCTCAAATGCTGGAGCAAATTCTTCTTTTAAAGAAAAGGATGTGACTTTACAAATTCAATAACTCCCAAAGAAAGAGGGATGCCCCTTTCACCAATTGTGAAATATCAATATTAAAAAAAACACTTTATTTCCTCCTTATGGCGTCCCACATACAAGGCATTATATTTTTATAAAAAATATAAATGATACTCCTTCATGAAGCGCCCACCCTCAAGTACCACTTTTCAACACAACTTAAGTTGTTGCACTAGGCCAAGGGTCAATTGAAAATTAGAACATTAATGCCTTATATTCAAACACTCAACAAATAATGTTTTTAAACCAGACTGAAAAACACCTTATTGCTCCAACTGAAGAGGGACTTAATTGAAGAACTGATAATTGAGATACTGCCAAGAATAGAATTTACTATAAATAGTAAATTCTGAGAAATACCACGAAAACCTCCAGTAAAGGAAACCCTAATTTTTCTCAACAAGCCTACAGGCCTCTGGAATAGGTTGAAGAGCAATTGAACTGGTTATTGATGAGAAGGGGACATTACATACACGGGACCTGTCAGACACTCACAAATGAAGATCAAGTGTAAAACGCAGGAAGCAAAGGCAAAATGAAGAAACACAAAGAATTGGCTAAGTGTTGAAGAAATTGCACCTTCCTAGAAATAGGCGCCCGACGTTTTGAGCAATCAGATGTAGTCTTCAAGCTTTGTCACCTCCAAGAAGTCCTTCTCCATCTTGATCAATCTCAACAATGACACTGTCAGCAGGTTCAACAGATAAATCAAACATCTAACGATAGAGATCAAACTGGGACAATTCGTGAAAGATTGCAAAGTAAGAATTACATCACCAAAAGTCAAAAGCGCCCCTCTAGGCCGGGGGCGCCCAAGCTTTTGAGGCACTTAAATCAACTTTCAAGATTCGCGAAGCCAGTCATCCTTTCCGAGATTGAACTAGTTATCCATCCCATGTTTCAACAAGATCACCGGACTCATCAGTCATCGATGATCTTAGATTAGAGCATTGAAGGTCAAATTGGAGGAATTGAAGAACACCCAAGAAATTGACTAAGTCTGGTGAAAAATGCACCTTCTTGGGAAAAGGCGCCCAAGAATTTGAGGCATCAGATTTAGGTTTTGAGTTTTGCAACTCCCAAACACAGTTCTTCAGAGTTGTTTCATCTTAGCAATGGATCTGTTAGCAACACCTCAAGATCAATTGGGCAACCAGAATTAGAGATCAAAAGGAGGTACTTCATCATAGAAAGAAGAGTGAAAAATGTTCAACTCCTCAAAAAAGGACGCCTAAAGTCAAACTAGTCCCAGTTGACTGAAGTTGACAATTTTGAAAGCCTTTTCATGTCTAAAACGTCCCATAATTGATGGAAATCAGTTTTGTGAACTCCAGATCAGGCTAATTGACTCCTCAATCATGTGTTGGCGCCCAAACTTGATGCATTCAACATCAATCACTATTTATCAAGGCTAGGCATCATAATTCAACATCTTTCTTTGCAGGTTGAAGCTCAAGAACAAGCATTTTTCCTCTCCAACGTCTTTTGAAGATATGCCAGAGGGTTTTTCAGCGTTCTTCATGATTTCAAGATTAAAGTTGCACAGAGGGATAATTCATCAAGGTCTACATTTCTAGGCGTGATTTTACTGAAGATCTTGAGAGGCAGTTGATAACTTTGAAACTTCTTGTCTTTTTCCTCTATTCTTGTTTTAGATCTTTTTGCATGTCCAAGTAAACGAAGATTTTTCATAGATATGACCTTCTGGGTATGATCAACATAGTTTTTCAACAAAACCCACGTGCTAGATTTTACCAGAAAAAGTTGTCCTGCTGCCCCTATTTTTTAGGGTTTTTGGAAAAAGTTATAATTTCGAAAATCAGACAAACTGGATTTGTTTAGCTTTGAAGCGCCTACAATACCCATGTGTCAGATTTTTTTGAAAAAAATAAGCCTCTGTTGCCTTTGAAACCTTTGCCCCGAAGGACTCTTGCATGTACGAGGAAAAGTGATTTTTTGTAATTTTTGACGTTCTGGGTTCATTTAGAAAATTATTCGAAGTAAAACCCACGTCTCATATTTTTCATAAAAATTACCCCTCGGCAGGCTATTTTTAGGAATTGCAGAAAAGTTGTTCGAACAGTATCATGTGCCCAGTCAATCTTCAAGGTTTTCAGAATGCAGTTCTCTTAGGTCGAATACAAGAGCAAAATCGAATACAAGAGCAAAACAATCTTGGTTCATGACTTCTTGAAAATGATAAACACCGATCTACATCAGGCACACCTAGTGGTTGACTCATAAAAGTTGGAAGGCATAGACCAATGCACATTACAGAACATCGAGCAATCCAGATTGCTTGAGGCAGCGTCAATCTCCATCACAGCACAGAGCGTGGAATTTGTAATAGCTTGTATTAAGCATTACAACCCTACCACACGGGAGATTCAATCAGTGGATGGGAGAGTGATATGTAGCCTCAAGCCTAGGGATATCGAAAGGTGCTTCTCCATTCCTCCATGTGCGGCAAATGTGGTCGTATCTATGAGAGAATGCGAAAAGGCATTCAATGCATCCAAAGATAAGTGTCAAAAGAGGATGGCAGAAAAATGGCTTAAAGGGAAAAAGGCCAACTTGCCAAAGAATCTAGGACGTGGAGAGTTCAAGGATGAGTATGTAGTGATGATCACTCTACTCAACCGCATCACTGGTCAAGAAGAGGCAAACAAATTTCAGTCATGGATGTACTATGTCATCGCCAAAATTGTAAGCAACATAGAACATTATGACTGGCTTGCCCTGATCAGTGATACACTCCACAAGTAGATGATCGGTTTCTTAGAGGCTCACAGGTTTCACATGTGTTCATATCTTGTATATCTGATAGCCTTCCAAGGCCAGTTTAGAGTGTTGAACAATGTGGGAACTTTGGGTGTGCAAAAGGTTCACGAGTATTTCTCACTACTGGAGTTCACACAATCATAAAGACATTTCAAGCGAGTAAGTGATCTCTTCTCGATGCACACCATGAGATACCTCGATCATGAGTTGCATATGCGCATATCACCAGTAGACAAGGAGGCAATGTTAGACTGGGTCGATTGGTTCATCCAGTTCCCCACTTTCACCTACATCCACATGTATGGGTACTTGGGTCATCCCGCCATGTTACCTCGCTATCCATCAAATAGGGTGGTCTTCATGGAATTCTTGCGGCAGTTGTCCGAAGTACATTCTCTTCTGTGTCTCAAATGCAAGACGGTTGCAAACTTTTCTTTTGAGATGGGACTTTATAGGTGCAAGACAATGGCTGATGCCAAGGCCATAGGCCAGGAGATGGTGAGACTTAATCTTAAGTTTCTCATCGAAAGACGATCGTATGATCCTCGGGGTCACTATGCAACATGCCTTGAGCAATACTCTTCACACAAGTCTTCCATGGAGGACTATTGGTTCAACTGTGAAGATGAGTTCGAAGTACGAAAACGTAATTACAGTCGGTTCAGACTTCCACAAATTGCTGACTTCATGTCAGAGGACGTGGAAGGACTATCCGATGATGATGGGGAAGTTATTCTTCCCTCATTCTTCGTAGATCAGGTTGAATCACAACCTCTTCAAACAGTGGATTAGTATGCCATGGAAAATACATCCATTGAGGAAAGAACCGACAGAGTTGTTAGAAACAACCAACTCTACTTGGACAGCAAAAGGACAAGGAAGGTAGTTATTCCCCACATAGAGCCGCCACCGGTTCATCCTTCACTACCTTCCACATTAAGGAAAAAGCCTAGACAAAAGAAATCGATTAACCCTCCTAGAGGAACCAGAATGTCAGGATACACAAGGGGAAGAATGTCAATTGTTGATTCAAATCAGCAAGAGGTACATGTGGAGACAGCCACAAACACAGCTGAGCCAGTGATTGAGACAATCATAGTTGAGATAGAGCCACTCATGGAAACAGTTGCAGCTGAGCTAGTCATGGAAGCAATTGCAACTGAGACAATAGTAGAGGTGGAAGTAGAGCCTACCATTCCACCACCACCATAGCAGTCACCGGTTCATATTGACTTGGACTCGCCACCACGTGACACTGCAACACAATCCCATTCATTAGGAATTCAAGGGCCTAACATTCCTCCTTCTAGCAAGGCTAGTCAAGATTCATCTTGGCTTGAGAATCTCCTAGGAAGGAAGAGACAAAGGCCATCCTACGGTCCTACCAACTGGACTTCATAGAATTCGACCATGTCCCTCAAGACATGCCAGTAAAGAAAATGAAGAAGCAGGTCCATGTAGGAAAGAATGTTGTCAATGAGATTGTCATTGAGACTGCTGCGTCGCTTGAAGACAGAAATGCAAATGAGGTAGAGGTTGATGACTTCACCTTGTTGAAAGTCAACCTCGGTAAGACCACTCGTCAGGTGGAGGCAGATCTCCTTGAAGTTGCATCAGTGAGTGTCAAGGAAAGAATGGCTATGGATGACAAAGATAAAGCAGCCCTAAAGGATGAAAACCAACAGTTACGAATGTACATATCCAACTTGATGCATGGTGCACCAAACGTCTCTACTTTGCCTCGAGAGATGCTTGACCTCCCTGTAGAACAAAATCACCATTAGCTGATCCTATATGGAAAACACTTGAGAAATCAAGTGGAAGAATTCGTCATCAGGGGCCAATGTATACTTGCAAAAATGTACCAGCTAAGGTACAAAGCCCATGACCTTAGCGTGAAAATTCAGCAATCAGATATAGATACAACAAAGAAGAGGCTTGCAAACTTGTAGATGGCGTACCAATCAGTTACCACAAAAGAGAACAAGCAACATCTTTTCACTTGGAAGAACAACTTGTATACAAATTGAAAGCTTATGATACCAACTCTGTGGAATTAATTGAGTATCGACAGATTGTGGCAGGTGTAATCAAGTTCGTAAGAACATTGGTAACATCTATCCCTTGCCTTTACCAGCATGAAGGAGGTGCATACGCTGAGCAAGCTGAGGTACAAACACAGTTCCAAGACCTCATCCGTAGCAGTTTCTGCGGTGATCCTATTCACTGCAGGTTAATTAAGATCGCAGCCATGTCGACAAAGCTAGATGACGCAACGACGAAGACTATTGAATATCAGGTGCAGATTGCAGGCGGTGAGGAAATGCTGCAACGACACGTCATCATCTTGCGCAATATCAATTGCCCAGATGCAAAGGCAGTCAATGATTGGTTAGAAGAATTGTTGACTAGAGGTGAAGAGGTGTAAAACACCCAGTTAGGACATCCTACCCTCCAAAATAGCATTTATGACAAACATGAGTTAACTTGATGCCTCTTTCCAAATTAACTTATTGTCCCACTGATCATGCATGTCTATTTCCACTAATTATGGTTGTCTATTTTGGACTTCCACTAATTATGGATATCTATCTCCACTAATTGTGGATGTCTATTTTGGAGACACTTTTGTATTTGGAGTTCTCTTTTAGTTTAGTTTCAGTTAACTGAAGTAGACTTCCAGTTAACTGTTAGGTTACCTACTTTTAGACATAGGAATAAATCTTGCAGATTGGAAAGAACTCATTGTTAAGTCAAGGAGATTTTAGGGTTGCCTACTCCTTTGAGCTTCTATAAATAAGAGCAGCTTTGCTCATTATTCTTTAACTCTTATTACTACACAAAATTGTTGTGCCGTTGTGCCATCAAGCTTGCAAGTCAATGGCTGTTCACTCTTGGATGAGAGTTGTTTGGTTTGATCACAATTGTGTATGATTTCGTACCTTTTCTGTCCCAAATCTTTGTAAAGCGTTAAGTGAAGTTTGAAGAAATAAATCAAAAGGCATATGCAATTTGATCCAAAGTTTCAAGATCTATCAACGTCTATTTTTATAGTCTATTGTTTCAATCTGCCCCTTGGATAGGAGTTCCTCCTCCTTGGGAATTTGGAGATTAATGGTTATGATTTGATGTTGTCTTATGATCTAGATTTCAGCCTACACCTCGGACAAGTGTCGTCACCTCCTTGGGAATCTTGTTATCCGGTTCATCATTCTTTGTTGTTTTAGTAATCTAAGTCACAGCCTACAGCTCAGACAGGTGTCGTCACCTCCTCAGGAATCTTGAGATTCAGCTTACCGTGTGAGTGTTTGCTTGCATAAGACCTTATTCCAGTGTAGACTTGAGAGTTTAGAGCCTTCAAATGCATTTTGAGAGATGGTTGGCCCAAGTGATCCAACCATTCCATTCCCGCTCCTATGCCCTCTTGCTCTGTTTATCTTGAGGGAATAGGATAGATTAGAAGTTAGCTTAGTTGTAGTTAAGATCTACAGAAACCAGAGAAAACCTTAGCTGCAACGCATTGTGCTTTATGCACCCTTGTGCCCTGCCGCTGAGTAAAAATATAGGAACATTAGTTTACTTTACTTTTTATGCAAATATCAGCAAAAGGAGGGAGCTTTCCCTCCTAATTCGAAGAGCAGTTACTACACACTGTGCATAGCTGTCCATTTTCAATAAGCACTCCAGAGGTGTTAATTGAAACGCCAACAAAACTAAAATATAACTAAGAGCAAAACAAAAACTGAAAGGCATTCCAACAAACAAAAAGGAGGGATCGACCTAGAGGGGGAAACCCTAATCATGTCAAAAGGGGAAGATTCAATGAGACTGTCAAGGTGACTAAAAGTAATCTATAAATAGTCCAAATATCCAAGAGAAAGGACTCATTGCCGAAGAAGATAGAGCCAAGGATGCCAGTGCCAAAATGGGCAAATTGGGCCTAATTTGTATCACTGGATGAGGAGTCAACACCCTTTTTGTTAACTGTGAAGGTGTCAACACAAGAACTGGTTGTGTCCCCTGTAGAATGGCCTTGACTAAGATACCCTGGCTTGATGACCTTGGATGGGGTGAACAGAGCTGGGGGCAAAGAATGTTGTCCTGAAACTCTGTTTGAAGTTTCCCTAGCAGCCATGGCCAATTACTGTCCACCATCTAAAACACAATTAGATGTTGGAAACAAACTGGAGACATGCACCTGAATATGAGACCCCAAGTGGGACAGAGACATGGCAGATGTGTGGTGCCTTGGGTGAGAAAGGTGGGGTGCCATGTTCTGAGTGCATGTCGAGGTAGTGTGTATGGAAGTATGCCATCTTACTGATCTGTCAGCAACCTTGTGAAATAAAACAGATTTCACTAAGAGATAAAATTGCAGAATTTTTATCCCAAAAATGACATTTTCTTCTCAAATTTCTCTAGTTCTGTCCTCTTTTGTGGTAAAGGATTGGCTAAATGAGTGCTCCAATGTTTCTATAAACGCAATGATAAGAAACAGAAACAGCAACTGCAGTTCCTACAGATGCAGTCAAAGGAAGTAATGCAAGCAGATGTGTATCGTGGGTCAAGGAGTAGCGCCAAAATTTGGAAATTGAATAACTGAAATGAGAAGGCAGAGCCAATTACTTTGAGGTGTCAACTGCCACATATTATAATCAAGCAAAGCAATTCCACTAGTCAGTCTTCTAGAATAAGGATCTACTCCCTTTCTTTAGATGCATTATTAGGCTGAGGCAACTCTGTAAGCAATAATTAGGCCTGACTAAACAAACAATTAAAATGTAGAAACTACTAAAAGACTAAGGGCCTAAACATTAACATATTGTACTTTTAAAGTCCTGTTGACCTACTTCAGTCAGTTGTGAATTCAATCTAATTTATTTCTTGCTTTCATTCTAGACAAGTCTCCTTATTTGGGGCTGGCATTTTCTTGTCTATTCTTTATAGAATTATTACTTTGTTACATTCTTTGGCATTTTTGCATTAATGTCTTGAACTGTCTTCATCATGTCTATTTTCTTGTTATGTCACTTACCCACATAAGCAGATATTTGACTTAATGATTGAAAATATTAATGTTGCAGGGCGGCATTCCAGGCTGGGAGGCATGGAGACAGCTAAACCAACAAACATGGCAAAACACGAATACTTGGAAAAACTTTAACAGTGAAGCAAATTCAAAAGGAAGGACCAGAGTGAAAGCCAATGCAAATCAGTCAACAAGATCTAGAGAGAGGGTAAAAGAAAACAAGAGGAAAAGTATGTTGTACATCTTTAGAATTTCTGAGTGGGAGACTCAAGCATCAATGTTCAATTGTAGATAAGTACCATCACAAAGACAATATTTAATGAATAATAAATTATGAAGTTCTTAAATCAGCTAAATTGGGAATGTTCCTATTAGGTTTTGTCTTCTCACAATGGATGAATGTTAATAAGATGTCACTTAGTTTTGGACCCTCATCCAAGTACAAGTCAGAAAAATACTTTAGAAAATACCAATGCCAAAAGGTTTATGCCTAGTATCGACCTGTTGGTGGCAAGTGGAAGGTGTGAGCCTTAAGAACTTCACATGGCATTTAAATGACATAAAATTGCAATTACATGTTCCTAACATGTATTTCAATGAGCAAAATCAGTTTTAGGGGTAGATTTCTACCACATGATCTCGAAAAATTCATATCTAACACTTAATTGAGCTTTGGCCTTAACTTGGTTCTATTAAGTTGGAATCACCTGGATTTCTAACTGTAGCATGATGATGCATTGCACACAGAAATGCAGTTCTTCCTCAAAAGAGAAGAACACTGTTTACTGTCTTTTCTTAATAACTTGAGCAAATGACCTCAAATGACATAAAATTGAAACTGGAGCATAGTGACACTGATACATATGTCTACATTCCAATAAAAATTTGGTTTAATTCATTCTTTCGATATCCCAAAGTGTCAAACAAAAGTTGAGGTTTTTAGGTTGAAAGTCTAATCATCATTCAAATCTCATTAAATATATCTTTTCAGTTGCTTCTTAGGCATTTTCGGCAGAGCAAAGAGATAAGAGATTACCGTATGAGTATTGATCTGCAGACCACAATGATCCAATCACTGCATTAGCTAGGCAACTCTCTATAGTTTGCTTTACAACGGAAGAAATCAATTAAAAAATAGAGGTATTCTCCAGTCCATGCTGGAGTTTCCTCAAAATGGTATTTGCTAGGGTAAATAAATATGTTGTGAGCTCATTTATCTGTGTTCGCATTATAGTTCATTTTTCCACTATCCATATGTTGTAGATTAGCATAGAATGGATGAACTCTTGTACAATGATAGCACTTCGAGCAAATGTGCTTGAAGTAGTGACTCCAATAGACAATTTAATAAATTATTAGTGTTTAGGTGATGTATGTGCACATTCATGTTCTATTCTGTATAAAGGATGTTTCTTGCAGGCATAAGTTGTGCTGGCCATCAAATTTCAGTAGCACTTTCATTTAAGACAGAAAGATACAAATTTGTAGCCATCATAGTTTGGCAAATTTACAGATCTTATTTGGTATCAGAGCAGTAAAGTTCATTGTGGCTTACATAAAGGGTTTTTCTGACACATTTAGAGTTGCGTATATTAGCTAGTTGAATGCCAATAGTTAAGCAAAGATAGTGTGGAATTATAGAAGAATGCAGAGACCATCCACAGGAAAATCTTCAAAACCAAAGACTTGAAGAGCGCCAAGCTTGCAATCAGCAAATGCAAGAGTAAACCAAGAGCTAATGGAAATGATCCATCACTTGGCAGAAGAGATAGATGAACCATAAGATAAATTGGCTGGCTACTCTCATCATTATTAGTTTCATGGAGGAGTTTGAGAAGTGTAGAGTCCAATTATTTCAATTTGAAGAGTTTATTTTTGAAGGGATAGGAAAAATAAAGGCAAAGATTTATCAATTCATCGATAGCTTGCAATAAGAGCTGGTTGTAAAGGGAAATATTGCTCAAGCTTCCAAAATCATGTAATGAGGCAAAGAGGAAAGAGGCTTGCCAACAAGTCTACCACTATATTGTTGGAAAATTTTGTCACTGATGTCAAAGTTGACCTACTTTGTTGCCTGCTTGAGGTGCTTGAGGTGCTTGAGCTGCCTGAGTGGCTGCTTCAGCTGCTTGGGTATGTGCTTAAGCTTTTTGCTAGCCTACTTGTCAACATTTATGCCATATCAGCATATTTTGTCTCTTTGTTGAAAATTCTTATGACAAGTGGCATGTTGAAAAGTCTAATTTGCCACCTCAGCTGTTTGAAAAGTCTTTTCAAGGTCTATATCCTTTGTGAGGCTACGTGGCAAGCCATACTCTTGGTATCGAAGTTTTATGAGATGGATTTGTTTTGTGTGGAGGTTGATAAAAGACAGAGTTTGTACTGAGTCATCATATTTGAAAAGTCATATGAGGCTCGATTTCTTATGGCAACATTATTTATTTCCATGCTCTTGGAAATATTTAAATGTTATGCAACGATTTGAATTTAATATATTTGTTTCGGGGCCGTTGGATGGAGTTTTGGTGTTGAGTTTATGGAAGAGGTGAATGTCTATATGAAGAAATAAAAATTTTTTCACAGGTGTTTGAGGTTGTGCGTGGCAGTTTCTCTTCTACGTGGCAAAGAGTTACATTCAGGTCTTGCTTGGACGTGTCACTCAAATGAGACATTGAAAAGTCTTCTATTTACCTTCTATGAGCTTCATTGACTGCCTGAATGTCTATATGAAGAAATAAAAATGTTTTCACAGGTGTTTGAGGTTGTGCGTGGCAGTTTCTCTTCTACGTGGCAAAGAGTTACATTCAGGTCTTGCTTGGACGTGTCACTCAAATGAGACATTGAAAAGTCTTCTATTTACCTTCTATGAGCTTCATTGACTGCCTGAATGTCTATATGAAGAAATAAAAATGTTTTCACAGGTGTTTGAGGTTGTGCGTGGCAGTTTCTCTTCTACGTGGCAAAGAGTTACATTCAGGTCTTGCTTGGACGTGTCACTCAAATGAGACATTG
Source organism: Sequoiadendron giganteum (assembly GCA_007115665.2). Taxonomy (NCBI): domain Eukaryota; kingdom Viridiplantae; phylum Streptophyta; class Pinopsida; order Cupressales; family Cupressaceae; genus Sequoiadendron; species Sequoiadendron giganteum. The sequence goes on along the minus strand of CM021107.1, from coordinate 232,440,279 downwards.
AAAAGTCTTCTATTTACCTTCTATGAGCTTCATTGACTGCCTGAATCGATTTAATAGCAGATTTTATAATCATATACCTATTGAAATATAGAAGTAACACACCGCTTCTGTTATCAAAGGCTATTTATACTTCGTTGATTTCAGGGACGTGCCTTTGCATTTTCTGGTGTTTATTTCTGAAGAGAAATTCTGAAGTGTGAGTCTATGTTTGGTGACTCTTCTTTCGGACGACTTCTTTAGTGAGGACGATTTCATAATATTTCATCAGGCCTTTCTTTTTTTCAGTGCCGATTTGTTTGAATGCTGTGGAAGAATATCTTAGAAAGAGACGTTATGCTGAAGTCGTTTATTTTTGAGACAAGCAATTGGATTTTTGAAATAAATATTTGGCATGATTTCCTTTTTGCTCTGCATTGGGTGGCTTATTGTTTGTTTTCCTTATTCTTGGTCGAGCTCTTGTGGGTAGTGGGACGGCTTATGATTGAGCTTATTAATTAAAAATGTGGTGTCGATTTATTTTATTCCCTGTCAGAGATTTGCATGGGGTGGCTAAGGTTAATATTCAAATGGCTAGTTAAAGAAAGCATCGTATTTATGTTCCTTATCTTTGAATGTATCAAGCAGGTCGGCTTCAGGTGTAACTGCTTCAGGCATATCTTAAATGCTCATAAGAATGACTAATCTTCATATGGCATGATTTTTCTGAGAGGGCGGCTCTTTATTTTTAGGAAATACTTCTGATGATTGCTGGTGTGGCAGTTTTAAATTTTATTGGTGGTAGCAACGTCTGAATATATTGCAACGGAATTCACTCATTATTCAATTTTTTGATGACTAAAAAAATTGATTGTGAGCTGAGAACAAGGTGATTGATTCGATAATTTAATTGTGTGGTGGCTAGATACTGGGCGGCTCCTTTATTTTTCTGAGATGTCTTTGATAATAGTCAGGAAGACGCAGAATATAGAACAGGTAACGGATGTGTGAAGTAATAGAGGCAGCCTGGCACGGTTTGTTTTTTTAGTGCTTCTGATTTGCCTTATTTTGGGTTGTGTAGTAACGTCTTCTATAGGGAGTGCCTGAAAAGTTTGATGAAGATTTTAATAGCTGTTCACAGGTGGTGAGATGGATTACATAATAAGGCTTGTGCTGAAGCGATAAAGTGTTGTGTTCATGTTTTGCTGGGTATTCATAATTACTACTGAGCGTTAATTAGGCTATATATGAAGCTGTGCTGAGTGGAATTCGGACGGTGTGAAGAGATGTAATGAAAATCAATTTTGCGTCTTTTGAAAAGAGTCCTGTAATGGTGTTGTTTCATGAAGCTATTTATTTCTGGTTGAGATTGATGAAGTCGATGGTGGAGGAGATGCAAAGCGTTATTTTTGGCGAGCTGTATAAAGGGTGAAGGCATAACAAGGATGTGAGTCTTCAGAACTGAAATCATTAATCCTTGACCATATTATTTACTTCTGTGGTGGTGATGGGTTCATTTTATTGTGACTGATTTGGTGCTGGAGATGGTTTTTGGGAAAGGAGATTGCAAGGCACTTTGCTCTTGAAGCAGAATTTAGAGTCTCCACATGTGCTTAGGATGATCTTGTGAAGGACTTTGGAGTGTAGTCAAAGACGTTTATGTTCTCAATATTTTTTGTCATTATTTGATAAAAGTTAGTCTTTTGAAAAGTCTCAAAATCTGAAAATGAAGGATAAAAGTGATTTGAGATGATTTCCAGTGTTCTGCTCTTTTCCTGTAAAATGCCATGAATCTGGGCGTACCAGTGGATAGAGTTTAGAGACATGCTGAACGTTTGAATATGCTGAACATATGTGTGTGCTTGAGTTCTGAATCAGATAAATTTTGTGGTGAAAGAGTGTGAATTTAGAGTTGTTGTTCGGTTAAATTTGATGCAACTAATAACTGAGTTTGGACAACATATATATGAGTTTGGACCTCACAGTACATGTGAAGGCATGGCTTGAAACAGTGGCTCACAGATTTGTTTTCAAAGTCTGGAGTTGGTGCTTCAGCCATTGGAGTTGGTGCTTCAGTGTTTTCGAAGTTTGTGCTTCGAAGGAGGGTTGATGCTCTCGATGGGTTGGTGCTCACTAAATGAAATCGGAGTTGGTGCTTTGTGAGAGTTGTTGCTTTCGGTGAGTTGGTGCTCACTTATGTAACAGGGTTGGTCTCTTTGGAGATAAATAAAAGCAATATTTTGCCGTGGTTTTTTACCCGGAAGGGTTTTCCACATAATTCTGGTGTTTATCTTTTCATGGTGTTTATGTTGCTCTAATGTGCTGATGCTTATTTCTGATTTACATGTTCAATCTGGTTAAAAGTTTCAAAAGGTTTTGAAATACTGATTCACCTCCCCCCTCTCAGTATTTCCTGTGTGCTCTTCAATTGGTATCAGAGCCCGGTTCCTCTAGAAAGTGAGCTTAAAAGCTTGGAGGTAGATTCTGGTTGCACACATGGGTTCGTATGAGAAGTTTGGAGCTCCTATGTTTTATGGTACTAACTATGCTTTTTGGAGTATTCGAATGAGAACTTACATTATGTCTCTTGGTCTTGATGTTTGGAGAAGTGTAGAAACTGGATATACAATCCCAGCAACCCCTCCGACTGATGCGGCTGAAAAGGAAGCTTTTGAGTTTAATGCAACTGCCATGAACGCTATCATAAGTGGCTTGTCAGAAACAATAATTGTGAAGGTAATGCATTACGACTCTGCTCAGAAGATTTGGAATAAGCTTTGAAGAATGTATGAAGGTGATTTTGAGAATCTCAGCATGTTAGAAGATGAAAGCATTGCTGATTATTTTCAGCGTGTAGATGAAGTTGTAAATGCTATCAAATGCCTAGGAGAGAAGGTTGAAGAATCTACAGCTGTTCAAAAGATTGTGAAATCTCTCCCCGTGCGTTTCAATGCAAAAGTTTCAGAGATTAAAGATATGAAAGAGTTTGGTAAGTTAACCATTGATGAGCTTCGTAGTATACTTTCATCCTATGAATTGAGTACTTTCTCTGATCTATTTTTTGAAAAAGGAGTAGCCATTGAAGATTTGAAGAAGTTTGACAATAAAGGATATAATGAAGAATATGATGAAGAATGTGATGAAGAAGCTGAAGTTAATCTTGAAGGAGAGCTAATTTGTGCCTTTAGCGAAATCAAGAAGCTAAGAAAGAAGAATCAGAATTTGAAGCTGCTGTTAAAAGAAGAAAGGGATGCAAAAATGAAGTTATCTCAAGCACTCGAAGATGCAGAAAAGAAGATGATTGATCAGAAAAATCAGATTGAAAAAGCTGAAAAATTATTTGCTGATTTGAAAGTGCAGATTGAAGAGGGAAAGAAGATAGATCAAGAAATCAGAAATCAGTTAAAGGTTAAAGAAGAGAACGTTGAGAGACTTGAAGCAGAGGTTGTTTCTCTTAGAAACATAAGCAAATCATCAACACTGCTGAGTGAAGAAAAGATAAATCAAAAAAGTTCTATGTCCTTTGAAAAGATTTTAAATGCACAAAGGGCTCCTAAGGACAAGAGTGGAGTTGGATTTGAAAAAGGTCAATGTTCCAAGTCTGAAAATGAAGAACAACAAAAGAGTTGCATTGATTGCTCAAAGCATTCACACACCAAGAACAAAAATAACACGTTTAGAAGACCTCCTAGTCAAAGACAAAATCAGGTGACCAGGTTTAATGATTCTTTCTTTTATGGATATTGTTTTTCATGCAATCGTTTTGGTCACAAGGCTGCAAATTGTAGGGTTAATGCAAGAAATAATTTCAGACATGTGAATAAGAATTCCTGTGCTCCTTGGATGAATTACAATGTTGTTTGTTACAAATGCAATAACTTGGGTCATGCTGCAAAAATGTGTAGAAGCAATCATGCAGATTTTTCAAAGCAAAACAAGAAGGTTGACAAAGCAAAAGAGGTTAAGATGGTTTGGAGGAAAAAGGATAAAATTGAAAAGGTTGATTCGAGTGGAGCTGCTCTTAGTGTTCATGAACTTGATGATTTCAGAAGAAAGAAGTCAGAAATGACTTCACTCCATCCTTGAGAAGGTGCTCGGACTTAGGGGGAGTATTTATTGTTACATTTATCTACCCCGTTTCAGTTATGTAAGTTGGTTCTGGTATGTAGTTATTCTCATGTTTTGAATTTTTTGTAAATGAGTTTCTGTGTGAGTTATTGAGTACCTTTTAGCTTGTAAAGTTGTTGATTATTCATCAGATTTTCATCATCAAATCTTTATTATCATATAAGATGGTTTTCAGAATTTTATGTCCTGTGATTAGCAAGTTTGTTCTTTATGCCATGACATTGGTTTCAGTTTGTCATTGATCTCAAAGGGGGAGAAATAAGTCGGGGAGCAGCGTTGTTTTATATCAGCAGATTGGTTTCAGTTTTGGTGTCAAAGTAGTATTGATTTCAAAAGGTATTATCTTATGCAATATTGGTCGTGGTTTCAGAGTGGTTGCCATCAATGACAAAGGGGGAGATTGTTGGAATATTGTCATTGATGTCAAGGTTGAGCTACTTGGTTGCCTACTTGAGGTGCTTGAGGTGCTTCACCTGCTCGAGCAACTTGACCTACTTGAGTGGCTGCTTCAGCTGGTTGGGTGTGTGCTTAAGCTGTTTGCTAGCCTACTTGTCTACATTTATGCCATATCAGCATATTTTGTCTATTTGTTGAAAAATCTTATGACAAGTGGCATGTTGAAAAGTCTAATTTGCCACCTCAGCTGTTTGGAAAGTCTTTTCAAGGTCTATATCCTTTGTGAGGCTACATGGCAAGGCATACTCTTGGTATCAAAGTTTTATGGGATGGATTTGTTTTGTGTGGAGGTTGATAAAATACAAAGAGTTTGTGTTGAGTCATCATATTTGAAAAGTCATATGAGGCTCGATTTCTTATGGCAACATTATTTATTTCCATGCTCTTGGAAATATTTAAATGTTATCCAACGATTTGAATTTAATATATTTGTTTCGGGGCCTTTGGATGGAGTTTTGGTGTTGAGTTTATGGAAGAGGTGAATGTCTATATGAAGAATTTAAAATGTTTTCACAGGTGTTTGAGGCTGTGCGTGGAAGTTTCTCTTCTATGTGGCAAAGAGTTACATTCAGGTCTTGCTTGGACGTGTCACTCAAATGAGACAATGAAAAGTCTTCTATTTACCTTCTATGAGCTTCATTGACTGCCTGAGTCAATTTAATAGCATATTTTATAATCATATACCAATTGAAATATAGAAGTAACACATCGCTTTTGTTATCAAAGGCTATTTATACTTAGTTGATTTCAGGGACGTGCCTCTGCATTTTTTGGCGTCTATTTCTGAAGAGAAATTTTGTAGTGTGAGTCTATGGTTGGTGACTCTTCTTTTGGACGACTTCTTTAGTGAGGACGATTTCATAATATTTCATCGGGCCTTTCATTTTTTTAGTGCTGATTTGTTTGAATGTTGTGGAAGAATATCTTAGAAAGAGACATTATGCTGAAGTCGTTTATTTTTGAGACAGGCAATTGGATTTTTGAAATAAATATTTAGAACGATTTCCTTTTTGCTTTGCGTTGGGTGGCTTATTGTTTGTAATCCTTATTCTTGGTCGAGCTTTTGTGGGAAGTGGGACGGCTTATGATGGAGCTTATTAATTAAAAATGTGGTGACGATTTATTTTATTCCTTGTCAGAGATTTGCATGAGGTGGCTAAGGATAATATTCAAATGGCTAGTTAAAGAAAGCATCGTATTTATGTTCCTTATCTTTGAATGTATCAAGCAGGTCGGCTTTAGGTGTAACTGCTTCAGGCATATCTTAAATGCTCATAAGAATGACTAATCTTCATATGGCACGATTTTTCTGAGAGGGCGGCTCTTTATTTTTAGGAAATACTTCTGATGATTGCTGGTGTGGCGGTTTTAAATTTTATTGGTGGTAGCAACATCTGAATATATTGTAACGGAATTCACTCATTATTCAATTTTTTGATGACTAAAAAAATTGATTGTGAGCTGAGAACAGGGTGATTGATTCGATAATTTAATTGTGTGGCGGCTAGATACTGGGTGGCTCCTTTATTTTTCTGAGATGTCTTTTATAATAGTCATTAAGACGCATAATATAGAACACGTAATGGATGTGTGAAGTAATAGAGGCAGCCTGGCATGGTTTGTTTTTATACTGCTTCTGATTTGCCTTATTTTGGGTCGTGTAGTAACATCTTCTATAGGGAGTGCCTGAAAAGTTTGATGAAGATTTTAATAGCTGTTCACAGGTGGTGAGATGGATTACATAATAAGGCTTGTGCTGAAGCGATAAAGTGTTGTGTTCATGTTTTGCTGGGTATTCATAATTACTATTGAGCGTTAATTAGGCTATATATGGAGCTGTGTTGAGTGGAATTCAGATGGTATGAAGAGATGTAATGAAAATCAATTTCGTGTCTTTTGAAAAGAGTCCTGTAATGGTGTTGTTTAATTAAGCTATTTATTTCTGGTTGAGATTGATGAAGTCGATGGTGGAGGAGATGCAAAGCGTTAATTTTGGCGAGCTGTATAAAGGGTGAAGGCATAACAAGGACCCAAGTCTTCAAAACTGAAATCATTAATCCTTGATCATATTATTTACTTCTATGGTGGTGATGTGTTTATTTTATTGTGACTGATTTGGTGCTGGAGATGGTTTATGGGAAAGGAGATTGCAAGGCACTTTGCTCTTGAAGTAGAATTTAGAGTCTCCACATGTGCTTAGGATGATCTTGTGAAGGAATTTGGAGTGCAGTCAAAGACGTTTATCTTCTCAATATTTTTTGTCATTATTTGATAAAAGTTAGTCTTTTGAAAAGTCCCAAAATCTGAAAATGAAGGATAAAAGTGATTTGAGTTGATTTCCAGTGTTCTGCTCTTTTTCTGTGAAATGCCATGAATCTGGGCGTACCAGTGGATAGAGTTTAGAGACATGCCGAATGTCTAAATATGCTGAACATATGTGTGCTTGAGTTCTGAATCAGATAGAGTTTTGTGGTGAAAACATGTGAATTTAGAGTTGTTCGATTAAATTTGATGCAACTAATAACTGAGTTTGGACAACATATATATGAGTTTGGGCCTCATAGTACATGTGAAGGCATTGCTTGAAACAATGGTTCACATATTTGTTTTCGAAGTTTGGAGTTGGTGCTTCAGTGTTTTTGGAGATCATGCTTCGTAGGAGGATTGGTGCTGACTAAATGAAATTGGAGTTGGTGCTCACTTATTTAACAGGGTTGGTGCCCATTGGAGATAAATAAATGCAATATTTTGCCGTGGTTGTTTACCTGAAAGGGTTTTCCACGTAATCTTGGTGTTTATCATTTCATGTTGTTTATGTTGCTCTAATGTGTTGATGCTGATTTCTGATTTTACATGTTCAATCTGGTTAAAAGTTTTAAAAGGTTTTGAAATATTGATTCACCTCCCCCCCACCTCTCAGTATTTCTTGTGTGCTCTTCATATATAAGAAGCTCAATTGATGAAACACAAAAGAAGTCGTCCACCATATAAGAAGCTCAATCAACGAAAGATAAAATCAAGCTAACCATCCATCCATTGTTCAATCCATAGTTTGAGGACTCTGCAAGTCTTGGAAAAGACTCTTGGGACTCACTAGTCCTAGGGCTCGCTGAGTCGACTCACCAAGGATTCCCGAGCCGAGTCCTAGAGAATCTAGGCTAGTACTCCAAAGTCCTAGCGATTGACTCACGTGAGTCCTAGAGTTGGACTCCCGAGTCCCAACTTAGAACTCTTGGCATCGCCTGTAAACCATGAGTATGAATGTTTAAAACTTGTTTTTTGTATGTTTTTTTCATTTGAAAGTTTGAAACTACGAGTATGAACGTTGATATTTCAAATATTGAATGTTTGTAGATCATATAACATGTGTAATATTTGAATTATGAGAAATTGATAATCAAATTGGGCTCTTATATTCTCTAACTGCATTAATTTAGTTTTGTTTTTTTGTAAAACTTTTGTTTTCTCATTTCCTGACTTTGTGATGTGTCTCGAGTCTGAGTCGTATGATGGGCTGCCGAGTCCATGCCAAGTCTGAGTTTTCAAACTTTGGTTCAGTCCACTAATAAGATACAACATAGAGTCCCTTGATAACATTGAGTAGCATACAAAAGACATTGGGTCTAAGTTGTTAAAGATGGGACATGATGGCAAAGGTGTGGCAAGGACGACCATGAAGGTTGATGAAAGACCACAATATGTAGGCCTAGGGTTTATTGGTGGTGGTATGGATATAGGAGAATGCTTTAATGCAACCCAAGCATGAGTATTACTATCTTCCAAAGGTAAGGAGTCCAACTGATGCAGGAGCATCCAATGGTGTAAGGGAAATTTTGCATCACCCAAAAATATTGTATTTTTCATTTTGTTTGTAGTTTGCTTAGTTGTTTTGGGGTGCATGGCAACTCATGCAATCTTTGGGATAGTTAGAAGTTTGAAACAACCAAAAAATAGTCACTTGCTATTTTTAGTAAGTCGGCCTATTCGGGTTCTTATGGACATGAAAATTGACCTCAAGGAGTGAAATTGGAACATAAGATTTTTGGTGAAAGAATCATCTCAAAATCCTGTACCGTTTGGAAGATATTAAATTTTCATCTCGAGGAATTTCTCCAATGAAGTTTAAAACTGAAAATTGAGGCCCTTTGGAGCCCCGAAACAGGGTGCAAAATCTTTAATTTTATAGATATGTCGAAAAATGGTTGTAGATCTCTTCACAAGCTTTCCAACGATATATTACAATTGAAAATTTGATGGTTGGATCGAAAGTTATGACCCCGAGAAGTTGTAAATATATAAATATAAATAAAAAAAAAAAAAATCTTTTAGAGCAGTAAATAGCCAGTGGAATTTCTATCGCCAAAATGGGGTTACACCTTCCAGAATATTCTAAGGGAGTTACACTTCTTGGATAAAGAGGGTGAACAGGGGTTATAGAAGGGAGCTCTTGCAGTGCAGATCGTGGTTTTTGGCTTGCAGATTTCTGTAATGAGAAGGTCCATGTGGCTGTAGTATGTTATTTTCTGAGTATTGTAATTTCACTTCATCAAGATAATAGAAAGCAAGTGTTTCTTTTTGCATTTTTTGTTTGTTTCTCTTGTTTAGTTGTGTGTGTGTGGTTTTGTAAGGGGAGTACCCTCATCATCAACCCACCTCTACACTGAAATCTGTCCAAAGTTGGTAATAGCAACAGCAAAAATGTTTATATGAAGGCTCAAGAAGAATGCAACTTTTCACCAAGGAATGGAACACATTCCAAAGAAGAGGAAGATATTGTATCACCACCTCAAAGGGTTGAAGAACTATGTTGAGCTTCTTGAAAGAGTCAGTGGCCTTCAAGTAATGAAGGAAGAAGGTAGCACATCACCACTTTGACCTCATTATAAGCTCAAAGAAGGTTAGCTAAAGAGAGTCTCATGGATCTCTAAATTCTTCACCTCTCTTGGAATTCCTAACAAAGTAACAAGCAAGTTCAAAAGAAGCCAAACAGGTTATAAAAAAGATGAGCCTTGTATGATTTGTTTCTAATGTAAAAAAGAGGCCATGTAACACACAGGTCTTAGGATCTTTATCCATGTACATTTTGTTGGAAGAGTAAATATTGTGTGTCCATATGTTTGAGGAAATAATCCATTTAATGAGACATTACTTAATTTCAGATTCTTTTTGATATAAGAGGAGCTAGCACTTTGATTGACTAAGAGTACAATGATGTTACTGTATGTCATAGGCCGTCTTCACCACAAGCTTCAGAACATTCCCAAGGAATGGCCATATTGCAAAGCTTTGATTCCTATTCATTTATGCTGAACATTTGTGTCATCCTTGTTCTTAAATGTTTGTGGATGTATTGATAGAAGGGGACTGATTGTGTTCCTTGTAATTTCCATGATATCCCTTTGTCTTCCACATGCCTAAATTAGTTTAATATGGTCATTCTTTGATAACAATGCATATACAAGCATGAGTAGACATCTTGTGGTATACATTTGACCTATCCGATTATTACACAACTTTTGCATAATACAATCTTGCAATTTATAGTTCTAGCATGATGTCACATTGTTCTTGAATTTTCTTGACCAATGCCAATTTTGACATTTGCACTCTTATCAATATTTAGTTCACATCCATGTGTAACACATTTGAATCCATTTGGATGCGTTGTCCCTTGGGTATTGGTGGGCTCCAAATTAGTGGTATCAAAGCAAGCTTTTGATCACTTACCAATGGTATTGGAATTTGTCATTCAGATCTTAATTTAGATTTTGTATGCCCACTCACATACTCTCTAGTTGCAGGAAGTAGACATACCAAATATGTTGTGACTTTAGAAATGCTTCAGAAGATGACAGTGAATATTTTGCAACAAAAAAGAGATAATTTAGTGCCACACTATACATAAGAAAGTGTTAGAACAATTAATCACTTCCAACAGGTTCTATAGCACATTCACTCCCTTCATATCGACTTCATCAACACATTGTACCTTGTGAGAATTTTGTACTTTCCACTTGTTTTTTCGTATGGAGTGGTTGCCTTCCTCTCCTGAGCGTACAACAAAGTCTGTGATTGTTCTTCGTACGGTGTATCTGATATCTCTTCGTACAACTACTTCTTTTCCTTCTATGCATGATTCCTTGTCACAATTTGTTCGTACAGGCCCACTTGCACCTTCTCCATACAGGTTTCCTTGTACCTTGCACAACTTTGTCTATACGATGGCGTCTCTATGAGGTTTGCTGATGGTCTTCCTGTGCCTAACGTTTGCTTTATATGTTTGCCGTACGATATTAGTCTCCTCGTGTAGGTTGTACATGGTGTTTTCTTTCTCCCGTACCTTGCTCTTCCCTTTGGTTCGTACTGTGCTCTGTTCTTTGTGCCATACGGTATAATTATTCTCCTCGCCAGACTCTCCTTGTTGTACGATGTGTTTTCCTTGTCTTTGAAGCCTTCAATTTGTCGTACGACTTGGACACCCCTTCCTCTATTCACTGCCATCGCTCCTTCACCCTTCCGTACGGCTTACATGTTCAACTGATGCCTTTGCCAATCAATTTTTATCTTTGTCGATGCCTTAGGTTTATTTGCTGGCCATACGGTCTCTCTCTTGGGTAATATATGGACTTTAATGTTTTTTATTTTAATATTTGCCCACTTTATATTTTAATACCTCTTTTCTCACTGTTTTATTTTTTCCATTTCTTTTTTCTATCTCTCTTCACTTATACTTTTTTCTAATTTTTTGTTCTCTTCCTTTCCATTTTTTGAATCTTTTAATTTGGCCACTATATTTTTTCCAATTTTGTCAAGTTTTCCTTTTTTCCTATTTTTCAACTCCATTTTACTTTTCTCAATTTCCAGCTCTTCCCCATTCATTTTTTGCCTTTTATATTGTTGATTTTCTCTCTCTTCATTTTTTCTCTTCAAACCTCTGGTTTCATCACCTTTTTGAACCCTTAACTTCGATGCACAATTCCATCTGCACATGAATGGAGGTTGTTTATAGCATTCCTCTTCACAACAAGTACCCATAAACTTCAAATCAAACCATTTATCTACCAAAGGAGCGGGTCCTATACCTTTGAAGCTCTTGTCGACGTACGGTCCGCCGTATTGTTGGTACCATGTAACGTTCTCGCCATCCACCATCGGTGGTCCAACAGGGTTTGGTACAATTTGCCATAGTCCATTCGTCGTCACCACCTTCGGCGTTTTCATGTTATTTTCCTTCATATATTTTATTAGCTCATCGTTGTATCCATCAAAATGAGAGATAAAGGTGTCTTCTAACATTATGATTTTTTTGAGGCATGGTCCAACCTTCTTTGCATATGCATTTCGTTCCTCGTTGTTCCACCATTCTTCTTCGTCACTTTCACTTTGTTCTCGTTCCCTCCTTTCTTTTGCAGCCTGTTCTTTTTCTCTCTGGGCTTCCTCGTCTAGCTCTTTGGCCAAGTATCCCCTCCTTATGCCTTCGTATGGGGCTTGGTATTTCTAGTGGCCCCACACCCGTCACTAGAGGGCAAGCGTTCCAAAGAGAGCATTTGTCAAATATTTGTGTACTCGGGGCACTGCAATGCCTTCTACTCTTTTTCTTGCATGTCTTTCCTCCATGAACTTTTCTCCAATGGATGCAACCCAGTCTTCTTTTGCAATATATTGGTTTTCGCCTATACCCCAGTCTTGTTCTTCCATGGCTTCCTCCCTTTGGACAAGCCAATCCTCCTTTGTTGTGTATCCGAGCATGTTGATTTGCACTGGTTCTTCTCTTCTTTCCTTGTATATTTTCAACTTAGACCTATTGATAGGATCCTTCAGTATAGTGTCATCTAATCTTTCTAGTTTGATTGCTTTGTTTTCCCCAACTTGGTGAATTATAAATGGCCCCAACCACCTTGTTTTAAACTTACCTGGCTTCAGTTCATTACGATCGTTATATTTTAGGACTAACTACCCCGGCTGGAAGTTTGCTCGTCAGAGGTATTTGTCGTGCCAGAACATCCTCTTTTTCTGTAGTACCTTTCTTGCCGACTGTGCAAGCACTCATCGTTTGTCCAGCTTGTTCAACTAAAACAATCTTTCCTTCAAGCTCTTTGTATTGCCAAGTGTGTTCTCCATTGCAATTCGTAAGCTTAGCACCATATATTCCATTGGCACTACTACTTCTTGATCGTACATGAGCTAGAATGGTGTGTGGCCATTGGTTACCTTGTAGGTCGTATGGTATGCCCATAGTACGGTCAATAGTTTTTTTCTTCCTAGTTTGCCTCCTCGATGCCACACAACTTGTGGATGACGGAGACGAGTACCTTGTTGGTCGATTTTGCCCGATCCTTCGCCCTTGGATAGTATGAGCTGGAAAAGTTGTGCAAAATTTTGAACTCTGTCATCATTAGCTGAATGGCATGATTGACGAAGTGGCCCCCTCTATCACTAGTGATCTGGATTGGGATGTCGTACCTTGTAACAATTTTCTCGTACATGGACCTCGCCGTACTCAATGCAGTGTTATCTGGCAGTGCTCGAGCCTCCACCCACTTTGTTAAGTATTATGTGGCGACAACTATGTATCTGCATCAGTGTAGTTGGCTGGCCTTTAGTGGCCCAATAAAATCCAATCCCCACCGTTCAAACAATTCTTGTGGCTGAGATGGGAAGAGTGGCATGAAATTCCTCTTCAGTGGTTTTCCAACTCTTTGACATGTATCGCATCCTACCACCCACTCTCGAGCATTGGTATGCACGGTTGGCCACCATAGTTCCGCCAACAAGATCTTTCATGCTATGGCGTCATGTCCCATGGAACTCCTGCTAGTCCTTCATATGCCTCCTTGAGTATTGTTGTACCCAAAATGAATTTTTTGGCATTCTGCTTAAATTGAGCTAAACAATGTAAAAATGCCATCGAAAGTATGTTTTAGGTCAAAACAAACATGAAGTCTTTGTGGGTTTCTGTCAAGGAACCTATGGTTAAAATTCTAAAAAAATGGAAATTAGGGTTTTACGTTTCCTTAAAAATAGGACCTTCCCGGAAATGATTGAAAACAATTCTGATAGGGTTAATTGCCTTCACGATCACATTGATCAAGTCAGAATTATCAAAAGACATGTTTTACTCTGGTGGGTCTATTTCTGCTTTTCAGGAACAAAGTTAGGAGCTCCGCAACCATTAATGGCAGATTGGCCAGTACCAGGTGCTGAAAGCTAAACCTCGAAAGCTTCAACGAAGGAGCTATGGCGGAAAAGGATGAAAATGATGCCGTTCAACGAAGGAGACTCTCAAAACGGAAAAGGCAAAAATTTGGCTATCTGGAAGGTGCACATTTTGTCTACCAAGGCAAAACATAGCCAAAAGGTAAAAAAAGCGCCCCTCTTGAAGAAAGGCGCCCTTGGATCTCAGAGGGCAAATGTAATCATTTGGCATCTTCAACTCAGTCATCCTCTTCACTCTCGTGCTGGCTCGACAACGAAACAATCAGAAAAATCATCTGATTCAGGGATCATTGACCAACCGTTAGCAAAGTATGGAGGATCCATCAGCAACGAAGATGCCAAATCAGAGAGCTTCATGGTAAAAGCGCCCTTGCTGGCCAGGGGCGCCCCTCTGTTACAAGCACCAGAGGAATCCATAAGCAACAACTCTATACATAATATCATTCCAGCTTCCTCCCAGCTACGTGATCAATCTGACAGTAGGTCCACAAGACACGCCAAATGATCACGAGTTGAGATCAAGCAGAAAAAGCCAAAATTGAAGAATTGGAAAGACAAGCCAGAAAATGGCCAAGGCATGGCTAAAAGCGCCCCTCTTGAGGAAAGGCGCCCTTTCTTGAAGGCATCCAGATTCAGTCAAAATCTTTATTGCCTCCCAGGATGATCTTCTCATCTATGACCAGTCTCACCAGTGAAACCATTAGCAAGAACTTCTGAATAATCAGTCATCTGATAGAGGAGGTCAAAGGCAAGCAGTTCACAGCATAAGTAAAACCAATCAAAAGCTAAAAGCGCCCCTGCTAGCTAGGGGCGCCCTTAAGCTTGAAGGACCTGAACTTGTCTTTTCCAACTGAGAAGTTAGTCATCCTGAGCAAGACCGAGTTGGCTACCCAATGCATCGTCAAGAAGAGTCATCCGACTCATCCATCAACGGGAATGTCAAATCAAAACACAGAGGGTCTGTAAAGGCCAAAACGAAGAACAGTCAATGAAAATTGACTAAGGCACAGCCAAAAGCGCCCCTCTTGAAGAAAGGCGCCCTTCATTCTAGAGGCTCAAACTCAGTTTTCTGAGTTAATCTCTCCCAGGCATATCTCATCAGGCTGATCCCATCTCGACAAGGAATCCGTCAGCAACTGCCGAAGATCAACTGAGTAGCCATGATCGAAGATCAAACAGAGGCACTTCAGCCTGCAGAAATGATCAAAACTCCAAAAGGGAAGCCTAAGAAAGTCAAAAGCAAATGTTGACTTGAGTTAACAAATTTTGGAGGCAAAAAGAGGCCAAACACTCCACAATCAGTGGAAATCACCTTTTTGAACTCCAAATCAGGCTCAATCATGAGTTGGATGCCCAATTGATGCTTGCAACTCCAAATTGACATATCAAAGCATCTAGGCATCCATTATTCATTATTTCTTTACTGGTTGAGGAGCTCAAGAACGGATATTTTTCTTCTCCAACATTTTTGAAGATCTGACAGAGGGGTTTTCACCGTTCTTCATATTTTTGAAGATCTGTTGCACGAAGGGACTATTTATCAGAGTTTGCATCAAAAGGCATAATTCTTCCAGATTGGCAGCTGATACCTTCCAATCCACCTTCTATCTACTTCCTCTATTTCTGTCTAAAATTCTTGCATGTCCGAGAAAACGACAGATAATCACAGATCTGGCCAACTGGATATGATTAGCATAACTTTTTCAACAAAACCCACATGTTGGATTTTTCTAGAAAAAGTAGCCCTGCTGCCCCTATTTTTTTAGGGTTTTCGGAAAAAGTCATAATTTTGAAAATCAAACAAACTGGGTTTGTTCAGCTCTGAAGCACGAACAAAACCCATGTGTTGGATTTTTCCGAGGAAAATCACTTTCTAGTGCCTCGCTGCCTCTGCCACCGAAGGGCTCTTGCATGTCATAGAAAAACATGTTTTTTCGAATTTCTGACCATCTGGGTTTGTTTAGAGAATTATTCTCAACAAAACCCATGTCTCAGATTTTTTTGTAAAAATTACCCCCGGCAAGGCTATTTTTAGCAATTCCAGAGAAAGTTGTCCAAACAGCATCATGTGCACAGTCGATCTTCAAGGTTTTCATAACGCAGTTCTCCCAAGACGAATACAAGACCAAATGGTCTTACTCCATGATTTAAAACGACTAGCACCAATCTGCGTCGGGCACACCCAGAGGTCAATCTGGATAGATTGACAAGCATAAAAACCATAGTAATGAGACTCGGACTCGGCTCAGACTCGGCTAGGGCGACTCGACTCGGGACTCAGACTCGGCGCAGACTCGGCAAAATGAAAAAAATTTGAAAAAAACCTAGAAATTTAGAGATTTTTAAGGATTTAAAAATTGTTTCAAGCACCCTTTATTGAATACAACACAAATAAAAGCAAATTTGATCACATACACAGGTATACAACGATCACATAAGTATAAAGTACACAAATTGTAGTTGCGCTGCTGAAGGAAATAGCATACTTAGATATATAGATTATAAAACTAGTCAAATGTATACAAAAGTCATGGAATATGAAATCCATAACATCAAATGTTCCATACAAATATGAAATATCAAAACAATAGCTATGACTCTATGACTCTATGGCATAGTGGAGCCAACATCCTTCCTACGAAGGCGTCTAACACTCTTGGATGATGTTGCAGCTGCAGCCATAGTCTCTGCCTCTGTCTGAGTCTCCATGCCACTCTCACCAACAGCAGCTATGTCTCCTCGTGCTCTAGCCTCCTCCTCAGCCATGGCTACAACCTCAGCCTCTCTCTCTGCCTGGTCCACCCAATCAAGGTCCTTGTCACTAAAGACTGCATCTGTAGCCTCAGTGGTCCACTCAGACTGTGGATCAACCTCATCTAGATTGATCGGGGTGTTGTCGTGGTCAAAAAGCTTCCTGTATCTGAGCCGAAGGTTGTAATGAACATAGACCAAGTCATTCATCCTCTCCACTGTCAATCTATTGCGCTTCTTGGAGTGTATGTGCTCAAACATACTCCAATTGCGCTCACAACCAGATGAACTGCATGGCTGGCTCAATAGACGAATGGCAATATTCTGCAGGTTCCGTGCATCAGAACCAAACAACCTCCACCAGCTATCTGAGATGAGAAAAAGAAACAAAATCAATCTCATTTCAAGTTTCAAGTTCAACATTTAATAATAAAATACAATATAAAAAGATGACAATTATGCCCTTAAATATATTTTTACCTGGTAGTAATGTTGTCCTACTGTCTATGGTCATTTGACGTGCAAAGAAGTCTCCTCGTGCCTTACTGAAGGCATCTATCTCCTGCACTATCTGTGTAGTAACAGCGGGCAACATCCGCTCTATCGTCGAGTAGAGCCCACTAAGAATTTCTCTATCTCCACGGATATCACGGCGGAATTGGAAGGCCGGATTTAGGAAACATGCGGCTGCATGGATGGGCCTATGAAGTTGGTTTTGCCATCTCCTATCAATGATCTCCCAAATGGGACGATACTTATCCTGAACTCCACCATAGACTGATCTAATGGCCTCTTTGGCCCTATCCATGCCCTCATATATGTATCCCAGTGCGGGCTTCTCCCCATCTGCAACTCGTAGGAGAACTAGCAAGGGCTCAATAAACTGCAAAGTGCAAACATGTTTCACAAATAAGTGTGAATGAAAATAAACAAATAAAAGATATGATTAAAAATTAAAACATAATAAAGAATTAAATTTTACCTTCACAATCTCCTCCACTGGTGTCCAAAACCCTTGCTCATCAAAAATGCAATTGGCCACACCAATCCCTGCAGTGCTTGTAGAAAACGATGAGGAAGACCACTCCTCACCAACAAACATGCGCCTTAAGGCTGCCTTTGACCGAATCAAGGATTGCAACGTGATAAAATTAGTTGCAAACCTAGTGATGCCAGGACGAGACAACTCCCTCAACCCCGTGTATTGCCTCATAAGGTTAAGCACCCATGTGTGATTGTATATAAATTTGCAAATGTTTCTACCTGCATCCACACATGTTTTGATCCATGGGAGCTTGCCAAGATCCTCCATCATGAGGTCAATGCAATGGGCGGCACATGGAGTCCAGAATATAGTAGGGTGCCTCTCCATCAATAATCTACCAGCAGCAACATAGTTTGTTGCATTATCTGTCACCACTTGCCCTACATTCTCTTCCCCCACATCAGCTATCACCTCCTCTATAGCCTCACACAGATATGTGGCATTTTTGAATTGGGCAGAAGCATCAATGGACTTAATGAAAACGGTGTCACCTGAAAGAATAAGCAAAACCAATTATTCAATAAATTAAAAAACAAAAATCAGCCATATTAAATTATTAATCACTAAATCAAATTCAAATTTCAATGCATTGAGGGAAGTACAATTACCTCCGGAGGACACTAGAAAATTAAGCAGCGTCCTATTTCTCCTATCGGTCCAATCATCAGTCATGATGGTGCAACCAATCCTCCTCCATTGCTCACGCTGCTTCTCTAATTGTGCTTTCACATCTGCCACTTTTTGACTCAAAAGTGGGCCCTTTAATTAATCTTCAGAAGGGGCTTTGAACCCCGGCCCACATATGGTTATGGCATCAACCATGTTTTGCCAAAAAGATGACCTAAAACATGTCATAAATAAATTAATAAGTTACTTACATAAGTATTGTAAAATGAAAAGTTTTAAGATTTTAACTGCACTAAATTTGAATTCGATAATGAGATTCATCTAGATTCTAAAATAATAAATTTTAAAACAATTAAACAAAAAAGAATTACCTGGCTACATGGAAGGGAATGGTGCAGTAGTACCAAAAGTCTGCAATTGTCTTTTTTGCTGCATCATGTACATCCTTGTTCCAACCCATGCTCTCAAGTGACGGTTGGGAACCAAGAGTAGTGCGTGGTACAAAATATGAGTCCACCCTAGATTTACGGACTCTAGGGCCAATAATACTACCACTACCACTACCACTAGCAGTACTAGCACCACCAGCAGTAGGAGTATGCACAGGGATAGCTGGTGCAGAAGCAGTACCACTAGCACAAGCACTAGCACTAGGACGGTATGGAGGTATGGAAGAAGCATCTCCAACAGCACCAAGTCCATGTCCAACTCCCAAACTCACCAATTCATGCTTCTGTTTTTTTTTCATCTCTTTTTGCAATTCAAAAGTTTCTAATTGCACCTGCACTTCACGGACAGCCTCAGGAGGTGCTATAGGGCATCCCGCTGCATCATGGATGGGTATGCGTGCAATATGGTATTTTAATCGATTTATGCCTCCATGATATATTGTTTTGCAGTATTTACATTTTGCTTCCCCTTTTTTCATTCCGGGAAAGATTTCAGCATGTTTCCAAGCAGGGTCTTTTCTGCCTGGGGTTTGAGACATTGTGAAAATAATAATATGTTTTGATTTGCAAATGAATGTGGCTGCAATAACAAGTAGGGTTTATAAAATTATTTATATTGCAAGTAGGGTTTGTAAAAAAAAAATGCAAACTAAAAAAAACAATGATTTTTCAAATTACAATGAATTATTTGTTAAAAAAACACAAAAAAAACCAATAAAAATCAAACTTACCTCTTATATTTGGCTTGGAATGCAATGCAAACTCCTCCCAATCACTGGTAATGAGCTCTCAATGCACCTTCTTGCTGTTATGAAGCTTCCCAAATGGTATGTGGCCCTGTATTTGTCTTCAACAGCTTGCTGGTTGCCCTCTCTTCTCCTCTTATTTTTCCTCACAACTCTCTCTTCTCCTCCTATTTTGCCAAATGAATGAAATGAGGTTGCTTTTAGGGTTGGGGAGATAATATAACACAAAAAAAAAAAAACTTAAAACATCAAATTTTATGTTTTTTTGTTCACTTTTCTTTCTGCTATCGTCGGCCGCGTCCAAGGCTCGGGACTCTCCGGGAAGCGGCGAGTCCGGCGAGTCCGGCCAGGACTCGGCAGGACTCGGCCGCGTCCGCGTCCGGGCTCCCAGGACCCGGCCAGGTGTGCTCGGCTCGGGACTCGCCGAGTTTGGGCGCTTTCGGGCGAGTCTCGTAACTATGATAAAAACAAGTCCACAGGTTCCATAATGGTTTTACCTCATATATCTGATCGCCTTCCAAGGCCAGTGTAGAGGATGGTAACCGTTGGAATTTTACACATGCAGCAAGTTCATGTGCATTTCTCACGGTTGGAATGATTGTGGTCAAACTTCGTGGTTTCATCATCAGGCTTCGCGGTTTCATCGTACAACACTCTTCCATTGAGAAAGATCAAGGAAAACGTCAAAGCTGCAAAAGAACGCAGAAGGTAGTCATTCCCAACACAAAGCCGCCATCGGTTAATACTACACTACCTTCCATGTCAAAGTGGAAACACAGACAAAAAGAAAAGGAGTAACCCTCCTAAGGGAAGCAAAATGAAGGAGATGCATACATCAAGTTGCTGACAAGTGATAAGCTGACAATTGACAGACTTGTAACGGCCTCCGTATGAAGAAGTCAACGAATGAACAAAAGCACCGTTGACCAATGATGAAGAGGTGTAAAGCACCAGGGAAGGACGTCCTACCCTCCAAATAGCATTAAATATGACTGAAGTCAACTTGATGCCCCTTTCCAAGTTGACTCCAGATCTCCACAGATCATGCATGTCAGATCCCACTGATCTAGGATGTCTATTTGACTCCCACGATTTGTGGATCTCAGATCTCCTCAAAAGGTGGATGTCTATTTGGAGACACATTTGTAATTGTAAGTTCACTTTTAGTTAGGTGTCAGTCAATTGAGGTAGACTTCTAGTTTGACTTTTGTTTAGTTTCAGTTAGCTGAAGGAGATTTCCAGTTAACTGTTTGGTCACCTACTTTTAGACATAGGAATAAATCTTGCTGATTGGCAAGAATTGTTTGTTAACTCAAGGAGATTTTAGGGTTGCCTACTCCTTTGAGTTTCTATAAATAAGAGCCTTAGGTTCTTTATTTGTTTTTTAACCTTTATTTGCTAAGCAAAATTGCTGTGCCATTGTTGCCAGAGTTAGCTTGTTTATATCTGTTCACTCTTGGATGAGAGTTCGTTGGTTGATCGCAATTGTGCATGATTTCGTGCCTTTGCTGTCTCGACTTTTGTAATTCTTTGGAGAAAGCTTGAAGAAATAAATTAGATGGCGCATGCTTGCTTGATCTAAATACTTGAGTCTATTCATGGTCTTGTTTTCAAATAGTGTATTGTTTCAATTTCCTCCTTGGACAGGTGTCGTCACCTCCTTGGATATTTTGTTATCAATCATTATCTTATGATGTTGTTTAATGATTTGTCTTACAGCCTAGACTTTGGACAGGTGTCGTCACCTCCTCGGGAATCCTGCTAGACAGGCCATCGTTCCTTGTTGTTTCTAGTGAGCTGTTTCCAAGCCTACACCTCGGATAGTGGTTCCTCCTCCTTGGCAAGTCTCAGATCCAGTTTACCGTAAGAGAGTGTTTGCTTGTATCGAGCCCTATCTTGGTATATATCTGAAGGTTCAAAGCCTCGGCCATATTCCATTGAGACGGAGGATTCAAGTGATCCAACCCATCCATTTCGCTCCTACGCCCTCATGCTCTGTTTATCTTGGGGAGGTAGGATAGTTTAGAAGCTTAGTTAGTCGTAGTTAAGATCTGCGGAAACCAGAGAAAAGGCTTAGCTACGGCGCATTGGTTTATGCACCCTTGTGTCCTGCCACTGAGTAAAAAAGATAGGAACTTTAGTACACCCCTTTTTTACAGTAGAAAATCAGCAAAGAGAGATCTTCCTCTCTATAATCCGAAGAGCATGTACTAACACACTTGCAACAGCTGTCCGTTTCCAATAAGCACTCCAGAGGTGCTAATTGAAACGCCAACAAGTATGCTAAGAATCTCTTCCTCCATCACACATCGTCAGAGCATTTGATCAGATCTCATGTTGTATAGCAGTTCGTTGATCAGTTGTGTTGGCGTTTCAATTAGCACCTTTGGAGTGCTTATTGGAAACAAACAGCTATTGCTAGTGTGTTAGTACATGCTCTTCGGATTATAGAGAGGAAGATCTCTCTTTGCTGATTATTTCTATGTAAAAAAGGGGGCGTACTAAGATTCCTATCTTCTTTACTTAGCGGTAGGACACAAGGGTGCATAAACACAATGCGTCGTAGCTAAGCCTTTTCTTTGGTGTTTGCAAATTCTTAACTACGACTAACTAGATTCTAGACTATCCTACCTCCTCAAGATAAATAGAGCATGAGGGCGTAGGAGCAAAATGGATGGGTTGGATTACTTGAACCCTCCATCTCAGTGGAATATGGCCGAGGCTTTGAACTCTCGGATATATACCAAGATAAGGTTTGATGCAAGTAAACACTCTATACAGTAGGTTGGATCTGAGACTTGCCAAGGAGGAGGAACCCCTATCCGAGGTATAGGCTTTGGAAATAGCTTGCTTGAAACAACAAGGTACGATGATCTGGCTAACAGGATTCCCGAGGAGGTGACGACACCTGTCCAAAGTGTAGGCTGAAAGACAATTCATTAAACATCATACAATAATGATCGATAACAAAATATCCAAGGAGGAGGAACCCCTGTTCGAGGAGGAGTTTGAAACAATACACTATTGAAAACAAGACTTTGAAAGAACTCAAATATTTAGATCAAGCAAGCATGCGCCATCTGATTTTCTTCTTTAAGTTTCTCCAAAGAATTACAAAGGTCGGGACAGCAAAGGCACGAAATCATGCACAATTATGATCGACCAACAAACTCTCATCCAAGAGTGAACAAATATGAACAAGCTAACTCTGGCAACAATGGCGCAACAATTTTGCTTAGTAAATAAAGGTTAAACAAATAATGAGCCTAAGACTCTTATTTATAGAGACTCAAAGGAGTAGGCAACCCTAAAATCTCCTTGAGTTAACAAACAGTTCTTGCCAATCAACAAGATTTATTCCTATGTCTAAAAGTAGGTGAGCAAGCAATTAAGTGGAAAACTACTTCAATTAACTGAAACTAAACAAAAGTCAAACTGGGAGTCTACCTCAGTTGACTGACACCTAACTAAAAGTGAACTAAAATCACATATGTGTCTCCACAATAAACATCCACCTTTAAAGGAGATATGAGATCCACAAATCGTGGGAGTCAATTAGACATCCTAGATCGGTGGGATCTAACATGCATGATCTGTGCAGATCTGGAGTCACTTGGAAAGAGGCATCAAGTTGACTTCAGTCGTATTTATTGCTATTCTGGAGGGTAGGACATCCTTCTTTGGTGCTTTACACCTCTTTGCCATTGGTCAACAAAGTCTCAATCTAGTTGTTGACCTCTTCGTCCTTGGGGCAATTAATGCTTCTCAAGATGACTGCGTGGCATCTCAACATTTCTTCACTTGTCACAAGCTGCTACTGATAGTTTATGCATTGGGCAATAGCTTCATCCAACTGGATAGTCATGGCTGCAATTTTGGCTAACTTGCAACCATTGGGATCTTCAAGGAACGAACCACGAATGACGTCTTGAAACTGTCTCTGTACCATTCCCAACTCAATGTATTCTCCTCCCTCACGTTGATATTCTACTTGAGGGAAGGATATTACCAATGTTCTTGTGAAGTTGATAATATTAGCGACAAAGTGTCTATAGTCAATCAACTCCACTGAACTGGCATCATAGGCTCTCACCTTGTATGCCAATTGTTCTTTCCAATCAAAGAGATGGCGTTTGTTCTCAGTGGTTGTAACTGATTTGTATGCTAGTTGCAGATCAGCAATTGTCGCTTGCTCTCTCGACCTCTCTTGAGCTGCCTTCAAGTTTGATTGCCGGATCTCTGCTCGGAGTCCATGTGCTCTATCTCTCAATCGATATGCTTCTGCTAATATACATCGCCCTCTGACAACAAACTTATCCACTTGACATCTCAAGTGTTTGCCGTATGTGATCAACTGGTGATGGTTTCTCTCTGCTGGGAGATCTAACAACTCTTGAGGCAAAGCCAAGGAGTTGGGAGTGTCGTGCATTAAGTTAGAAATGTACATTCTTAATTGCTGGTTTTCAGCCTTCAAGGCTACTTTGTCTTGTTCATCCTTCATCATCCTTTCCTTGACGCTCGCTGAGGCAATTTCGAGAAGGTCTGCTTCTACCTGACGAGTGGTCTTTCCAAGGTTCACCTTTGATAGCGTGAAATCCTCAACCCTCACATTGTGTATGTCTTTATCTTCAGGTGGGGCAGTAGTCTCTATGACAACCTCGTTCTCTGCATTCCTCTCTACATGTGTTTGCTTCTTCAACTTCTTTGCCGGCATGTCTTGAGGGACATGGTCGAACTCAGTGAAGTCAAGCTGATAAGAAGGTCTTTCCCTCTTCCTTCCAAGTGAACTTTCAAGCCAGATAGAATCTCGGCTAGCTTCGCTGGAAGGAGGAACATAGGCCTCCTGAATGCTGGAGGAATGAGACTGTGCCGTGGCGATGCCTCGTGGTGGCGAGTCCAAGTCAATGGGACTTTGCGACTTATGTGATGGTGGTGAAGTTGGCGGCTCTGTTTCTATCACAGGCATCGTTTCTGCTGCAACTGCTTCTGTAATAGGTTCCATCTCTGCAGTGATTATTTCAATCACTGGCTCTGATGTAGCTACAACATTCTCAACTATTTCAGGTAAATTGGTGGCTGTCTCCACCTATACCTCTTGCTGATTTGTACCAGCAATTCCTTTTCTTCCCCATGTGGTTCCCGACATTCGCATTCCTTCGGGAAGGATGCTCATATTCTTCTGTCTGGGTCTCTTCTTGGATGTGGAAGGTAGTGTAGACTGAACCATTGGCGGCTTTGATCGGGGAAGTACCACCTTCTTTGTCCTTTTATTGTCAAGGTAGAGTCGACTGTGTCTGACTACTCTACCAGTTCTTTCCTCTATAGATGTACTCTCTTTCGCGTACCAATCTACTTTGCCGAGTGGTTGTGCATCCACTTGATCTGTGAAGAAGGAAGAAAGAACTTCTTCTTCGTCATCAGATAAGCCTTCGATGTCCTCTAACATGAAATCTGCAATTTGCGAGAGCTTGAATCTACTATAGTTCCTTCTTCTCACTTCAAACTCATCTTTGTAGGTGACCCAAAAATCTTCTATGGAAGATTCATGTGACGATTGTTGCCCGAGATGTGCTTGTAAGAGTCCTCTTGGATCATATGATGACCTCCTGTCAATGAGGTACTATTTCTTGGCTCATTAACCTAGCATCGACTGCAGTCTTGCATCTGTAGAGTCCCATCTGAATGGGAAAGTTTGCAGCTGTCTTCTTCTTTTGGCGAAGGTAAGAGTGAACCTCGGCCAACTACCTCAGTAATTCCATGAACACTACCTTGTCTGAAGGGTAGCGTGGCATCATGGCGGGGTGGCCATTGTAGCTGTACACGCATATTTAGGTGAAAGTAGGGAATTAGATGAACCAATCCGCCCAATCCACCATTCCGCCTTAGCTGCTGGTGATATCCTTACGTGCATCTCATGGTCTAGCTCGCACACGGTGTGCATTGTGAAGAGGTCGTTCATCTTCTTGAAATGTATTTTCGCTTGAGTAAACTCAAGACATGGAAAGTATTCTTGTACCTTCTGCACACCCAAGGTTCCCACAATGTTTAGCATTCTGAATTCGCCTTGGAAGGCTATCAGGTATACCAGGTAGTAACACATGTGGAAACGATGCTCTTCTAGAAACCCGGTAAATTGTTGGTGGAGCGTGTCACTGATCAGAGAGGTCCAGTTGTAATGTTCTTTCTTCCTGATTATTTTGCCAATGATATAGAACATCCACGGTTGGAAGTGATGTCCCTCTTCCTGTCCAGTGACTCTGCTGAGTAGATTGACTAACACTGTGTATTCATCTTTGAATTCTCCTCACCCAACCAATTTGGGCAAGCTGGCTTTCTTCACTTTTAACCAATGTTAGGCCATTATTGATGAACATTTGTCTTTCGAAGCCTCGAATGCCTTTCCGCATTCTTTCACAGATATGACCTTCTTGGTAGGGCATCGTGGGTTTGCAAAACACGTCTCTATGTCCTTCGGCTTTAAGTTGTAGATCACCTTTCCATCCACTGACAGGATTTCTCTTGTGGTGGGGTTGTAATGTTTTGTGCAAGCAGTTACAAGCTCAATGCTCTTAAAGTGATAGGAATGGATGCAGCTTGGAATAAGCTGGACTCTTCAATGTTCTGCAATGTAATCTGGTTCATACCCTCCACGTCCTCAGAATTGACTTCTGGGTTTTTCTGCCATAAGTCTGTGTCAATTGTCTTCAAATAATCATGGTACAAGATCATCTTGGTCTTGTATTGTACCTGGGAGTACTGCATTCTGTAAGACTTAAAGATTGACTGGGCACTTGACCTTGTTTTGACACTTTACCCAAACCCTTAAATATAGCGCCTGCCGAGAAGTATTTTTCTAGGAAAAATCTGGCACGTGGGTTTTGTTCGTGCTCAGAAGCTAAACAAACCCAATTCCTTGGATTTTTGATCTGGAGACTTTTGTGGAGAGATCCTTAAAATAGGGGCAACAACTTTGTTGATTCTGGCAAATCTGAGAAGATGGGCTTTGCTGGAAAAATGCGTTGTTCGTACCCAGTTGGTCAGATCTGAGGTAATTTGTCGTTTCCTATGACATGCAAAGAATTTTAGACAGAAATAGAGGAAGTAGACAGAAGGTGGATTGGAAGTTATAAACTGCCACTTTGCAATAATTTGCCTTTGGAAACAATCCTCGGAGAAGAATGCTTTTACTGCCACTGATCTTCAGAAATATCAAAGATCTGTCCAAAACCTCTGCGAGATCTTGAAAATGTGTTCTTGGGAGCTATTTGCTGTTTTATCCTTCAACCTGCAAAAGAATAATGAAGAATGGGACGCCTAGCATGAATATATGATGCTTTGAGTTGAGATCCACCAAGTATGGATGCCAACTCGTGATTTAGGTCTAATTTGGAGTCTAAAAAGGTGATTTCCACTGATTGTGGAGTGTTTGGCCTCTTTTTGCCTCCAAATTTGTTAACTCAAGTCAACATTTTACTTTGACTTCCTTTAGGCGTCTATCCTTGGAGTTTGATCTTTTTTGTCAATTTTGCAAACTGAAGTGCCTTCGTTTGATCTTCGATCCTAGCTACTCAGTTGATATTCAATAGTTGTTGATAGATTCGTTGTCGAGATGGGATTGACTTGATGAGCTATGCCGGGGAGAGATCAACTCAGAAAACTGAGTCTGGGCTTCCAGAATGAAGGGCTCCTTTCCTTGAGAGGGGCGCTTTTGGCAATACCTTAGTCAATTTTCATTGACTGTTCTTTGTTTTGGCCCTTTCAGACCCTCTGTACTTGGATTTGACATTCCCGTTGATAGATGAGTCAGATGACTCTGCTTGACGAGGCGTCGGGTAACCATCTCAGCTCTGCACCAGATGATTGACTTCTCAGTTGATAATAAGGAGTTTAGGTCCTTGAAGTTCAAGGGCGCCCTTGGCCAGTAGGGGCACTTTTCACCATTTGATTGGTTTTGACTATGTTTCAAACTGCCTATTTTGACCTCTGCGATCAGGTGATTCAGCTGTCAGATGTTCTCGCTAATAGTTTCATTAACGAGATTGATCATAGTTGAGAAGGTCATCCTGGAAAGCAGTGAACTTTCCGGTTGAATCTGAATGGCTGAAAGGAAGGGCGCCTTTCTTCAAGAGGGGCACTTTTCCTCTGTCCTTAGCCAATTTCTGGCTTGTCTTTTCAGTTCTTTAGTTCTGGCTTTTTCTGCTTGATCTCAACTGATGATCGTCTGGTGTGTCTAGTGAATGTGTTATCAAATTGATCACGTAGCTGGGAGGAAGCTGGAAAGATATCATGTGTAAAGCAACTGGTGACAGGTTCATCTAATATCTTGAACTGAGGGGCGCCCGCAGGGGCGCTTTTAGCTTGAAGCTCTCTATTTTGACATATTTTCTGCCTGTAGATCCTCCATCCTTTGTTGATGATTGGCCGTTGATCTCTGAATCAGATGATCTGATTGATGGTTGCGTTGTCGAGACAACACGAACGTGAAGAAGATGATTGAGCTAAAGGTGTCAGGTGATTTGATTTTCCCTCTGAGATCCAAGGGCGCCTTTCTTCAAGAGGGGCGCCTTTCTTGGTGTTGAGTGATTTTATCAACAACTTCTACCCTCTCCTCTTGCAATTGTGTCAGATACAAGATGCGCTTTTGGATTGGATCTTTGAACTCTTCATCTTCTACTGCAGATGCCAGCTGTAAAGCTGACAACTCCAAAGTGATGGGTAGCATCGCTTTAGTACCGTACATGATAACAAAGGGGGAAGTGCCAATAGCTCTCTTGGGCGTGATCCTATCAGCCCAAAGAGCATCGTACAACTTAGTGTGCCAAGCTTGTTGATTGGATTCAACCATCTTGCGCACGATCGTGACTATGTTCTTATTGGATGACTCGGCCTATCTGTTGCCTTGTGGATAGTAATCTGAAGAATGGGACAGTGTGATGCTGTAGTCGAAACAAAATTCTACTAACTCCTCTGAAGAGAAGCTCGTAGCATTGTCGGTCACGATCTTTCTTGGTACTCTGAAGCGTGTGATGATGCTTTCTTTGAGGAAATTGCACACAACCTTAGAAGTAGCATTCTTCGTAGGAACTGCCTCAACCCAGTTGGTAAAATAATTTGTTGCCGTAAGGACATAGACATGGCCTTTACTAGAGTGTGGGTTTATTGGACCTACGAAGTCGATAACCCATTGATGAAATGGAGCATCTATTATTACTGGCCTCGGTGGAATGGCTGCTAGCTTGAGTTTGCCAACGAAATGTTGGCACTGTTGACATTGTTGCACCCATTCATATGTGTCGCGGAACAAAGTTGGCCAGAAGAACTGTGCCTGCAGAATTTTGAAAGCTGTGACCCTTGATGAAAAGTGGCCACCACACGCCTCGTTGTGAAATGCTTCCAACAACCGTCGTTGTTGGTCCTACTAACGCAAAGCAAGAACATTCCATCAAGTCCACGCTTGTATAGGACGTTGCCTCGCAGCACATAATTTTGTGCTCTTAACCTCAGGGTTCTTTTCTATTGTTTGTCCAAGTGGCTTGGACATTCTTCATAGGTTGCATAGTATCATAGTTCTGAGTACCACTCCTCCGCAGAATCAACCAGTAAGACCATTGGAAGGTCTTCTTTAGTTTATGTTCCTATTTCACCATCAGCTGCCTGGTGCTTTAGATCACCATCTTCCACCATGAGCTGACGTAGACCTCTCCCGCGGATGAGTTTGGTTGGCTTGATATCCAAGTCATACTCCTGGACCCTGGCGATCCAGTTGCCTCTTTTAGTCCCCATCTCCTATTGAGTTAGGATACTCTTGATTGTAGGGTCAGTGACAGACGGTTGTGTGAGCATTTAAGATATAGAATCTGAAATTTTTCATAGCTCTCACAACGGCATAGGCATTCTTTTCAATTTGAGAGTATCGAACTTCGCTACTCTTGAAGCTAGTGCTCATGAAGGCAATCGGCGATTCCGTCTCTTCGTTCAGCTTCTGGGTTAGTATGGCAGAGAGGGTGTATTCCGACTCGTAACAGTAAAGAATGAATTCTTTATTGAAATCGGGTCGGGCCAACACTGGTGCCTTACTGATGGCTTCTTTAATCTTGACGAATTCCTCTTTTCCTTTGTTAGTCCATTTGAAGGCGGTCGTCTTCTTCATCATTGCAGATATATCCTTGGTCAGCTCTGAGAAGTCAGGTACAAATCTTCATATGAAGTTTACCTTTCTGAAGAAGGAATGAACCTGAGTAGTATTGGTTGTGAGAGATAGGTTCTTGATTGAATCCACTCGATCTAGATCGATTTGAGTTCCCTCTTTGGAGACGATATGGCCCAGTAGTTTGCCTTTCGTCATCACAAAGATAGATTTCTTTGGATTCAAGGATATGTGGTGATACCTACATCGCTCGAACACTTTCACTAAGTGCTGAAAATGATCTTGCCGCTTCCGTGAGAAAGCAATAAGGTCGTCAAGGTAGACAACTATCACTTTGTTCTTTAGATCTCCGAATGCCAAGTCCATGGCTTGTTGAAAAGTGGCACCGATGTTGATGAGGCCAAAGGGCATCCTCTCATAGGTGAACGTTCCCCACGGGGCGGTGAACGTTGTCTTGATTTGATCCTCCTTAGCGACTACAATATGATTGTATCCGAAAAAGCCATCAAATAATGACAACATCTCCGATCCGGTAACCGTTTGCAAGGTATGCTCCATGATGGGTAAAGGATAATTATCCTTTAACGATGATTGGTTTAGGTTCCTGAAGTCGATGCAAATCTGGATTTCTCCGTTCTTCTTGCGCACATGAACAATATTAGACACCCAGGTAGAATGATGGATTGGAAATATTATCTTGGCGTCCACCATCTTCTATACCTCCGCGTAGATTGTATCTTGGATACACAGGTTGTAGTGCCTCTATTTTTGTCTAAAAGGCTTGATATCTGACTTTAGTGGAATTGTATGAGACAATTCCCTTGGCATGAAGACTTTCAGATCTTGATAAGTCCATGCAAAGACATCTTTGTACTGCCTGAATAAGGAGATAAAGTTGTTGCTTTCCTTTGCAGTGCAACACTTTCCCAAGTTGACAAGCCAAGGCTTATCTTCAGTGCCGATGTTGATTTGACTATACTCAGCAGATGTTTTGCTGGCTGAATCTCTTTGATTTTGCACGTGGCTATCATGCTTGTCAAATATGTCCTACAAGGATACTAGACCCTTGGGGATGTTGTTACCTCTTAGTTGGATGATGTCGGATTTCGTTGCTTCATAATCTTCTACTATAGATTCTTTGAAAGGAGAGGTACTTCCTTCAAAGAATAGTTCTTTGTAATTGTCCCCCATGCAGAGGAACTCCTTGATGTCATCATCATCATCAAAGACCTGCCAATTTCCACAATTGTCGGGAACAAATGGCCTGTATAAGAGCTCAATAGCGAAGGCATTTTGATGGAAATCAAAATGGGGCATGAAGAGTGCAGCCGATACCACAAGGGAATCCGCTCTGCTATTCTTCTCACTTGGAATATACTTGATGTTGAATGCTTCGAACCAATCAATAGCATTCCACACCCTTTGTTGGTAAGCCTGAAGGCGGCCTTTTTTGACTTGATAGCGATCTCTGACCTGTTGTACGATCAGTTTTGTGTCGCCTTCGGCTTGAAGGTATTTTATACCCATATCCTTTGCATTCTTGAGGCCTAGTATGAGCGCCTCATATTCTGCGGTGTTGTTCGTGTTATCGAACTGCAAGCGATAAGCAAATGGATGCAAAATTCCTTCAAGAGAGGTAATGACAACTCCCGCTCCTGAGCCTGTTGTCGAGCAACTTCCATCAAATTGCATTGTCCACATCTTTGATCTTTCATTCAATGTACTTGTGGCAAATGCAACCTTCTTTTCTTCTTCGGTTACTTCAAACAGCATGGCATATGTACCAGGACCCGTGCTTTGATGTAGCCCTTGTGCTTGGGGATCCTGAGATTTCACCACCGTGAATTTAGACTTAGCCTGTGGTTCCAACTTGAAGCTACCTTTCTTTAGTGGAATGGTCACATAGGACCAATCCAATTGAATCTCGCCTCTGAGATCCTTGCAGAAGCTTTGGCTTAGTAACATCCCATAACTAATTTGAATGTCAGCTATGAGGATGGTCATCATGATCTTCTTCTCTGGACAAGACGCTAGTCTTACTTGTGCGTCTTTCAGTTGGCCGACTAACGGCACCGGTTTTGATTCAAGTAACACTTGTCAAGAGCTTCGGTGCATGATAGTCCCAGTGAGTTCATGATTTGCAAAGGCACGACGCTGTCCAATGCTCCAGAATCGATGATGTAGTTGCTGAGTTTATAACCTCCCATATACAAAGATATGTAAAAGGGCTTTGGCTTTTCTCCCCCTGGTACGGAAGATGCTAGCAACGTAGGCTGGATGACAGCCTGCTTCTGTACTACTTTGAGAATCCGATGCATTTGATCGGGATGATCCCAGAGATACTCCAGCTGTGAGATCTGTACCTTCGCCTTCATCATAGATGTCACAATGTCAAAGTTCGTCGACGACGGATCTTGAGCACTTGGTGTGACGTTCTCCTGTGAAGACTTGGGATTAGAAGTGGAAGCTTCTTTTCCCTTTTCATTTGGATTTTGTCTTTTTTCTTCTTCTTCTTTTTGTGCTTTGAAATGTTGAGCGCGTGTGACCACAGGTGTCGACAAATTTTCGTGTTTGACAACAAGAGAGTACTGACGGAAGTCTTCTTCTTCTTGATTTTTGGGTTCGCTATGAAAGTATCCCGTTGCAGAGTCGCCATCGAAGTTGTCCGTTTGTGGTGAGACAACATTCGCATTTGAAGGTACTGAACTTGAGCATGGTGCTCGATCTCCGACATATCCCATGATCTGGTCTAATCTTTGATTCTCAAGGCATGTGGATCCGGTGTATTCGTCTGTATCATGGAAACAACATAACACATTAGATTTCTCGGCCTCTGCTCCTCTTTGAGGAGGTCCTTGATTTCGAGGCTTGTAGTTGTTGTTGTTGAAAGGTTGGAAATTATTCCTCTTCGGCTGGTACAGTTGTTGAGGTTGGTACTGTTGCTGAGGTTGGTACTGTTGTTGAGGTTGGTATTGCGGTGGTGTGGGCAGTGCTTGCTGCCCTTGATTGGGTGCTGCTATCTGAAAAAGATGCGCATTTGGGAAGTCTCTTCATTTACTCCCTCAGCTGGCTCGTCAGACTGGATCCTTGACAGTTGATCGGCGATGACATGACTCTTCCCTAGTCGTATGATGATGGTGAACCTGAATTCCTGTAAGAGCAGTAGTCATCGGCTTACCCTCACTTGGATAATGGGCTTGTTCACCAAGTATATCAATGCCTGGTGGTCCACATAGAATGTGAATGGAGTTGGCCAATAGGTAGTGTCTGAACTTTTGCACGACGTACACCTTTCCAAGAGCCTCCCTTTCTGTGGTACTATAGTTCTTTTTTTCCCTTGAAAACAAACAACTGGCGAAGAATATCAGATGATCCGGTCCTTGTACACCCACTTGCACCAGTGTTGCTCCAATTGCATAATTCGAGGCATGAACATGTATGTGGAACTACTTGTTCCAATCAGGGTATGCCAATATTGGTGAATTGATCAATCGTACCTTCAACTCATTGAATGTCTTCTCTTGCTTGTCTACCCACACAAATGGTTGTCCTTTCCTCCTAAGTATGTCGAGTGGGTATGAAATCTCGACAAAGTTCTTGATAAACCTTCTATAGTAACCGACATGTCAGAGGAATGACTTCACTCCAGTGACGTTCTGGGGCAGTTCCATCTGCACAATCTTTCAGATCTTGTTTGGATCGGTTTTTAGTCCTGCCTTGCATACTATGTGGCCGAGTAGTTTTCCTTGAGGCACCATGAATTGACACTTCTTGGGGTTGAGCGCCAGGTGTGCTGCTCTACAACGTTCCATGCATTCTTGAAGGGCCTTGAGATGTTTTTGTTCGTCATTGTAAATCGACCAATCGTCCAAGAATGCCTTGAAGTTCCCTACGGACATCTTGTCAAATATGTGCAAGATTATTCTTTGGAAGGTCACTGGAGCGTTGCATAGACCGAATGGCATCCGGTTGTATGCATACACTCCATCCTCAACGACGAATGTTGTCTTGAGTTTATCCTCTTCGGCTATGCTTATTTGGTTGTACTCGGAAAACCCGTCCATGAATGAATAGATCTCGTTACCTCCCAACTCTTCCAATATTGAGTTGGTGGATGGGATCGGGAAGGGATCTTTGATTGTTACAACATTAAGGCTTCAGAAGTCCACGCATATTCTAATTTGTTCCAATTCTTTCTTCAGTGATATCACTATCGATGACGCCCAATCACTCACTTGAACCTTGAATATGATTCTTGCTTCTAACATTTTCTCAATCTCTTCTTGCACCTTCGTTGCATAATTCTTGTTCATTTGGTACGATCTCTTTCGTACGGGTTGTGCCCCCGGTACCAATGGAATTCTCTGTATGCATAATTTAGGAGGGCGCATAATTCAGGAGGTAGACCCTTTAGATCCTTGTACGTCCATGCGAAGGTGTCCTTGTATTCCATGAAAATATTGAATGTTGCCACCTTTAACACTGGATTCCAGTTATCACCAACTAGGATTGTACGGGGATTGTCCTCTTCTCTGAGATTGACTTTCTTTATGTTTGGCTCCTTGTACTTGATCATCTTGTCCCCTTGAATTTTGTGTGCTAGGGTGTCATCCACTCTGGTCGTTCCTTTGTACTCTACGTACTCTAGAGAAAATGTTTGGCTACTCGACGCTCTGTCTTCTTCTCCTTCAATTTCTTTGATTTGCAGCATGTTACAATCCCGTTGGAATACTTCGTAGTCTTCTATCTGCCAGTGGAATAATTCATTTAGTGAACTTGTCTCATCCTCCGAGCATTCTTGAAGGTACAAAATGCCCTCATCGTTCGGTTCAATGGTTTCCCTATCCATTCTAAACCCTCCTCTAGACTCAGAGTCCGATGATGCCAACTCCTCGCTTACTACTTGGTTTCTTAAATCAATCACATATTTTCTTCCATTACTCTCTATAGACAAGGTATTCCTCTTCCAATTATGGTTTGCTTTGGCTGCCACCAAGCAGTGCATCGTACGCCTTTTTCTCTAATTGTATGACTACAAAGTCTAACAGGAATGGTTGTGCCCCAATCGTCAGCTTTTGTACCATCAGTGTTCCTAATGGCTTGATACCATGTTGATCAACGCCAACTAGTTGGAACGTAGGTGGCTAGAGTGTAGACTTCCCAAGACTCTTCCATGTATCTTTAGGCAGTACATTGACTCTCGATCCTCCGTTGACGGTCGTGTTGGTAAGATTTTTCCCTCCAATCTCAATTTGTACAATCGTTGGTATCTTCCCGATGTTTGCCATCAACAACATGGGGTTGATGGCTTGTTCACCCTCGGGTGGAGGGTCTACTATCAATTCCTTCCTTCGGCCTTCTTGTCGCTGATGTTGTTCATCATCGATTATGTTCGTGATCACCATTCCAAGTTGTGGCATTGTCTAGAGAAGGTCGGTCACTTTTATGGGTACTGTGGTCTGTAGTACCTGTCGTACGATGTTCTTTTCCGCCACCGACCGCTAGGATGTAATGCCCAATCTAAAACAAATTAATAAATCTCAACTAAATAACTAAATTTAAGAAGAAATTAATAAAATAAATAAAGATAAACAAACTACACTTAATTAAAAATATCCTTAATGATATGGATATAAAAGAATAATGATGAAAAATTGTCGGCAACAATTGAACAAAGAACCGTTACCATCTGCAACACACGTTTCAAGGGTAATAAACATAGTGTTCGATAATAAAGAAACTAACAATGTAACGGTTGTGAATACAATGATCATGCTGACCACAGCCGACCAAGAAACTTAGAGGGATCACAACAACACATGAAGAATGTGATAGTCGGCTGAGTTAACATGACAGATACAGTGATCTCACAAGATACAGGTGTCAATTTTTACTATTATTTGCAGGGATCGATAGTAAGAGGTCGAAAAATCATTCTATAGAATCGCAATTCAATAATGAATTCTTCCTTATTCCACTAAAAGTATTTCTTTTATATTTAGGAATTCAACAGCTAAATCCAATGGTATTTAATACATTGTAAACTGTATACATTAATTTACAAACCATCATTGTCACATAAAATTAGTGCAGTATCTGTGCAATCATTTCACAAATTAATACACGAAATATAATGAACATTATTCGTTAGAAACTAGTATTTACTGAGATTCAACAGAGACTCTTTTCAATCCACAATTTTGAATGTATCAACAATACAATAAGGAACTCATATACCAAATCTTCCTTAGCAAACCTAGATGACGTTTTATAAACTTGCAAACACTAAATAGAGCAGTCCATTCCTACTCTCCTCCCAGCCATAGGACCAATACAATCAAGTCCACGCCTGAGCGGAAGACAAAATCCAAATGCTCAACTCAAATAATAAAATATGAACACTAACTAGCACACAAAGAATCCAGTCACAAAATTCTTGTAAAGGGGGAGAAGGGGGATTCCCTTATCTCTTGGGGCACAACATCTTTTTCTTCATACACATTCAACTCTGTTCTTCAGCATCCATCCCACCACCATTCATCCAATAATCTAACCTTCGATTCACAACTCTCCATCATTCAAACACAACTCCATTATATACATATTTTAATCAAGATCTCCAAGAGAGGCTTTGCGTCCTCCTCAACCCCATACGAAGGAGGCTCTCAGCCGTTAGGTGAGATCCGCTCCTTATGCACACCCAAACCCCCCCATTACTCAAACATGACTCTCCACAAAACATATACAAACACAATTCTTACAACACCACATCAAAATCTATCGAACATTTAATAATTACATCAAAATTTCCAAAACAAAATACAAAGCATACCTTGGCTGTCCAATTCAGGATCAGCCCAAAACCCGACCAATGTATTTGATTCTTTCTCCCAACCCATATCTTCCTACCACCAATTCCTTCCAACCATCCCCACAATCTTTCTCCCAAATAGAATCAAAAAAGAAAACAATTTACAACACTCTCATTTCCTCTCTCCCCCAACCATTCTAATTCCCTCTTTAAAATAAAATAACTCCCAACTCTTCAATTTCCCTCAATATAATATCCAAATAAAAAGATAATTCCATAAAAACATATTTCCCTCCATTTATAAACGGACATGAAAATCAAAATACACTCAAATATTAAAACCCTTGACAAAAATTAAAACCAATAATAAACATTTAGCATTTGGATTTTGTCTCCAATTCTTAAGGAACCTGGATTGCCCACCTGAAACAACTCATAGGAAATGTTAGTACATTTTGGAAATTATAGCTGAAATAATAATATAACATTAAAATTTCTAACATCAAATAATTATAAAATTTATCATAATAATTAAAAATAATTATTTTTGCAGAAATTAAACATATAGCCATAATACTTCGTAATCGAGTTATTTTCTTAAATGAACATATTATTTCATTTATAAGCAAATAAATATCTAAGCATGCATATAAAACATTTATGTACATAATCCAAAATAATAATATCATTAAACCAAAATTTCAACATCAACCATGTCCAAAAAACGAAACTATATAAATATAAAGTCAAATCACAATCTCTAGAATAATACTAGCTATGCCTCACATTCTCCCCCTCTAGTCTTAGGCTTCCTTGAAATATCCCAGCCGATTTTTTTCATTTTGTTACACAGCTGAATTCACCCATTAGCATTAATGAAACCTCAATCCAACTGAAAGGGAACCCTTTCCTTTGATCAACCCAGATCCCAACATGGGCAAGGTTGAGAGCATACTCGAAAGGGGATCATTAACATAATTGAAACTGCTGGAAAGTAATAGAAAGAAGTTGCAATCACTCTACCACTTATTCAGCGGGAGGATTGAAATTAGAAAGTACAATGCTAAAAGTAAATATGCAACTCGACCACTTTTCAGCGGGAGTGTGTTGACGGCTCAGCCGATCAGCAATATGTAAATGCAATACCAAAGTAACTAGGCGGCATGCCAGCCTCTTCCACTTTTCAGTGGGTGGTACATGAAAGTAAATACTGAAATGAAAGACTGAGGCAATGCCAGTCTCTTCCACAAACGTGGGAAAATATGAAATTGCAAGAATTAAAATGGCTGAACAGTACTACTGTAGCAGCGTTACAATATGAGTTTCTCCTGCAAATATCACTGTATTTGAAATGCCTCAATGCTGCAATGAAGTATTATATCTCTCTTATCATCAAAAGACTCGATCCACACTAAACCCAACCCCAAAGACAAACTTTTACAATCTGATTTTGACAGACCAGCAACTGAAAATGCACAAACCAGCAACTAGACAACCCTCTAAAATGCTCATAACTCTCTCATAACTACTCCGAATGACATGGAACCAAGTGCAATGAACTCCTAGGAAGATGGCGACCAATTTATGACCAAGAAATAGCTGCAACAACTACTCAATGAATTATCTAAACATTTGCCAGGCATGACAAAGTAGAATGACCTCAAGAGGGGCGACTTCAGCAAAATAAAATCCAAATCTGCATATTAAAATCTGAAAATCACCAAAGAGTGGCGTCGGAGGCTGCAAAACACAATGATCAAATACCCATAACCAGATAAAAATCATTCAAAGACATATGAGTGAAAAACCAGTTCAGCCACAGTCGATACAGCAACTGTAGAAAGACTGAAAATACAATAACTTAATTGCAAAATGCAAAACAACTCAATATGAAACTAATCTCAACTAGTTGCTATCTTTCAAGCAAAAAGTTAAGCCGACTAAGAGGTATGCATCCCTCGAAGCAATCCTGTTACCATTCCGGTAGCATAACAATATTGTAAAACATAAGATGTTGAACTAAGAGCCCAATGCTCTTATTTATGACATTTCCTGTTCGAAATTCAAATTCAATCTCCCTCCAAATGGGCGCCAAAACCAAACTCAAATTCACAATGCCCATTTGTGTCATTTGCATTTCATTTTTCCAAGTTGTCCTCCTCCAATAAGTATTATACTTTATTTAAAATGTCAATAAAGTATATTTTGGCGTCCAAAATAATAATAAAGTGAAACACTTTATTAAAGTGAAATATAAATATAATTGACCACTTATTTCTCCAAGGCGTCCAAACATGCTTTTTAAATATTTCACTTAAAATGATATTCTCATCAAATATCAAACTTGCCGAAATAATCACCTCAAATGTTGGAGACCAACTGACTATACTGCCTTGCCCGAAATAGCCATAATACCAAGTTGTTGAAACACTGCCAAAAATAGCACCAAGGGTGTTGGAGACCAAACTGCTCCAATTGACCTGCCAGATATAACCACTGAACTGAACTGCAGAAACCTTGCTAAAAATAGTACGACTAAAAATAGAACTTACTAAAAATAGCATACTGCTAAAAATAGTAAGTTGTTCCAAACTCATTTTAACCCCAATTCGAGCAGCCGTCGTACTTACTAAAAATAGTAAGTCCAGAAAAGTTCTCGGATTCAGTTGCATGTCATGCTGTTGCGAAGCTCCCTGAAAACCTAGAAGGAATCCAGAATCCGAACTGTAAAACTCCAACATGCAGCCGTCGTAACTTACTAAAAATAATAAATCCGGAAACGTTCTTTGATTCAGTTGCATGTCATACCACTACGAAGCTCTCTGAAAACCCAGAAGGAATCCAGAATCCGAACTGTAAAACTCCAACATGCAGCCATCGTAACTTACTAAAAATAGTAAGTCCAGAAAGGTTCTCTGATCTAGTTGCATGTCATACCACTGCGAAGCTCTCTGAAAACCCAAAAAGAATCCCGCGACCAAACTGCAAAACTCCAACATGCAAACCCCTGAATCCTCAAAGAAAACCTCCAAGCAGTTGGGAACCCTAATTCTGCCTCTGACTAGCCTACAAGCATCAGGGAATAGGCTAACAGTCACTGGAAAGTGTAGTGCTAAAAATGGGGACATTACATTCCTCTTGGAAGCTATCAAAAGATACGAAAATAAAGATTTCATCTAGGCTGTATCCTCCCATGAACAGATAATCTCAAAATTCCACTAATACTAATTTACATAATAACCATTCTATCATTAAATATATAACACATTAAAAGAAAACTCTATATAAAATTGAATCCAAACATCTTTGTCCAACCATTAGTAATGATGCATACATTGTGTAAAAACTTGCATACATTAGTAAGGTGAGGCAGATAGATGACACTAGCACTCTTTCCTGGAGAGGAGAGCTCTCGTAGAACATTGTTTCCACAAATAGTAAGCATATAAATTTCTGAAGTGTTACTCTTTTGATCATTTAGCATGTTAAGCTTTATCATGTGAACATGTAGTTAGTATCCACTTTAACCATTTTGGTTCCCTAATATGATCTCCACATAAAGGATTGTTGTTATAGGAAGAGAAATTAATAGCTATAGTTTTTTCTATACCGGTTCTTAAAAAAAACAAGATGAAGAGTATGATCCGAACAAGCCAAACCCAAGAAGGAAATGACACCATCATAAGATCACTGGCATCAATTTTACATCAACATATTACATCATTTATGATGAGCTGAAATTTCAGGGGAATTAAATAGGTAGTTTCTCAATAACCAAATAGTCAGTGTCCTGAACTTCCAGTGTAGTTTCTCAATTTCATTGTTGTCCCTGAGAAGTTTAAATTCTTCTTCAAATGCTCTCTTGAGTAATCAAAGCCTCAAAAACCCTTATAGTGATTACTCAGCCAATAATCCACGTCATCTTGCCCATTCGTGCTCCATATCGTCTTACATGTTTTGCAATGATGTACGGGATCCTCTGAACCATTCCCCATGAACTTCAATAGTTTCTGCCTCTCAGTTGGCGGAGTTGCCATGTTTCTTCCCCGATTCCCTCCTTGTACATTGGACTTGATTGGACTATTTCTCCCTTGACATTCCGGTGCCTCTCTTGCACTCTCGGCCACATCCGGGTCAGCAACACATCCCCCCTTAGCGTTCTCTGCACCTTGAGTCTCCTAGGGTTCGTACCGATACTCCCTCTACTCAGGGGTCTTTGGCTTGGATCCTCCAATCCTTGGTCCCTAGTCATCCAATAGGGACAACTCTTGAATACGACTTATATTGTTTTCAAGTTCTTTTAGAATAGAAGTTTGTTTTCATCATTTTTAAATTTTTCTTTATCTGCTACAAATGGTGTCCTAAAAGTTCCTTCGTCACTTTCCTCTGCAAGGTTTTGGTGTAACTTAACAATAGATTAATTTATTTCATTAAGGTCTTCATTCGCTTCTTCAACAATTTGTTTTAGTCTTCTCCATCGGGTTTCTTGTTCCTTTAATTTGAGTGATCCTCGTATCCTTTCCTCCGTTGTTTTTGGTACTCAGTTTTTGTCCTTATTGGGTTGTACAGGCATTAATTGTTGGTCATATGATCATTGAATGTCGGGAGTACACCTTCGACTAGTGTCACATTCCTCCTCCCGTTTGCTTCTTTCCTCATACCGTTGTAGTATTTGTTGTCTTCAGCGTTCTTGGTCGCTCTTTGCTCGAAGATCTTGCTACTAGTATGATGTAATGACGTGCAAGCAACCTTGGCAATCGATTGAGGGGATGGTCGACCTCTGGGTTGACATGCAGTCTGTCCCAGATGATTGATTGAGGGATCTCTCGCCAGAGAGCCTCCCTCTGAACATGATTCCTCAACGAGATATCCCACAGGTTGACAAGGTCTCATGTCAATTCGTCTTCTCTTTCCTCATTTGCTTGTACTGGTTCTTCAGTCAGCTGACCCATCACAATGCCATTCTACCGTTAGGTGATTTTCCCAAGTTCACTTAGGCAACGGCGCCAAATGTTTACTCACTGGGATATCTTTAACATTCTATGAGAGTAAATGGATGAAACTTACAGAACATAGATCATATATAGAGATCATTCAAGAACACAGTGCACAAAATAGATGTTGCATTCATTCATTAAATATGGTAGTAATTACATCATAGCATCAGATCGTCCCGACTACAAATGAAATGAGTAGATAAATAGCCAGTCGAGGTTGGTTGAGATACCAACCATTGACAATGCTTCCTAATTGCCCAACCATTAGACTAATTGTCGACTACAACTTGTTACATTAATTTGTGCCAAAGTACTATTCTATTTTATTTTATACATAATACTAGTACGGTCGACTACAACATAATTATTTATTAACATAGTCATCTACAATGCCTAGGCATCCAAATTGAAGCACACTTAAACACCTTTTAAATTAATTATTACACTAAGTTGTCATTTTAATATTTCCAACATTTGACAACTTAATTGAATAATTATTTATTAATTTAATAATTTATCCGAGTTGCAGAAAGTATCCAAATGACATAAAAATAAAATTCCGATCATACCAACATGATACTAAAGACTTGGGATGATGACCAAAGGCAATCGTGTGACTTACTAAAAATAGACTTCTCCTCCAAGAAGTTTGGAGAGCTTCCAAAAGGTCAGAAATCAATTTCGAAAGCATCAAGAGGCTACACATAACCAACTAAACTCATTGCCATGAATAACAACTCTGCTAAATTGAAATTGTGCTCTCCAAGAACTTTGGAGTTCCCCCTTACTCACCAATTAGCCTATCGGAAACTTGGAAATTAGGTTAATTGTTCACAAATCAATTTTCTTAAAAAGGGGACATTACAATATAGTAGCATTGGCAAAAGGCAGGATTTTGAATAAATAATGCAAAAGATTGTATGAGCAAATGGTAGCTAGGTGAAAATGTGGAGCGTAGGAGTGAGTAGTTGGAAAAAGTTGTGAATGTGTGTGGAGAGTCCAAAAGTAGGGTATAAGTACATGGTGCAATAAAAATGCATAAACAGGCCAGCAATTTGCAAGAGTCGCAAGAGTCTGTGTGCAGTCCACAAAAACTAATATGCATGCATCTTACAAGGATGCAAAGTGTGGGGCCCATCATGTAATTTTCAAGTTTTATTGATATGAATAAAGAGTTTGCAAACTTCCAAAGTATAAGTATAATGGAAGTGCAGGTCACAAAAGTAGGTTAGCAAACTGCAAGATTTACAACATTTACATGGGAAGAAAAAGTCCACAAGTCCCTTGGCGATCAATGTGGGAAGAAGTAAGATACATGGTTTAATGGCTTGTACTCCAATTTGAAATTCTTGCAAACAAAAGCATTGAGGAAATGGGACCAAAAGTGGCAATCACATGTTGGGATTGAAGGAAAACTTGTGGAGACAACTTGGTCTAGAGTTAAACAAAACTATTTGCAATACTTTAGGAAAAAAATTTCAAATCCTAGGTACTCTAATTGAAACTATATTTAATTCAAATGCATGAAAACACAAGAGGAGGGGATTGAAACCCTAAGGGTAGAAGAATTTGCATAGTTTACATACTCGGCGAGTCTCCGAGCACTCGTTTTTTTGGGTCCAAGTTTGAATGGCGAGTCTTGGATGAAAACTCATTGAGGTTTTTTGTGAGTACTCACCAAAACTTGGTGAGTTTGAGTTGAAAACTTGCCGCAGTCTGCATAGGGGAAAAACACGAGTCTTTGCTTAGTTAAAAATTTAAATATTTTTTGAGTTGTCGAGTTTTTGCAGAGTCAAAATTTTTGGGCTTGCCAAGTACTCTCCAAGTTCGAGTTATGAGTACTTGTATGTGTGATTTAGTAGATAGAATTGAGAAGTTTAAATTTGTGATGCCCTAGCATGTTGAAAAACAAATTCTCTCTCACTTGAACAAATTCTCTTGTGAATGAATGCGAATTGGTAATTATCAATGGTTTACTTGAGTAGGATGAAAAATTTGTTGTGTAAGATTGCTTTGTTGGGAGGCAGAGAAACGTTTGGCATAGGCAAACCAATGAGCAATAGTGTGCACACGACTTAAAATTTTCTTTTACAAAGCCTTGTTCGCAGATGCATTCAATTAGTGCTTTTTGGTTTTTGTGCTTTACCACCTTTTGTAGAGTCTTGAGTTGTGTGTGCATTTGCAAGGGAGTCTTGGCTCTTTGTGCATGGTTTTAGGAGCAAGGAATATATTATAAATTTTGTCACCCTTTGATATTGGTTCCTTTTCTTCTTCCTCACTTAAACCTTCAATGTAGAATAATTTCTTTTTAGTGCAATTATACCCTTGACTATATTTGTTATCATAGTTAAACATTACCCTTTCTTTTCTCTTCAATTTTTTGTGCAGCTAGTCTAGTAGGCTAAGGAAGTGATTGTGTAGGAGAGTTTTATTTCTTGTGGTTGCAAAACCTTGCGATCTATTGGCCAGAAACTTTTCCTCTACTTGCCTTGCCATAATAATTGCTTGTGACAATGAGTATGGGAACACACGTACCTCATATTTGATGTGGTCCTTTAAATCCCCTTGGAATAATTCCTTCAAAATTTTCTTTGCAGCATTCTTCTCTCTTAAAGACAAAGTTTGGAATTGATGAATATAATCTTTGATTGTACCTGTTTTCTTTAATTTGGTAAGCTGGCTAAAGTAGCTATCCCTGAGATTGTCACCATAATGTGTAGTGAGTTTCTCTTGGAAAACAAACCATGTAACAACACATACCTTCTTTTTCTTCATTTGTTATAGCCAATTACAAGTATAAGGATTCCATTGCAAAAAAGAATTTGGCATTGAATATGATGAAGATCAAAGAATATA
This sequence comes from Sequoiadendron giganteum, assembly GCA_007115665.2. Classification (NCBI taxonomy): domain Eukaryota; kingdom Viridiplantae; phylum Streptophyta; class Pinopsida; order Cupressales; family Cupressaceae; genus Sequoiadendron; species Sequoiadendron giganteum. The sequence goes on along the minus strand of CM021107.1, from coordinate 232,396,074 downwards.
ATAGGAAATATGCTGCAAAGGTAAGATGGTTAGCTGTCCCCTAATATTACCATATTTCCTTCTGTTGATTTTCTCCCTCTCAAAATAGCAGTAAAATGATAGCAGCGATGCCTTTGATTGCAATTAAGGATATGATCATTGAAACACCCAACCAATTGGAAATACAACCTTAAAAATATGGGACTTTATTTAAGAACACAAGTTTTGACAGCAAATATTCCAGAATCAGGATCAATGTCAAAATTATAAATGTAAATGCCTTCTCTTGTAGTTTTGCTTTGCACTTAAAAAAAGTTAAATATAATTCTTACCAAGCAAAATTGGAGGAAGATTTGAAGAAAATAACACGCTAGTTATGCTATAGGGATTAAATAATTCATGATAATGAATTCAAGAAATTAATATTTTGTTAATACACAGATATACACATTTCTGCCAATAAATATCACTTGGTGAGTTTCATAACCTCTACTACTTGTACTCTTAAATATCTATTATTTTTTTCTATTTTATGAGTAATGAGATAAATCTGAATAATATAGTTCACTTGCATTTGTATTAGTCTTTGTTCTGCTGAAACTATAGTATGAACTAGTAATATGCAACTGTTTTTGTGAAATTTCTTATTTGGAAAGTGGGGTTACAGTGATGGAAGAATAATTCTTCACCACGATCAGATAAAAGTTTCAATAACATTGAATGACTTCTAGTTGCATGCTACGAACATTGACTTTGTTTTAGCTGAATACAGGTAAAGATAAAAACACACATTTTCCTTGGGATGATGATCCAGATGAGAAAGTTTTTGAAGTGAAGCTTGGAGGGAGATGGTTTTATTGGTCATTTTGTAAATTGGATGAGTTCAAGTGCCGAAAATCGTGGAATTGGACGGGCAGAAGAACATATTCAGAGAGTGATGTGAGTGAAGATGAGACTCTTAGTATAGGATCAGCCTCTGACAGAATGACTCTTGGTTTAGCTCCCAATGGCCCTTTGAAATTAGATGATGTTAAGCAAGCGTAAGTCAGATTTTACGGATTATGTTTTTCAAAATAAACTTCAGTCAGAAAATGTTATTTGCAAGTAAAGCCATTGTAAAGAATCAGAATTGGATTAATTATCACCTCTTTTTTTCTGAAAGACCTGATGGGCTTCTTTTCTGATATCCTTGCAGGTTTCGTCAATGTGCTCTCAAATGGCATCCCGATAAGAATCCAGGTCCTTCAAAGGTTAGCTTCAGATGTGATGAAACAGTTGACAATCATGTTCCAGAATGTATAAATGCACTTACAAATCTTGATGAATACCAAATAAAATGGCTCTTAGATTCCTCTGTTACATTCTACTAGAAAAGATAAAACGAACTCTAAGAAAATAAGTGACAAAATATGAATGTTAAAGAAATAGATTAACTAACTTAACTGAGTAAAATGAGTAAAAGTAAGATGTGAGGAGAAGGATTACATACAACTTAAATTGAAGTAACCAATTTCTGTAACCTGGTGCTGCTACATGAATTCTTTTCCATGCCAACGTTATCTCATTTTGGTACTATTAGTAATCATATCATGTAAAAAATGACCCAATTAAAAACCTACATGAACTTCTAAAACATATTATCTTGTTTGCTCCCCTGACTTAACTTAGGGTATTCTGTCTGTTCAAAATTTCAAATAACCAGACAATGAATCGTCTAGCTAATAAAACAAGTCGGTGAAGGAAAGGCATGGAGAAATTACGCTTTTTTGCCATTTTATAACATTCTTCTTAATTAAATTTTCCTGGCCTATTTCGTGATGCCGATACAATAATAGCAACTAAGATCCTTTTGTGAATAGTGTTCACAACTTGCACCATGTTTCTTCCCCAAGGGCACTGCCCAAGTATTTTACTCTCTAATTTCTTCTTAAATAACTTATTTAATGTTTCTGATCACAAGTGCCAATTAAAATTTCCCAAAATAGAATAAGCTTATGTAACCCTTGTTTGTGATGTTCCAGTTGTCAACATTTTTACAAATCACCAGTTACCAGAATAATCTTTTGAGCAGATTATCAGGTCTAAGTGCTCTTTTAGAGCTTCTGACATTTTTAATAATCCACAATAATTTGTTATTATAGATTGTGTCGCTCTTGGGTCCTCATGCTTTTCTTTTTCTGGAGTATTATTCTCTTGGGAAGTTGCTTTGATATTACAAAAAGTTGTGTTTAGAGTAGACAAACACTAATGCCCATTGGTGGTTTTATAAACAGGTAATAGCCGAGGAGAATTTCAAACGTTGTGGTGCTGCATATAAAGCATTATGTGATGCTTTCTCAGCCATTTGATAATTTTATTTTGTTACTTCAGGATGTGGGATGTTTAGGAAAAGTATAGGTAGAGCAGAATTATCGTAAAATAACAATAGAAAGCTACCCAAGAATTGTTTATTGTTCTTGCTGGTGGTTGTTGGGTCATGCCTTGGACTCTATCTGGCTTGTGGTTGTTATTTATTGAATGTGCATGATTTACAGGCTGTTTACGACAGTGGTATATCCTAAAAAGGGATTTTATGCCACAATGATGTTCTCCATAGATAGCTCTATTACAATTGTTACGGTGGTCTTAATAAACACTTTGTAGGGAATGGTCATTTTTAGCCTGTGCAATTTATTATAAAGAAATTATGTATGGCCATTAACTGTTTCTACACTAACAACAGTGACCTCAGCTATTTGAAATGAATAGTCTCTTCCTCAAACACAGAAGGGTCATTAAGGCTCGCAGCGGCCAGGCTGTCCAGAGGCAATGTACATGCGCTTGTGAGTCAGATGTCAAACTTTTGAATAAAAAAGAGATTCCAACATGAAGATCTTCAGTCAAACAAGAGTTTGTTGCACAAATAATGAAATTCAAAACCAAATATAGCTGCCAACTACAACATACAGATTGATCAGTGAAAGAAAAATGGACCCAGTCAAATAACCAAGCAATAAAATGGTTTTCAACTTTTCACAACTAGGAAAAGGAAGATTAAGAAGATATATCCCCAACCCAAAAAATTGACAAGAAAATGGCCCAATTGATTGCATGCCAAGGTATTGTGCCAAATGTGAGTCAGTTATGCAAGTAACTATGACATTTAGAATGATGATTGCAATAAGGAGTGCACCAAATAAGAAAAGGAAGATGAACAGTAGATAGCTTACCCAACAATAAATAAACACATTCTAAATGATTGCAATAAGGAGTGCACCAAATAAGAAAAGGAAGATGAACAGTAGATAGCTTACCCAACAATAAATAAACACATGCAAATAATCCAATCAACGATATGCTAGAGAATTTATAACTCAATCAATGGTATACTAGAGAATTATACTGTCGATAACTCAAGAAAACTAAGACATGAATGCAAGTAAAATAAATAAATTATTAGTATAATTAGTACTTGATAACATCTGGTTTAATTTAATTATGAACTAGATGTATAAAAGAGAACTTTAAAAAATCACAAGCATAGGTTGAGTTTGGGTGGTAATTGGAGAAAATAATAGGTTCAATCCTATTAAGGCTAAGAGCTTACATCACGTGGAGAATCAAATGAATGCACCTTATGACACCTTTTTCTAGACCTGCTTCATATCATTAGTTGCAACAAATGAAGTGTATAGTATAACTTCTGAATAAGTTTTAAAAGTATAGTGTGGTGCAATGTAAAGTAGGAAACATAAAACAACACTTGCGACCATGTTTTAAGAGCACAAACAACCATTAATAGTAATGTAAGAAAGCATGAGATGTTAAATACATTTTCTTTTTCTTTTTACTTTAGAAAGTCCATTGTGAAAAAAATTGCAAGATGTGGGTGTATGTTCTTTGGTTTTCTTTTGGGAAAACAAAATATTACAAGGATTGTTATGGAAAAGTTATAACAAAGACATTTTGTTTTTTCACACAATCCAGTTTTTGCTCCAATCTTCCTTTTACAACAAACTCACTCTTAGTAGTCATGCACTAAAGTTTATCTCCAAACTTGGAAAATTTTGAAAATGAATTGATGCAGGAGGGGGTATATATAGAGGTGACATTGTAGCATAGCCACAAATGATTGGGGAATGGAAACTATAAATGGAGGAAAAATATGGTATAAAAACCATTTACAAAGGTATGGATCATTTATTGGTATGGCTTCAATGGAATTTTGTTAACCATATTTGGTAAAAACACATTGCCCCTACTTATAGCTAGCTATGGCATATGATCCTCTTTAGAGACGATATAGCTTTTCATGGATCCTAGCTTTGCTCTACTATTCTCCCACTTCAACACAAAATTGCCAACTTTAAAATTTTGAACCATTGCTTGCTCGTCAAACCACATTTTCATTATGGTTTGGTGTTTACCCATTTGGTCTTGTGTAATAGTCCTTCGTTCTTCTAATTGTAGCAACTTGGCCATTTTGGTAGTCATTGCTCCATTATCATCATTTTTTAGTTGGTGGATGACGCTTAGTGTTGGGAGCTCTATAGAGATTAGTAATTTGGCTTCTTTTTGAAAGACCAAGGTGTAAGGAAATGCTCTTGTAAATTGCTTTGGAGTTACTTGATCTACCTAGGGAGTTTGTCCAAAGTGAATGTCACTACCACTTAGAGTCCTCTTCTATTCTTTTGATGATCCTCGGTAAGTTCTTGTTTGTAGACTCTATCGATCCATTTTCTTGTGGGTGTAAGTGAGAAAATTGAGTGATCACAATCCTTTTAAATGCCTTACCGTTACTAGTGATAATGGTTTCAAGGGCACCAAAACTTGAAACTTATCTTGTGAGGAAATTAATCACAACTTTTGTTGCATTCTTTAGTGCAATGACTTTAGTCCATCTTGTGAAGTAACTAGTCATTATTAGTATAAACCTTTGGTTCACTCTAGATGGAAGATTGATCATGCATACGAAATTGAGTCCCCACATGGAAAATGGTTAATCCATGGAGATAGGCTTCAAAGGGAGAGGCACTTTTTCTTTTTGTTGGTGTAGAATTGGTAGTTTTGACAACCATACCCCCATTTATGTGCACTCACAAACATTTGTGGCCAATTATACTTGGTAAAATTCTTTGAGGAAAGTTAGGATTGTCTTGATAAGTAGGAGGTATTTTCCACAACAATATCATAATGGGATTGTCTTGTTTGACACATCTGAGTAGTACTTCATCACAATACTACAAAAATATAATGCCTTCAATCAACCTAAATTGTGCATTTTGAAGCTTGTAAGCTCTTCTATGCTCAGGGCTTAACTCCTTAGGGTGTTGCCTTGTTTCTAGGTGTCAAATAATGTCTTCAATCCACCCCAATTAGTGTTGTCCTTCACTTGCTATGCAACATTGTGTCTTGTTGCTTTTCTTCTTCTTGCATTTCTTGGGAATGAGGATGTCCATCATTAGGTGTTGTCATAGTGCTCTTCCTTGGATCAATTTTGTGGGCTTCACATCTATATCATATTCGAGGGTCTTTGTGATCTAGTTTTCCTTTTTCTCATTAATGTCTTCACCTAGGATGAACTACCTCACACTTGAGTGAATCACCATGGCTATTACCTTATTTGTAGGCAACAAATGTCTATATTTTATAGCCCCTTTATGGGGGTGTAGACTTGCTTCTCCACAAAATTGTATCTCTCCTTTGTATCCTTTAAGGTTTAACTAAAGAAGGCAATGGGATGTTCTTTGGTGTTTTCCACTTCGTTCTTTTGAGTGAGCGCTACTACTATGTTGGCCTTTTCTCCTTTTCTCCATAGCCATATATAACAAAGTCTTAAGAAAAATCAAGATTGATAAGCATTAGAGCCTTAGAGATTGCTTATTTGATGATCTTAAATGCTCAATGTATTTCTATCCATTTGAATTGTTGGTCCTTCTTAATTATGGGGGTGGGGTGAGGGTGATGAGTTGTTGGAGAGATATCCAAATCTTTGGCTAGTTCATACATTGCTTTTGTCTTCAATGATAACTTCATCTTAAAAGACTTTTTCCTTTGTGCAATGACTTGCTTTTGTAGAATTGATGTCAATTCCTCTAGAAATTTGTTTACCCCAAATTAAAAAAATTGCTACACTTAGGCATTTTGAAGAAATGGTCAAAAGTCTCGTTCAAATTGTCAAAAAGGTCAAAATTGGGAATTTGCATGTCTTGCATGAGAGTCAAATACTCAAAATTTTCAAAATCTAACATTCTGGGTCTACTCAGAGCGCCCTAGTCTACAAAAGCCAGATCTTAGTTTTTCAATCCTAAATTTTAGAAAAATTTCTATTTTTAGAAACTTTTTAAAAACAAAACTTTTTCTGGGTTTCTTCTCAAATGGACGTTGGCAATTTTTTAAAAAAATAGAAAGCCTGGCTTTTGGGCTTCAAACTAATTTTGATTGGCTTAAAATACTTCCTCATCATGCTGGTCCAGTCAAAATCATAAAAAGATCAATTTTGCCCTAGTGGGTCTATTCTACTTTTTCAAAAGTTTTTTAAGAGCTCCAAGGCCATTAATGGAGGTTGCTCAACTATCGGGTGTCAAATTCAAAGTCTTAGGCATTGCACAAATCAATAAGCAACAAAAGATGATCAAGGAATGAAGAACAAAGAATGGGGGATGGAGAATTGTGAAAATTATAAAATTTTGGCTAACATTGGAGAGTCCAGGTAGCCCAGTCTAGTCAAGGCGCTTGGAATTCTTTGCCTTAGCCATTTTTCATGTCTCCAACAGTCAAAGCAACTATGAGCATGAGGAACAAGGAGAAAGGTAAGAAAAGATGAAATAAAAACTAACACTAACATGCATGGGCACCCTAGCTAGCCAAGGGCGCCCAGTCTTTCAAGAAGTCAAATGATGGAATTAGGGTTTGCTCATCCCAAACAATGTTGATCAGAACCCAACAGGCTCCACAGTGAATCCATTAGCACAGTCAACTGATCAGTCAGTTAACCAAAATCTCAAATCGAACGAAGAAGTCTTGGCAAATGGCAAACTGGAAATCATGAAATTATCAAAAAATATTCTAACTCTAGGTACTTTGAGCGCCTAAGGTTTTAGAGCACCAAATCCAGCAATTAGGGTTTGCCAGATCAGCCACTGTCTTTAGAATTCTGCCAATTTTCCATTGAATATCTTACCTAGATCATTAGGCTTCTCAGTTGCTAGCAATTCATATCAAACAGATGACAAAGCATGCAGGTCAAGTTTGAAGGTTGAAAAAGAGTTAAAAATTACTAACTCTAGCAAGGATGGGCGCCCTAGATAGTCAGGGGCGCCCAAAGATTTGAGCATCCAGAAGGTAAAATTAGGGTTAGTCATCTCCAAGATAATTTCTTCAGATTGGCATTGGCTCTCCAACGCATTCATCAACAAGCTCATCAGAGTTGTCAATCACCAGATATTGAAGATGGAACAGAGGGATGAAATTGTGCAAAATGAAAAAGTCAAAAGTGTTGTACCCAAAATGAAATTTTTGGCATTCTACTTAAATTGAGCTAAACAATGTAAAAATGTTGTCAAAAGTATGTTTTAGGTCAAAACAAACATGAAGTCTTTGTGGGTTTCTATCAAGGAACCTGTGGCTAAAATTTTGAAAATCTGAAAATTAGGGTTTTATGCCCCTATTTTTAGGGAAACCCTTAAAAATAGGACCTTCCCGGAAATGATTGAAAATAATTCTGATAGGGTTAATTGACTTCACGATCACACTGATCAAGTCAATTATCAAAAGACATGTTTTACTCTGGTGGGTCTATTCCCATTTTTTAGGAACAAAGCTAGGAGCTTTGCAACCATTAATGGCAGATTGGCCAGTACCAGGTGTTGGAAGCTAAACCTCAAAAGCTCCAATGAAGAAGCCATGGCGGAAAAGGTCAAAAAGATGCTATTATAGCGAGGGAGTTTCTCAAAACGAAAAAGGCCAAAATTTGGCTCTCTGGAGGGTGCACGTTTTTGCTGCCAAGGCAAAACATAGTCTAAAGGTGAAAAAGGCGCCCCTCTTGAAGAAAGGCGCCCTTGGATCTCAAAGGGCAAATCAAATCACTTTGCAGCTCTAGATCATTCGTCTCCTTCGTGTTCGTGTTGTCTCGACAACGCAATCATCTGATTTAGGGATCAACAACCAATCATTAGCAAAGTATGAATAATCTATTAGCAATGAAGATGCCAGATCAAAGAGTTTCAAGCCAAAAGCACCCTTACTGGCCAGGGGCGCCCCTCAGTTCAAGGTACCAGATGAATCCATCAGCAATTGCTCTATACATGATATCTTTTCAACTACCTCCCAGCTACGTGATCAATCCAACAGCAAATCCATCGAACACGCCAAACGATCACCAGTTGAGATCAAGCAGAGAAGGCCGTAATTGAAAAGATGAGCCAAAAACTAGCTAAGGCATTGCAAAAAGCGCCCCTCTTGAAGAAAGGCGCCCTTTCTTGAAGGCATCCAGATTCAGCCAGAATCTTCACTGCTTCCCAGGATGACCTTCTCAGCTATGACTAGTCTCGTCAGTGAAACCATCAGCAAGAACTTCTGACAAATCAATCATCTGATGGAGGAGGTCAAAGACAATCAGTTCACAACAATCAAAAAACCAGTCAAAAAGCTAAAAGCACCCTTGCTAGCCAGGGGTGCCCTTAAGTTTAAAGGACTTGAACTTGCCATCTTCAACTAAGAAGTTAGTCATCCTGAGCAAGGTTGAGCTGGCTACCCAACGCCTCATCGAGTAGGGTCATCTGATTCATCTATCAACATGAACGTCAGATTGAAGCACGAAAGGTCTGAAAAGGTCAAAACAAGGAACAGTCAATGAAAATTGACTAAGGCATGGTCAAAAGTGCCCCTCTCAAGGAAAGGCGCCCCTCATTCTGGAGGCCTAGACTCGGTTTTCTGAGTTGATCTCTCCTTGACATATTTCATCAGGTCAATCCTACCTCAACAATGGAATTGCCAACCATTGCCAGAGATCAACTGAGCAGCCAGAATCGAAGATCAAACGGAGGCACTTCAGCTTGCTAAATTGACAAAAAAAATCAAATCCAAGGATGGACGCCTAAAGGAAGTCAAAGCAATAGTGTTGACTTGAGTTAGCAAATTTGGAGTCAAAAAGAGGCCAAACACTCCACAATCAGTGGAAATCACCTTTTGGAACTCCAAATTAGACTTAAATCACGAGTTGGCATCCATACTTAGTGGATCTCAACTCAAATCATCATATATTCTTGCTAGGCATCCCATTCTTCATTATTCTTTTGCAGGTTGAAGAATAAAACAACAAATAGCTCCCAAGAACACATTTTCAAGATCTGGCAAAGGTTTTGGATGGATCTTTGATATTTCTAAAGATCAGTGGCAGTAAAAGTATTCTTCTCTGAGGATTGTTTCCAGAGGTAGATTATTCAAAGTGGCAGTTTATAACTTCCAATCCACCTTCTGTCTACTTCCTCTATTTTTGTCTATCATTCTTTGCATGTCACAGAAAATGACAGATTACCTTAGATCTGACCAACTGGGTATGATCAACACATTTTTCCAGCAAAACCCATCTTCTCAAAATTGCCAGAATCAGCAAAGTTGTTGCCCCTATATTTTGAGGATCTTTCTAGAAAAGTCTCCAAATCAAAAATCCAAGGAATTGGGTTTGTTTAGCTTCCAAGCACGAACAAAACCCACGTGCCAGATTTTTCCCGAAAAAACACTTCTTGGCAGGCGCTATATTTAAGGGTTTCGGGAAAATGTCAGAACAAGGTCAAGTGCCCAGTCAATCTTTAAGTCTTGCAGAATGCAGTACTCCCAGGTACAAGACAAGACCAAAACGATCTTGTACCATGATTATCTAAAAATGATTGACACAGACTTATGGTAGAAAAATCCAAAAGTCAATTTTGAGGACTTGGAGGGCATGAACCAAATTACATTGCAGAACATTGAAGAGTTCGGCTTATTCCAAGCTGCATCCATTCCTATCACTTTACAGAGCATTGAGCTTGTAACTGCTTGCACAAAGCATTACAACCCTACTACAAGAGAAATCATGTCAGTGGACGAAAAGGTGATTTGCAGCTTAAAGTTGAAGGACATAGAGACATGTTTTGCAATTCCACCATGCCCTACCAGGAAGGTTGTATCTATGACAGAATGCGGAAAGGCATTTGAGGCTTCAAATGACAAGTGTTCACTAATAGTGGTTGAACATTGGTTAAAAGTGAAGAAAACCAACTTTCCCAAATTGGTTGGGCGAGGAGAATTCAAAGATGAGTACGCAGTGTTAATTACTCTCCTCAGCAGAGTCACTAGACAAGAAGAGGGAGAAGCTAGACCATGAGATGCACGTCCATATTTCACCAGCAGCTAAGGCGACAATGGTGGATTGGGCGGATTGGTTCATCTAATTCCCCACTTTCACCTACATACGTGTGTACGACTACAATGGCCACCCCGCCATGATGCCACGCTACCCTTCAGACAAGGTGGTGTTCATGGAATTCCTGAGACAGTTGGCTAAGGTTCACTCTTACCTATGCCAAAAGAAGAAGTCAGCTGCAAACTTTCCTATTCAAATGGGACTCTACAGATGTAAGACTGCAGCCGATGCTAGGTTGATAAGCCAAGAAACAGTGAGATTTAATCTCAAGCACCTCATTGACAGGAGGTCATCATATGATGCAAGAGGACTCTTCGCAACACATCTCGAGCAAAGATCATCACATGAATATTTCATAGAGGATTTTTGGGTCAACTGCGAAGATGAGTTCGAAGTAAGAAGAAGAAACTATAGCGGATTCAAGCTCTCACAGATTGCAGATTTCATGTCAGAAGACATCGAGGGCTTATCTGATGACAAAGAAGAAGTCATTCTTTCTTCCTTCTTCACGGATCAAGTAAATGCACAACCACTCGACAAAGTAGATTGGTACGTGAAAGAGAGTACATCTATCAAGGAAAGAACTGGTAGAGTAGTCTGACACAGTCAACTCTACCTTGACAGTAAAAGAACAAGGAAGGTAGTACTTCCCCGATCAGAGCCGCCAACAGTTTAGTCTACACTACCTTCCACGTCTAGGAAGAGACCCGGACAGAAGAAGATGAGCATCCTTCCCGAAGGAATGCAAATGTCAGAGAGCACATGGGGAAGAAGAGGAATTGCTGGTAAAAATCAACAAAGGGTACAGGGGGAGACAGCCACCAATTTACCTAAAACAGTTGAGAACATTGCAGTTGCACCAGAGTCAGTGATTGAAATAATCACTACAGAGATGAAACCCATTGCAGAAGCAGTTGCAACAGAAATGGTGTATGTGATAGAAATTGAGCCACCGTCTTCACCACTATCACAGAGGTTGTAAAGTCCCATTGATTTGGACTCGCCACCACGAGGCATCGCCACGGCACAGTCTCGTTCTTCCAGCATTCAGGGGGCCTACGTTCCTCCTTCTAACGAGGCTAGCCGAGATTCTATCTGGCTAGAAAGCTCGCTTGGAAGGAAAAGGGAAAGACCTTATCAATTTGACTTCATTGAGTTCCACCATGTCCCCCAAGACATGCTGACAAAGAAGTTGAAGAAGCAGACACATGTAGAGAGGAATGTAGAGAATGAGGTTTTCATAGAGACTATTGTCCCACCTGAAGATAAAGACATACACAATGTGAGGGTTGAGGATTTCACGCTATCATAGGTGAACTTTGGAAAGACCACTCGACAGGTGGAGGCAGACCTTCTCGGAATTGCCTCAGCAACCGTCAAGGAAAGAATGACGAAGGATGGACAAGACAAAGCAGCCTTGAAGGTTGAAAACCATCAATTAAGAATATACATTTCTAGCTTGATGCACGACACTCTCAACTCCTCGGCTTTGCCTCAAGAGTTGTTAGATCTCCCAGCAGAGAGAAACCATCATCAGTTGATCACATACGGTAAACACTTGAGACGTCAAGTGGATGAGTTTGTTGTCAAAGGGCGGTGTGTATTAGCAGAAGCATACCAACTAAGAGACAGAGCACATGGACTCCGATCAGAGATCCAACAATCAAACTTGAAGGAAGCTCAAGAGAGGCCGAGAGAGAAAGCGACAGTTGCTGATCTACAACACGCATATCAGTCAGTTACAACCACCGAGAACAAACGCCATCTCTTTGATTGGAAAGAACAATTGGCATACAAGGTGAGAGCCTACGATGTCAATTCAGTGGAGCTGATTGATTACAGATATTTTGTCACTAATATTATCAAC
>CM021107.1:232287812-232383741 GCA_007115665.2 Sequoiadendron giganteum | reverse complement strand
TTTATCTTGAGGAGGTAGGATAGTCTAGAAGCTAGTTAGTCGTAGATAAGATCTATGGAAACCAGAGAAAAGCTTAGCTACGACGCATTGTGTTTATGCACCCTTGTGTCCTGTCATTGAGTAAAAAAGATAGGAACCTTAGTACACTTTTTTACATAGAAAATCAACAAAGAGAGATCTTCCTCTCTATAATTCGAAGAGCATGTACTAACACACTTGCAATAGTTGTATGTTTCCAATAAGCACTCTAGAGGTGTTAATTGAAACACCAACAAAAAACAAAGTTGAAAATCACAAAAAAAAAAATCAAAACTCTGGAGGAGTTGGGCATCCCAGCTAACCAAGGTTCCCAAGCTTTTGACCCCCAAAATTCAACTTTTAGGAAATATTACTTCCAAAAGACCCCCCTCATAATTCATCAGGCTATCCAAGAGTCCAACCATCAGTTCATCGGATCTCTTAATCATCCAAAAATGAGAATTCATCTAAAGATCAGAGAAAGCACATAAATTGAAGAATTTCAAAAAAAGGGCTGACACTAGTAATCATGGGCACCCCAGCTAGCCAGGGGCACCAGCTTTTTGAAGGTCGAGATGATATTTTTATCAAAATTTGCCTCCAGGACAATCTCATCAGATTCGATCAAGCTCCACAACGAGATCATCAGTCAGTTCACGGGATCAATTTGACATCCGAAAATCAAAGATCAAACTAGATTCAAAACTCAAGAAAAAGTCAAAATTTGAAAGAAATTGGTTGTCTGGGGAGGAAAAACACACGTAAGCAAGGAAGGCACCCAAGGCTCAATGCCTTAGTCAAATTTTCAAGTATTGATCACGAAGCTTTCTGAAAAATATCCACATTCGATGAACCTGCTCAGGATTGGCTTCAAGAAGTTTTAAAGCTAGAGAATAAAACAAGTTTTCAACCTAAAAACCTATTTAAAGAATGCTTTTGCATCCATTCTTCACAATTTTTGTAGGTGGCGTCCAAGGCAAGAGAGGAGAAACATAATTTTTTATCCATTTCAAGATTCAAAGGGCAAAACTTGGAGATTTTTCAGAGTTCTTCATATTTTCTTGATCAACTCACACAAAGGCCCCTTTTTCCATGCTTTATTTTTCTAGGGCATCAATTTTCAGGAGGAGGTCATCTTTTTCAATTTTCAACAATTTGGGTCAACTTGGTTCATGATTCTCAACAATTTTGAATTTTTTTATATTTTTCAAGAACACCTGATTTTTTATGCATGTCCAATAAATCTTCAAAATTTTCAACATCTGATCATCTGGGTCCATCTCAAATGTGACTACGCACAAAACCCAGTTCTTGGCTTTTTTAAGAAAAAATTCAAAAATTAGGATTTCTGCTTTTTCAACCAGCCATCAACAATTTTCAAAAATGAACAATCTAGGTCTTCTTGCAACAAGATTCTCTACACAACCCATATCTCAAATTTTTTTTGAAAAAATTGTCCGTTTGAAGAAGAAAAATCAGCAAGCTAAATCTAGAATTTGTGCAAAACTCGTCTGAGCATAGTTAAGTTTACAGTTGATCTTCAAGTTTTTCAGTATGGAGTACTCTCCCATCGAATTCAAAGCCAAGTCAATGTTGTATCATGATTTCATCAAAACTTTTGAAACTGATTTGCATCATACAAAACAATGTTCGATGTGTGCTTTTGGAAGACACATGAAATGTTGCAGTCAAACATCTTGGTCACTTTGGGTTGTTTGCAGCCTCAGGATGGACAATGTTGAGAAGTGCTTTGAGAAAAAGGACAAGTATTGAAAAATATTTGTACAATACACTTCCATTGAAAAATTAGAAGTGTCAGAAATATAAAAGTTGCAAAAGAAACAAAGGAATGTCAGAAGATGGTCACACACAGGGTAAAAAGGATATGTTGAAGCAAGATGATTTATTTATAAAAATTCATCTCTCCAATTGTAGAGCCACCAAAATTAGCAAGATTTGATAAAGAAGCTAAAGATGTCAAAGATTTTCTGTCAATTGCAGATGGTGAGGAAATCCTAGAAAAGCGGAATTTTGCTATAGATAGTATTGATGCTCCTGATAGAGATACAGTTTCCAGCTTTTTGGCGGATGTGGTTGAGATTTAAAGCAACAACTTTCTCCTAGCTTTTTCTTTCCATTCTTATCTCATGCTTTCTTTTTATTCTTGTTCCAGGCTTCTCCTTTCTTTGACGGAGAAAAGAAATCAAGATGTAATAGTTGGCACTTTCCATGTTTTTATGCTTTCATAGGTTGTTAGATAGTTATCTTGTTTTAGTTTTAGAAATAAAGTTTGCATGTTGGCAAGTCTTGGTTGTAAAAGCAAGGAGATTTTAGGGCTCCCTACTACTCTGCTTGTGTATAAATATGGGCAACCTTTCCCATTTTTCTTTAACCATGCTTGTGATAACAAAACGTTGAGCCTACTAGTGCCTTCTAATTGTTATTGAGTATTGTTCACTTAGTGTTAGAGCAAGCTTGTATGCCTCTTTTAGCTGCAAATTATTGTTCAGTTCTTGTGTCTTGTGTCAATGTATTTTGGTTGATCGCTAAGTTGTAAGTCTATTTTTCTACAATCCTGTTGTCCCAGAAGTGTATTCTTTGTTACTTGAAATTTGAGAAAAGGAAATCTTATGCCTCATTTGCTTTGATCTACTATCAGGTTTTCATTTTATGTGTTATGCTTATATGATCTCTATTTCATCTTGCATTGAAAGTACAGTAGATGTGTGTTGGAAGAAAGTTTATTTAAGTATTTATGTCAAAGAATCATTCCTTGTTCAATTCTAACTCTCAAGCTATGTGTTTACTTGGGTGGTTAGAAATGTCAATAGAGTAGGCTTCGTCATAGTTGAAGTTTGAAAGAGAAAATATCAGCTATGGCACTTGATTTTTATGACCTTGTTTTCTTAGTTGAACAAAAAGATTGGAAAATTAGTTTTAGTTTACTTTCTTTAAGAAACATCAGCAAAGAGGGAGCTTCCCCTTCTAATTCGAAGAGAAGTTTATATGTGCATAGTTGTTTGTTTCTAATCCGCATTCCAGAGGTGCGAATTGAAACACCAACAATTTTTTGGCACCCACCGTGGGGCACGAGGCATAAAAATTCAAAAAATATTACACTTTATGATACGAGAATGATCATTTGGCACCCTATTGTGTGATCCAGCCATAAGCAATGGGTGATAACAACAATAGTGATGGCAGGAATCCAAGATGTCCACCCCCATCACCTTGGGGCAACATTGGACCTTTGGCTTTGCGGGTATATCATGAATTACCTAAAGGTTCAAGGAAGCACTTTCCACGGTTTCATGATGATGGAACTCAACATCCTGAAGATCATCTTTCTGCCTTCTCAACGTCTTACGTCGTTCTGCACGTGGCGCATGAAGACATTGTTGTGCATCTCTTTGTTGAGACCCTTGCTAGGAATGCTACTAACTGGTTCAATCATCTAGAGTCAGGCATTATTACAAGTTGGGTAGCTATGAGCAAGAAATTTTTGGCGAGATTCAAGCCTGTTGAAGACAATCATCTGTTGTTTTCCCAACTTGCAAATTCAAAGCTGGAGCACAACGATCCCATGAGGGAGTTTGTAGCGTGATTTAATCATCTTGTTACACGACTTTCTTCTACACTTAATCTATCACCGAAGATTTGGATGAGTTGTTTCATAAATGCTCTTCCATCAGAAGATGGCCTTCTTCCTGAAGACGATGAACGAAACAGAATTGACGGATGCACAAGAACACGCCATCAAGTTGGAGGATAACATGACCACCTCTGACAAGATGAAGGATTCAATCAGGCCTTTAGTTCAGAGTTCTGCAGATCCACTGCTACAAAAAGGTATCCCATGAGATGCTTGCATTGCCACCACCACAATATCAACCTCAACATCAGTATCAACCTTAGCAATCATATCAACCAAGGAGAAATAACTTTCAGCCTTTCAACAATTTTAGGCCACAGTTGCCAACTCTACCGAAACAAATGACTGAAGTTGCACAAAATGTTGTATTTTGTTCTTTCCATGAGACTAATGCACATACCGATTCTTCATGTCCTAAGAATTTAAGAATGAACCAGATTATGGGATATATTGAGGTTGCACCCAGTTCCAGTTTTGTCCCTACACCAAGTTCGAATATTGTCTTACCACAGATGGACAACTTTGATGGTGATTGATCTGCAACAGAATACTTTGAACCTGTTTTTGAAGAAAAAGAAGACCTCTACCACTACTCTCTTGCAGTAAATCACGAAATATATCCAGTGCCTACGTTTACACATGCTTTGCACTTGTAAAGGCAAAAGGAGGAAGAAGAGAGGCGAAAAGATAAAGAACAAGTTAAAGAAGCGGTTGCTTAAGACCCACCTACAGAAAATTTTAACATTGTAGACTCCATGATGAAGACTAAGGTTAAGATTTCATAGTTGGAGTATCTTTGCGATCATCTTGACCAGTTGGGCAGAATAATACATGTAAAGAAAGAAGCTTCAATTCAACCTAAATTGTTCGAGTCATTTATTCCAACAGAAGAAAAGTCCAAACGTTTCTATATACTTTTGTATATAGGACGGTTCAAACTGAGCAATTGCATTATTGATTCAGAAGACTCGGACAATGTCATGCATTTACAATTAGTGAATGCTTTAGGACTTTTGTGTACTAAGACACAGAATGAGTGTTATTCACTTCAGTCTAAGTCGGTGTCGTTGGTTGGACAATTGAAGGACACTCAAGTAAGGTTGGCAACTTGTCTAGAGAAAATGTTAGTAATGAATATCCTAGTGGCTGACATTCCAGCCAGCTACAGGATGTTGTTGAGCCGGAGCTTCTGTAGAGATCTTGGTGGTGCAATGCAATTAGATTGGTTGTCTGCAACCATTCATGTGAAGGAGGGAAAAATCAAGATAGAACCTAAGCCCAAATCTCGATTCATAGTGGTGAAATCCCCGGACCCCTCAAACCAAACTCTATATCAAGAAATAGGTCTTGGTAATTATGTGACACTGCCAAAGATAGAAACTGAAGACCAGAACATTGCTTGTCCTAAAAAGAAACTGACAAAGGATATGAAGTTATGTACAATACAGTTTGATGGAGGTGGTTCTACTGCAAGATCAAGAGCAGGAGAAATAATAATCTCTCCTAAAGAACAATTGCACCCATTTGCACATTGCATGCAACTGGAATTCACTAAAGCTGAAAAAGAGGCACTTTTGTTAGGCCTCAAAAATGCCGAAGACATGGGAATCAGACTCATATGTGTTAAAGGCAATGTAGAGTTGATTGATGAGCCAATCAAAGGATATTTCTAGGTCAGAAAGGATCACCTACGGCATTATAGAAACTGAGTTTGGAATGCAATCGACTAGTTTGAAGAGTTCGATGAAAGAGACATCCCGAAGATGAATGATAGAAAAATTGATGCCTCAATGGTCTCTGCTCCCTTCCTTGCATCATATTTTGATTGTTGTCAGGGTTCCTCTACTTGGATGTATGAAGATCTAAGAATCTTCATCTCAGAAAATTTGTCTCTTGTGATACCCATGAGAAGAGAAGTAAATCCTTTCAGGCAGAAACAACATCGATGGGCAATACTTGAAGCACTTCATCTCTTCGGGGTTGGAGTAAAATTTCTATAAATAATTTTCCTTTTTGTTTTCTGTGATGTGTTTCCCCTTTCCATGATGTGTTTGTTATGTTGTGTTTCCCCTTTCCGTAATATTTTCTTTGTGTTTTAGGTGATTAAGTGTCTTGTTTTAGATTTTTTTTTTTCAGGAAGTTCCAACTATTAGGTGATTCTAGGAAGTCTTGTCCTAGGTGACTTAGGAAAAGTCTTGTTCTAGGTGACTAGGAAATGTTGTTGACTCTGGCACCCAATGGATAAGGCTAGTCTATACTTCAAAATTCCAGAGATTATCGATTCTCCTATGAGTTGTAAGTATCTGACATGGTCCCCAAATAGAGCCAAATGTTGTACCCCAAATTAAAAAAATTGCTACACTTAGGCATTTTGAAGAAATGGTCAAAAGTCTTGTTAAAATTGTCAAAAAGGTCAAAATTGGGAATTTTCATGTCTTGCATGAGGATCAAATACTCAAAATTTTCAAAATCTAACGATTTGGGTCTGCTCAAAGCAAACTAGTCTACAAAACCCAGATCTCAGTTTTTTGGCCCTAAATTTTAGGAAATTTTTTATTTTAGAAACTTTCTAAAAATATAACTTTTTGCTGCATTTTTCTGGGTTTCTTCTCACATGGATGTTGGCAAAATTTTCTAAAAATAGAAAATTTCTAAAAAATAGGAAGTTTGGCTTTTAGGGTTCAAACTGATATTGATTGGCTTAAAATACTTCCTCATCAAGCTGGTCCAGTCGAAATCATAAAAAGATCAGTTTTGCCCTAATGGCTCTATTCTGCTTTTTCAAAAGCTTTTCAGGAGCTCCAAAGCCATTAATAGAGGTTTCTCAACTGCTAGGTGTTAGATTCAGAGTCTCAAGCACTGCATAGATCAAGAAGCAATAGAAGATGATCAAGGAACGAAGAACGAAGAATGGAGGATGGAGAATTGTGAAAATTATAAAATTTTGGCTAACACTGGAGAGTCCAAGTGCCCCAGTATAGTCAAGGCTCCTAGAATTATTTTCCTTGGTCATTTTTCATGTCTCTAGTAGTCAAAGCAACGATGAGCATGAGAAACGAGGAGAAAGGTAAAAAAACATGAAATAGAAACTAACACTACCATGCATGGGCACCCCAGCTAGCCAAGGTGCCCAGTCTTTCAAGAAGTCAAATGATGGAATTAGGGTTTTCTCATCCTAGACAATGTTGCTCAGAATCCAACAGGCTCTATAGTGAATCCATCAGCACAGTCATCTGATCAGTTAGTCAACCAGAATCTCAGATCAAACAAAGAAGTCTTGGCAAATGCAAAACTGGAAATCATGAAATTATCATAAAATATTCTCTCTGGGTACTCTGGGCGCCCCAGGTAGCCAGGGGTGCCTAGGGTTTTAGAGCACCAAATCAAGCAATTAGGGTTTGACAGATCAGTCGTTGTCTTCAAAATTTTGCTAGTTTTCCATTGAATATCTTAGCCAGATCATCAGGATTGTCAGTTGCCAGCAATTCAAATCAATAAGATGACAGAGCATGTAGATCAAGTTTGAAGGTTGAAAAGGAGTTAAAAATGACTGTCTGGCAAGGATGGGCGCCCCAAATAGCCAAGGGCGCCCAAATATTTGAGCATCCAGAAGGTAAAATTAGGGTTAATTGTCTCCAAGAGAATATCTTCAAATTGGCACTGGCTCTCCAATGCAATCATTAGCAATCTCATCAGAGTTGTCAATCACCAGATATCGAAGATGGAATAGAGGGATGAAATTGTGCAAAATGAAAAAGTCAAAAGCAAAGTTGAAAATCACAGAAAAAAAAAACCTAACTCTAGAGGAGTTGGGCACACAGCTAGCCAGGGGCGCCCAAGATTTTGACCCCCAAAATTCATCTTTCAAGAAATATTACTTCTAGAAACCCCCCTCAGAATTCATCAAGCTATCCAAGAGTCCAACCATCAGTTCATCGAACCTCCTGATCATCCAAAAACAAGAATTCATCCAAAGATCAGAGGAAGAACAGAAATAGAAGAATATCAAAGAAATGGCTAACATTAGTAATCATGGGTGCCCTAGCTAGCCAGGGGTGCCTGCTTTTTGAAGGTCAAGATGATATTTTTATCAAAAATTGCCTCTAGGACAATCCCATCAGATTTGATCAAGCTCCACAATGAGATCATTAGTCAATTCACAGGATCAATTTGACATTCAGAAATCAAGATCAAATTGGAGTCAAAACACAAGCAAAAGTTGAAATTTGAAGGAAATTGGCTAAGTTTGGGGAGGAAAAACGCCCCTAAGCAAGGAAGGTGCCCACATTCGATGAACCTGCTTAGGATTGGCTTCAAGAAGTTTTAAAGCTCGAGATTTTATCATGGAATCTAGCAGCGCTCGATCCACGGATAACCCCCCTACGAAACTTGTTTCTTTCATCGAGATTTTATCATGGAATCTAGCAGCGCTCGATCCATGGATAACCCCCCTACGAAACTTGTTTCTTTCATAGGTTCATGATGTTCAAGCACACAAACGAGGTGATATTCAATCCACCTCGAAGTGTGTTCCAAAGTCTCAAACTGTCCATTCGAACATTCCTCTGCATCTATCTATGAAAAACCTTCAAAACAAGTATATTATCGAGGCCTAGACGTCAATGCCTAGTCAGTTTTTGGTGCACAAGCGCTGATTTTTAGTGCTTGAGCACTTTTTCTCCGGACTTAGTCAAAAAGCTAGGGTGGTGATTTTTGACTTAAGTGCATTTTTTCCAGTTTTTCCTTTTTGTGCGCCATAATTGATGCGTGACTTATGCTTCTCTTCGCTCACTTCAAATCATTTTTAAGTGATTTTAGGTTTCATTTAGACTCATTTTATTTTGCCTTTCTCTCCTCATCATGATGTTGGGTGATTCTTAACCTCCAAGCTCACATTTTTAAGATATCCCCTCAAGATCGAGCTAGGGTTTTCGCTTTTTCTCCAGGTATGTCATTTTTCTTTGCATTCGTTTTCACCAATGTTTTGTAACTCTCATTTCATTTTTTGTCTAAGGGTTTGTGTCGATTTTCTTTATGCATTGTTTTCAAAAGATCAAGTCTCCACATCGTGCCTTGGCTTCTCATTGAATCTTTTGATTTTCATATGACTCTATTTGTCTTCTCCTTTAACCTACGCGCGCCTTTTAACCATGTTCTACAAAACGTGACTTGTCTTTTCCTCTCAACATTTCCCTTTCTTTGTATTTGTTCTTTGTTCTTCAAACATATCATCCCACAAGCAATGTGTTTTTCTCCATGTGTTTGCTAAACGTTAACTTTTCATCACATGCAAGATCCGCTTGAAATGTCCAAGTGATGAAATCTTTGATACTTGCATTTAAAACGATGGCTTCATCACATTTGATTCGTTCAAGATACCAAGAAAATAAACTCAGCACCATCACACTTTAACGTTTTTTACAATAACTCCCAGTGTAGGAGCGATGAAAATCACCGCTCCTACAAGGAGTTCATTTTTTCTTAAAGTGCACTAGAGCTGAATAAACTCGCCACTTCACTTCATGAAGTTCACTAAGTAAGACCAAGTGCCAGGGCATTGATTTTCAACACCCTGACACATTTTACTGAACTTACATGTTAGACATGCAAGGGCATTGATTTGCAGGGCCCTTGCACCTAAAATCAGCTCTCCAAATGTAGGAGCGCTCCTACACTTTTGGCAGTTTTTGCTTTAGACACTTTCAAAATGCTATGTTTTTGCTTCGGACCTCATTTCTCCACTCTCGCATCATTTTTTGTGCCTAGTTTCTATGTTCAAGCTTGCTTGACATCATTTACTCACTTCACACTTCCCAATGCTACTTGTTCTTCTAACACCTGTTGATTTACCATCTTTACAGTTTCTTTCTAGATAATGTTATCTTCAAGGTGGCATCTTTGATCGAGTTGTTTCTAGATGACAGCAAAGACTCCTCTTTCATCTTCTAAAAAAGAGCGCAAGATGAAATATAAGTATCAAGGTGTTTTCCCACCTATAGTGGTGCTCTCCAAAGTAGATGAAATAAAAGACACTAAGGTTATTTATTAGGACCTTGAAGACTTTGTGAAAAGGACTGAACAAAAGCCTCTTGAAGACTCCCTGAGAGCCATCATACACAACAATCTACACCTAGTGTCTACATTCCTGAATTTTGCACACAATACAGAGTTCGTCCTCCAGGTTGCATCCTATTACATCAAAGAAAGAAAAAGTGTGATAGACTCCTCTGGACAGATGATTATGAGACTTGACCTCGAGTTCTTTGATATTGTTTTCAAAGTTCCACACATGGAACAATACATAGAGATGTCTATTTAGCAGGCACGGGAAGTCTATGACTTGTATCCCAATAAAGCTAAGAACTTGATATATAGTCAATCGTTGAAAGAACCTAGGCATACTATCTCGAGATGGCCAAAAGGACTTCCGCTAAGTGATTTCAAAGAGGATGTCAGAGACATCATCACACTCCTGAGCAAGGTCAAAGGCTTACTAGAATCATCTCATTTTCATGAATGGATGTATGAATACATTCAGATCATACAGAGAAAGAAGGCTCACATTGAGTGGGGAACTCAAATTAGTGATGACATCCATGAATAGTTGATTAATGTGCCAACCACTTTGAAGTTCTATTTGACTTCTTATTTGGTTTATGTTGCAACCTTGATGAAACAGTTCCCAGGACTTCCAACAAAAGGGAACCGACACTTTGTACCACTGTACAAGTACTTCTATCAATTGGAGTTGAAGGAGAGTCTTCACCATTATGGAAGAGTCACAGATGCTTTCTTCGCACCTCTACTATATAGTTTTGATCCAACTCTCAAAAAGAAGAGTGTCAGTCGAGGCCTATAAAGTGGTAAGCAAGGTTGGGTGCATGTTCTTATAATTTCCAACTTTTACTTATATGAGGGTGGGATGCTACACTGGGTGCCCTTACATATTATCCAAAGATCCCTCAGACAAGTGGGTAGTCATGGAGTTATGCAGACAACTAATTTTAGTTCACAAAGAAAGGATGAGGATCCACAAATCGGGATTCAAGTTTCCACTAACGATTGGTAGGTATACCATCAATAATATGCAAAAAGCCAAATCAGTCTATGCAGAAATGTGGATCATGACCATAAGGACTTATAAATCCATATTTGACTTTGATTTATGGAATGTTAAAAAGAGGTTGAAAAAATATCACAGGCACAAATATCGCTTTGAAGACATCTGGGTTGATTGCAAAGATGAAGAGGCTATCCGCAAAATGGATTATTGCAGGCTGACAATGCAGCAGATCAGGGATCTTGGTGTTGTTGATCTACTAGAGGATTTCATAGATCCTGGTGACATTATGAATGTTGCCTACGACGAAGACGATATTTCTAGGAAACCCTTGCCTACAGTACAATGGTCAAAGAACGAATGTGTCTCTATCAGGGAGAGACTTGCTCCCATATTGGCTAACACTACAAAGTGGTTACACAAACATGGTTTCTAAATGAAATCCTTTAAGACAGAGTCAGAAGGAGAAATACCCAGAGCAGAAATCAACCCGCAATAGGAAGTCCGCACGAAAGATAAGCAGGCGGCTATTCCCACTTCTTCTCGAAGAGGCCCTAGAAAAAATTTCACTATTGGCAAGAAGGATACATAGGTAGTTCAAGAAGAAGAAGCCATAGAATCTAAAACATATTGCCCAAAAGGAAAAGGGCCCGTTTCCAAAGAGATTGATTCTGAAGAAGAAGAAAATTCAAGAAAAGAATCTTCCAAAGAAGAAGATTCTCAGGAAGAATACTCTGATGAGGAAAGAATATTCCCCAAGTGAACAAGAGTTTGAAGGGAAATAAGGTGACAAAGAAGGTGAACCAGAGTCTGAAGACCAAGAAGGTGATAAAAAGGAACTCGAATATGGCGAAGAACAAATCATTTCTCCACATGATAATGTTGTTGAGGATCTACCTCACACGTCATCACCCGTAACTTAAAATGCTCCTCGCACACCTCCTAATCCAAACACTCCTCCACCACCTTTTCCTACATCACCTTTTCCTACATCACCTCTTCCTACATCAACCATACATGCGGTGAACGTCCCCATTCCTCTTGCAACATCAACCATACTTGATACTCCTCCATCAATTTCAAATACACAAACGGTTGATATTTTGAAAAGTCCTCCATCATCCATTCCCAGCTTGTCATCTCCCTCCTATGACATCACTTCTGAGGCTGAAATCAACAGGTTCATGCATGAATATTTGCATGGCCAACTTGGTGTACAATCTACTATTGCAGTTATGATGAACACTACTCCAATTGTCACCATACTAGTTGTTCCTACAGAAGCAGTTGTGACAAAAGAGTTCACAGCTAGTTGGGAAGCTCATACTTCCTCTCTTCCCCCTTGGTATCTCAAGTATTGAAGAGGAAAAAGCAGATGATCTCTCTAGAGGAACTCGATCTTGAAGAGATAGCCCCTAGAAAATCTAAGGGGAAGAAAAAGGCAAAGGTACATTCCAGACTCCATGTTGATAAATCAAATCAAAAATATGTAATTGGTATACCACCTTGAGAGGAAGGAGATGTGAATATGGAGGATTACACTGTGACAAGGGTCTAGCTTGGCAAGGTCATGAATGAAAGTGCAAAGGTAGATGCACAAGTGGTCTTGGATGTGTTGGCAGGAAGGCTTGGAAAAATGGAGGAAGCCCGAGACATGTACAAATAAAAGGACGAAAAAATATGCAACTATTTTGAGGAGACTTGCAATCTCTTCAGGAAATATCCAACCCATGGCTATTGAAAACCTTCAAGAACCAATGATATAGAAAGCAAAAAAGCTTGCCTCCAAAGGTAACGCATTGTATGATGAATTGATGAATTGATACAAGATGGTTCACAGGTAATAGTTGCTACAGATGAGAATTCCACACAAATAGCTCAACACAAATTAGAGCTTGATAAGGAGGAAAGTGTTCTTACTCAAGAGAAAAAAGAGATGGAAAATGCCTATCATTTTGGTCACAGATGAAACAGGCAAAGCTCAGTAAATTGGTGTAAGCCGGGGTAATTCCCGACAAGGAAAAATATGTAGGGGTAAGAGAATCACTCAAGCACCATATCCATGTGATCAAATCTCTTATCAAAGATCTTCATCATGTACAAGAAGATGTCGAAGGACATTGTGCTATCTTGGAGAAGGGAATCAGGGAGTTTCCAGGCAACCTTTTTGAAGAAAACGAGAGTTTCCTTCCAGCCAGTGAACTTTCTAGGATCTACAAAGAAGTCATTACGCAACAAGTGGAGGATGCTAGTTTTTCCAAAGCCTCCATACATGTCATTTGTGATATACAGCTGACAATTGATAATCTTAACATGCATCTTCATAGGTGCAAGAAAATCCATTTATCTTCCAAAAGGTCAATCATAATAATTCACACCCTTGTGGATTACACGGTCGGCCCAGATGATGCATTCATAAAGGAGACCAAGAAGAAGTATGAAGACTTACACACCCAAAGAAAGGAACCATCAAGACTCTTGATCTCTAGTGTTTAACTTTCTGATGCTTCCCTTTATGCATCTTATAAATAGTTTTTGACATCATAAATCTTTTTGGCAAATATAATTACACTGAAAATATGAGATGTAATTTCACAAAGATGGACTACATGTTGACTTAGTCAAAGATAGGGTTTCCTAATTTTACTCAACTAATTTCCTAGATTAGCTCTTCCCTCTTTTCTATAAATAGATGGATTTCTATTGTAATCTTTACCTTTAGTATTTTGTAATGAAGTGTTGCCCTTTTGTGAAACAAACATAGAGACTTTGTGTTCAATTTTGTGAATCTAAATCTGATCAATAAAGAAGGAAGTTGCATACCAAACTTTGTGTTGGAATCAATTCTCTTATGGTTTGAATAAGATTGGTGGTGATTAGTATATGAGATCTGAAGGGCTTCAAGTAAACTTATGTAAACTTTGTGTTACATTCTTTATTTGAATTTACGTTATTGTTTGGATAAATATTGTTGAATGATATACAAGACTTTGTGCTTGTAATTATTCATGGTGTTCATAGAATTGTTGTATCTAGAAGACTTTGTGCTTCTAATATGACAAACGGTACACCTCACATAGATCCATTAGTGAAAAAGCTACGAAACGACTTTATGCCTTCATGAGCTTTCCTTTTGATTTTTATTGTTATTATTATCATACCTAGTATCTCTATGCTTTTCTTTCACAAGATAGAGGTATTGGCGTTACTATTTTTTTTTAGTTTAAAGTTATTTTGAATGAGAGCTATCAACCGTGAAGCATTGTAAAACATTCTCTGAAAAAAGAGAGAAGCATGAATTAAACACACATCCTCCATCTCGTAGTTGTAGTGTACATTTTGTGAATATTTAGTTAGTTTTATTTAGCTTCTAAAAGTAGTAAGAAGGGTGCCTCCCCTTTTCGAGAGGAGAGATTATATCTCACACAGTTGTGGTTGAAATCTAGGTTGTGTAATCTATTGAAAATTTGATTACATAATTTTCACCCAACAACTTTTTGGTGACTCCGTTGGAGAATAAATCATGCAATCTAAGCCTCGCGCTTTCGATTGAAGTGAATAAGCTTTCCAGTTTCTTATTGTTTCTTCCATATTGTTACTTTTATATCTTCACCCTATTTAGATCTACATTCAGGCATACAAAAGTTATACACGAGGATTGAGGGCTCAAGGAGTAAGAAATCCACTTTTTGAAGAGTTGTTGCAACGTAATTTTCCTTTTACCCCTTCACTAGTAAGGTCACCATTGCAACATACTGTGAACTACCCTCCCGAAAAACAAAGATCTCCTCTTCTAGTTGTTTGGTTTGTCTACCATAGGTGTCCAGCTCAGGTACTTGTTGTGCAACCATTCATGACCGCACCACCTGCAGGACCATGGGGAAATGCTTTTGGTCCCCTTCGTTTGGCCACACCTCTATATGAGCTTCCACGTGTTTCGAGGAAACATCTCCTGAAGTTTTTGGGTGACAGAAAACAACATCCCGATGAACACATCACCGCCTTCTACATTGTTTGTGGTGTTCTTGCCATAGAGCATGAATATTTTTTTGTAAGATTGTTCATCGAATCCCTCCAAGGGGTTGTTTTCAAATGGTTCTATACTCTTCCTAATGCCTCAGTCACTAGCTAGGCCACTCTTCAAACAAAGTTTGAGGAAAAATTCAAACCCGTCGAGGATGCACACGCTTTGTTGGCGCAACTTACAACCATGCAAAAGGAGGCCCATTAACCCATGTGTGAGTTCGTGGCTAAGTTCAACAAGTTGGTGACATGGATTCCACATGATGCAAAACCAACAGATCATAATTTGAAGTGCTTTTTCATCAACACGCAATTGCCCAAAGTAATTTGCTTCTTATGCAAGGAAAACCTTGCCAATGTTGAAGCAGCACAGCAACTGGCTACCAATCTTGAAGATGATACGATCCTCACTGGGGAAATAAGGTTGAATGCCAGCACAAACAAAAGAATGCAAGCATCGGGAACTTCGGCATCTAGTACCAATTCTCCTAACGCTAGTTCCAACTTTTTTGATCCCATAGTTCAAAGGTTGGTGAATGAAATATTAGCTTTGAAAAAGAAATTTTCTAACAACACCTACAAGGATGTCCCAAGAAGGCCCAACTATGCTGGAAACAGGAATCAAAACTGCCTTCTAGCACCACAAGGGATACTTGTGCTTGAAGATCCACCTAACAAAACTGTCACGGGATACTATGAGGCTAAACAAGAAGACTATGCACAGCCATATTATCCTAAAGAAGAAAATGTTGATCTCTTTCAAGACGAAGAAACAGAATCACCTAACGACTCCAAGATTGGCTACTTGCGTATAGCAGATGAAGATGAGGAGGATGACTTAGTGACAGACACGTATGTTGTTTTTACGTGGTACCA
Source organism: Sequoiadendron giganteum (assembly GCA_007115665.2). Lineage (NCBI taxonomy): Eukaryota > Viridiplantae > Streptophyta > Pinopsida > Cupressales > Cupressaceae > Sequoiadendron > Sequoiadendron giganteum. Next base: position 232,368,112 of record CM021107.1, on the reverse strand, counting down.
ACAGAATCAGCTTGATAAAGCTCAAGTTGTTGCTCCACCAAAAAAGGAGAAGTCACCAGTTACAATTGCCAAAAGAGGGTCTCCTCTCCCTTAGCAGCCCAAGAAAGCAGCAAACCCACAAGTAAGTGCACCTCGTCCCTCTTCATCAACTCCTATTGTTCCTAAAGCCAATCCTCCAGTTCCAAAGACCAATATGCCTTTTATCAAACCAATCGGTGAAGTTATTACTTTCAATTTACAAAATTCTTTCTAGGATTTCGACATCATCGATCATGCGAAGAAAACCAAGGTCCATATGTTTGAGGCTGAATATTTCAAGGCCAATCTCGACCAATTTGATCAACTTATCAAGTTCATCAAAGACCAAGGAATTGCTCCAAGTTGGGATTCATCTCCTGAGGTTCCTATTGCTCCTAAGCCCAAAACGCCACAAAGTAATCTTGTGTCCAATCCTCCAACAGCCTTTGGATGCATTGATCCATTTTTCATCTCCCTAGTTATCAATGGCTTTAAAATAAGTAACTGTGTTAAATATTCTAGTGCATCCAACTATGTGATGCCTGCCAAGGTAGCTACTACCTTAGGTTTAGATATGACAAAAACTTCCAGCCGTTGTTTCTCCATGGAAAACAAACAAGTTCCCTTGATCGGCCAGATCAAGGATGTGTAGTATGCATTTTCTATGTACCCAGAGAAAAAGATAAAGATGACGGTTCTAGTAGACGATGTACTAGTGTCTTACGGAATCCTCCTCGGACGTAATTTTTGTAAGGATGTTGGGGGAGACCTAAGCATGGACATGTCTGAAGCCATAATATCGATGAAAGGCTTGATGCAAAAATTGATTCCTAAAAAGGAGACAAAGTTTTTAGTAACCCAATCAAACGACCCAAGAGCTTAGATCTTGTTTGAGTCTTCAGGCGTGGGAACTTACTATCTGCAAACAAAAGAGGTTGGTGAATCTTCAACAATACATGAGTTGGAGAGTGCTAAATCTCTTTCGATAACAAATGATTCATCTCTAGATGATTCATCAACATTAGATCCTGAAGCTTTAGAAAATGATGAGGCTATAGATTTTGACACTATCAGCCTCGGTGATCCGAATGACGTTTGGTTGCTAGAGTTTAACGGCAGTTGTTCTTCAACCAGTTATGGAGTGGGATGGTTTTTCCCCAAATGGAAAATTTTTCCCTTTCTCTTTCAAGCTACAGTTTGACAACACTAATAACACTACCGAGTATGAAGCCTTGTTACTAGGAATGCAAGTAGCGCACAAGAAGGGTATCAAAAATCTTCATGCACAAGACGATGTCAAGCTAATAGTGTGTCAGGTGAGAAACTTGTATCAGATTAGAAATGACAGACTTAGGCATTATCGTAATCTCGTTTGGGATTGCATTGAAGAATTTGAGGCCTTTGACATATTTGTAGTTCCAAGGGAATATAATGACAGAGCTGAATCTTTAGCAGTCTCAGCCACGCTCCTGATACCACATAAAGACTTTCAAGGTTCCACCTACACCATCGAGTTGGTCTTTCGCCCGAGTGTTCCTGATAATTCAAAGAACTAGCAGATCTTCAACAACGATCATCAAATTGTTGCCTTCTTAGAAAATGCAAGAAAAATTTCAATGAACTGTATTTCAAAGGAAGAGATTCTCCACCTCGAGAATCTATGTCTAATATGGATCTAGCCATGCGTGAAGAATTCTTGCAACTCAAAGGGAACAAAATTCCCAAAGGGTTGGTATCTCTAGAGAAACTTTTTGACAAGCATGATCGCTATGTCAAGAAGCAACTCTCAGACTCCGATTCATCCAATGAGGTTGAACAAGTCAACTTGGAACTGAAAATGATCCTAAGATGGTAAACATTGGAAAATTTTGCATTGTCGAAGAGAGGAGGCAATTCACTAAGTTATTGCAAGAATATATGGATGTCTTAGCATATTCATTGAAGATCAGAAATCCTTCCGACCAAAAGAGGTGCAACACGACATTCCCCTTAAGGTTGGAGCATTACCTTTTAAGAAAAAATAGAGGCAATACAACCCAAAGATTTTTGGGACAATCCTTGCGGAAGTTCAAAAAATGTTGAATGCGCGAATAATATTCCCTATCCATCATTCAACATGGATAGAAAAATCCTTCTCGTTCGTAAGAAAAACAGTGAGATCCGTATCTTTGTGGATTTCAAAAATCTTAACTAGCTGCCACTTAAGATAATTATCCTCTTCCCGTGATGGACCAAGTTCTACAAAACGTGACCGGATCTGAGATGCTCTCCATGCTAGATGGGTTCTCCAGTTATAACCAAATTGAAGTTACTTCAAGTGATTAGCACAAGACATCTTTCACGACACCATGAGGTACCTTTACGTACTGCAAAATTCCTTTTGGCCTAATAAATGTCGGTGCCATGTTCCAACGAGCTATGGACTTGATGTTTCATGATGTGATGGGTAAGTTTATTGTGGTGTATCTCAATGATCTCATGGTGCTTTCAAAAAAACGTCATGAACACTACTACCACCTAAGGCAAATCTTGGAGAGATGTCGATAGCATGGTATTTCCCTAAACCCCAAAAAGTCAATTTTGAGTCACAGAAGGAAAACTTCTTGGTCACATAGTGTCCACTGAGGGAATCAAGATTGACTCAGAAAGAGTCGACAGTATCAAATCACTTACCCTACCATCAAGCAAGAAGGCTATCCATTCCTTCTTTGGCAAGGTAAACTTTTTGCAAAGGTTCCTTCCAGACTTTGCAGAGAAGACTCGTCATATTGTTAATATGATGAAAGGCAAAACTAATTTTCACTAGACAGCAGAAGGGAAGGCTACGTTCGATGACATCAAGGAGGCCATTGCTCATGCACCAGTGTTGGTCTGTCTTAACTACACTAAAGAATTCATCATGTATAGTTATGCTTCCGAGCTTACACTTTCGACGATTCTGGTGTAGGAAAACAATGAGGGTTTTGAATCACCGATTGCATTCATAAGTTTCCCTCTAAAGAATTATGAGCTGAAATACTCCCATATGGAAAACTATGCTTTCGTTGTGGTCAAATTTGTTAAACACTTTCAGTTTTACATTCTAAATATTCATGTCAAAGTTCTAGTCTCATATTCAACTGTTAAGTCCATCTTAACATAGCAGGAGTTTGGGACGAAAAGAGGCAATTGGATTGCCAAGATTCAGGAATATGACATGGAAATCAAACCCACCAAGTTGATACAGGGATGTGGACTATATCATCTTATCACTGAAAATAATCCTGATGAAGAAGTTTCAGAAAATGAAGAAGCTTCAGAAAAAGAAGAAGTAGATTCAAGTGAACTTCCCACGGTGTTGTTCGTCAACACCACCAATGAATGGTATTCCAACATCGCCCATTTCCTTACTTATGGGGAATGTCTTGATCATCTAACTCCAAAGGAGAAAAGAACCATCAAGTTAAAATCAGCAAACTTCGTCTTATGGGACAATGGTTTGTACAAGCGTGCCTTGGATGGGACCTTTTTGCGATGTGTTGATCAAGAACAACAAGAACGATTGCTAAAGCCATATCATGACTTAGCATGTGGAGGACATTTTTTAGCACTGGAGACTACTCACAAAAATTTGAGAGAAAAGTATTATTGGCCCACACTTTTTCAAGATGCGTACTCTTGGGTGCGTAAGTGCGAGTTGTGTCAACAGTTCGTGGGCAAGCCAAAGTTGGTGGATTTACCCCTAAAACCAGTTGTTATTGAAGAGCCCTTCTAGTAGTGGGGAATTGACTTCATCGGTGCAGTAAATCCATCATCAAGTGTTGGACACATCTATGTTCTAACTGCAACTGATTATTTCACCAAGTGGGTGAAAGCAATTTTGACTAAGTGTGCTACTTTTGAAGTAGTGTGTAATTTCTTAAAAGAGAACATCATTTCCAAGTTCGGCATGCCGAACAAAATTGTTGCTGACAAGGCTTCTACCTTCTCGTCAAGCAAGATCACTGAGTTATGTTTTGAACATGGAATAAATTTGTCACACTCTTCCAACTATTACCCACAAGGTAATGGTCAGGCCGAGTCAAGCAACAAAAACTTGGTAACTATCATCTGCAAGCTAGTGGACAAGAATCAACGTCTGTGGCACAAATCTCTATACAACGCATTGTGGCCAGAAAGAATAACTTTGAAGCAGGCCATGGGTATGTCCCTCATTCATCTTTTTTATGGGTTGAATGTCGAGATTCCCATAACCTTGGAACTTCTAGCCCTCAAATTGTTTAAGGCCATTAAGGATGATACTTTTGATAACTCTGTTGATAAGCGCATTATGTATCTCTCTGAATTGGAAGACAATCAAGTTCAGGTGGCCAACCACATCGTGGAACATCAGGACCAAGTCAAGAAGCTTTTCGACAAAAAGGCCAACTCTCGATATTTTATAAGTGGTGATCTTGTTCTACTATGGGACAAGCGAAGAGAACCAAAAGGTATGCACGGAAAGTTTGATTCACTATGGATGAGACCTTTTAAGGTTCATCAGCTACATGGTGAAAACGGTTTCTTATTGGCATACAAATATGGAACACTATTTTCCCTTCCTCATAGTGGGCAACATCTCAAGCATTTTACACAGTAAAGTGGCAAGCGTTCAAATGAAAATATTTTTCTTTTAGTCCTTGTGTCTTTTTATTTTAAGTTTTTATGTCATCGTCATCGCCTGACTCCAAGCCCAATGGATGGATAAAAGCACTTGAATTCTGGATTTCTTCTCCCTTCAGTCATTTCAAAGAACAGTTGAAGGAAGATCCCCAGCAAGAGCCAGTTGTTATCATGGCATCCAACAGCGCTCAATCCACGGATAACCCCCTTACGAAACTTGTTTGTTTCATAGGTTTGTGATATTCAAGCACGCAAAATGAGGTGATATTCAATCCACCTCGAAGTGTCTTCCAAAGTTTCAAACTGCCCATTTGAATGTTCCTCTACATCCATCTATCAAAGACCTTCAAAATGAGTACCTTCGTGAGGCCTAGACGTCAATACTTAGTCAAAATTGTGAAAAGTGCAGGAGTGCCAAAAAATAGCACTCCTACACTTTCATGCAAAATTTGACTAAGTGTCAAGTGCACAAGCACTAAAATTCAATGCTTGTGCATCTTTTCCAAAGTCAATTTTTGGTGCAAAAGCACTGATTTTTAGTGCTTGTGCACTTTTTCTCCAGACGTAGTCAAAAAGCCAAGGCGGTGATTTTTGACTTCAGCGCATTTTTTCCAGTTTTTCCTTTTTATGTGTCATAATTGATGTGTGAATTATGCTTCTCTTTGTTCACTTCAAATCACTTTTAAGTGATTTTAGGTTACATTTAGACTCATTTTATTTCGCCTTTCTCTCCTCCTTATCGTGTTGGGTGATTGCAAACCTCCAAGCTCAAGTTTTTAAGATATCCCCTCAAGCTCGAGCTAGGGTTTTCATTTGTTCTTCGGGTATGCGATTTTTCTTTGCATTCGTTTTCACTAATGCTTTGTAACTCTCATTTTGTTTTGTTGTCTGAGGGTTTGTGTCGATTTTCTTTATGCATTGTTTTCAAAAGATCAAGTCTCCACGTCGTGCCCTAGCTTCTCATTGAATCTTCTAATTTTCATATGACTCTATGTGTCTTCCCCTTTTCCCTACACGCGCCTTTTAACCAGGTTCTACAAAACGTGACTTGTCTTTTCCTCTCAGCATTTCCTTTGCTTTGTTTTTGTTCTTTGTTCTGCAAACATGTCATCCCACAAGCAATGCATTTTTCTCCATATGTTTGCTAAACGTTAAATTTTCATCACATGGAAGATCCGCTTGAAATGTCCAAGTGATGAAATCTCTGATCCTTGCATTTAAAACGATGGCTTCATCATATTTGATTCCTTCAAGATACCAAGAAAATAAACTCAGCACCATCACACTTTGACATTTTTTACACTAACTCCCAGTGTAGGAGCGGTGAAAATCATCGCTCCTACAAGGAGTTCATTTTTTCTTAAAGTGCACTAGCGCTAAATAAACCCGCTTCACTTCATGAAGTTCACTAAGTGAGACCAAGTGTCAGGGCGCTGATTTTCAGCACCCTGACACATTTTACTGAACTTACATGTTAGACATGCAAGGGCACTGATTTTCAGCACCCTTGCACCTAAAATCAACTCTCCAAGTGTAGGAGCGCTAATTTTCAACGCTCCTACACTTTCAAAATGCTCTGTTTTCGCTCGGGACCTTGTTTCTCCGCTCTTGCATCATTTTTTGTGCCTAGTTTTTCTATTCACACTTTCTCAACATCATTTGCTCGCTTCACACTTCCCAATGTTTCTTGTTCTGCTAACGCCTGTTGATTCACCATCTTTGTAGTTTCTTTCCAAATAACGCTATCTTCAAGGTGACATCTTTGATCCAGTTTTTTCTAGATGACAGCAAAGACTCCTTCGTCTTCTAAAAAAGAGTGCAAGATGAAATAAAAGTATCAAGGTGTTTTCCCACCTATAGTGGTGCTCTCCAAAGTAGATGAAATAAAATACATTGAGGTCAGTCATTAGGACCTTGAAGACTTTGTGAAAAGGACTGAAAAAAATCCTCTTGAAGACTCCATGAGAACCATTATACACAGCAATCTACACCTGGTGTCTACATTCCTGACTTCTGCACACAATACAAAGTTCGTCCTCCAGGTTGCATCCCATTACATCAGAGAAAGAAGAAGTGTGATAGACTCCTCTGGATAGGTGATTATGAGACTTGACCTAGAGTTCTTTGATATTATTTTAAAAGTTCCACACATGGAACAATACATAGAGATGTATATTCAGCAGGCACAGGAAGTCTATGACTCGGATCCCAATAAAGCTAAGAACTTGATAAATAGTCAGTGGTTGAAAGAACCCAGGCATACTATCTTGAGATGGTCGAAAGGGCTTCCGCAAAGTGATTTCAAAGAGGATGTCAGAGACATGATCACAATCCTAAGTAGGGTCAAAGGCTTACCAAAATCATCTCATTTTCATGAATGGATGTATGAATACATTCAGATCATATGGAGAAAGAAAGCTCAAATCGACTGGGGAACTCAAATCAATGATGAGATCCATGAATAGCTAATTAATGTTCCAACCACTTTGAATTTCTATATGAATTCTTATTTGGTTTATGCTGCAGTTGTGATGAAACAGTTCCCAGGACTTTCAACAAAATGGAACCGACACTTCGTAGTACAAGTACTTCTATCAATTGGAGTTGAAGGAGATTCTTCACCATTTTAGAAGAGTCGCAGATGCTTTCTTCCCACCTCTACTATACAGTTTTGATCCAACTCTCCAAAAGAAGAGAGTGTCAGACGAGGCCTATAAAGTGGTAAGAAAGGTTGGGTGCATGTTCTTACAATTTCCAACTTTTAATTACATGAGGGTAGGATGCTACACTGGGTGCCCTTACATGTTACCCAGATATCCCTCAGACAAGTGTGTACTCATGGAGTTATGCAAACAACTAATTTCAATTCACAAAGAACGGATGAGGATCCACAAACTAGGATTCAAGTTTCCACTAACAATTGGTAGGTATACCATCAATAGTGTGCAAAAATCCAAATCAGTCTATGCAAAAATGCAGGTCATGACCATAAGGAATTATAAATCTAGATTTGACTTTGATTTCCGAAATATAAAAAAGAGTTTGAAAAAGATCGTAGGCACAAATGCCGCTTTGAAGACATCTGGGCTGATTGCAGAGATGAAGAGGCTATCCGCAAAATGGATTATTACAGGTTGATCATGCAGCAGATCATGGATCTTGGTGTTGTTGATATACCAGAGGATTTCATAGATCCTGGTGACATTATGAATGTTGCCTATGACGAAGATGAGATTTCTAGGAAACCCTTGCCTGCAGTACAGTGGTCGAAGAAGGAATGTGTCTCTATCAAGGAGAGACTTGTTCCCATATTGGATAAGATTGCAGAGTGGTTACACAAACATGGTTTCTAGATGAAATCCTTCCAAACAAATTCAGAAGGACAAATACCCAGAGCAGAAATCAACACGCAACAGGAACTCCGCACGAAAGATAAGTAGGCGGCTATTCCCTCTTCTTTGTGAAGAGGGCCTAGAATAAAGTTCAATGTTGGCAAGAAGGATACGCAAGTAGTTGAAGAAGAAGGAGCCACGGAATCTGAAACATCTCACCCAAAAGGAAAAGGACCTGTTTCCAAAGAGATTGATTCTGAAGAAGAAGAAAAATCAAGCAAAGAATCTTTCGTAGAAGAAGATTCTCAAGAAGAAGACTCTGATGAGGAAGAAGATTCCCCAGGTGAACAAGAGTCTAAAGGGAAAGAAGGTGGCCAAGAAGGTGAACCAGAGTCTAAAGACCAAGAAGGTGATAAACAAGAACTCAGGTATGGCGAAGAACAAATCCTTTCTCCACATGATAATGTTGTTGAGGATCTACCTCACATGTCATCACCCGTAACTTCAAATGTTCCTCCCACACCTCCTAATCCAAACACTCCTCCACCACCTTTTTCTACATCACTTCTTCCTACATCAACCATACATGCGGTCAACGTCCCCATTCATCTCACAACATCAATCATACTTGATACTTCTCCATCAATCTCAAATACTCAAATGGTTGATATTTTTACAAGTCCTCCATCACACATTCCCAGGTTGTCATCTCCCTCCTATGACATCTCTTCTGAGGCTGAATTCAACAATTTCATACATGAATCTTTGCATGGTCAACTTGGTGTGAAATCTACTAGTGTAGTTATGACGAACACTAATCCAATTGTCACCATACTAGTTGTTCCTACAAAAGCAATTGTGACAAAAGAGTTGACACCTAGTGAGGAAGCTCATACTTCCTCTCTTCCCCCTTGGTTGGTATCTCAAATATCAAAGAGGAAAAAGCAGATGATCTCTCTAGAGGAACTCGGTCTTGAAGAGATAGCCCCTCCAAAAGATAAGGGGAAGGAAAAGGAAAAGGTACATTTCAGACTCCATGTTGATAAATCAAGTCAAAAATATGTAGAGATTGGTATACCACCTCGAGAGGAAGGAGATGTGAATATGGAGGATTACACTATGACAAGGGTCCAGCTTGGCAAGGTCACGAATGAAAGTGAAAAGGCAGATGCACAAGTGGTCTTGGATGCGTTGGCAGGAAGGCTTGATAAAATGGAGGAAGCTCGAGATATGTACAAATAAAAGGCCAAAAAATATGCAGTTGTTTTGAGGAGACTTGCAAACTCTTCAGGAAATATCCAACCCATGGCTATTGAAAACCTTGAAGAACCAGCGGTATAGAAAGTAGAAAAGCTTGCCTCCAAAGGTAACACATTGTATGATGAATTGATGAATTGATACAAGATGGTTCACAGGTAATAGTTTCTATAGATGAGAAGGCCACACAAATAGCTCAGCTCAAATTAGAGTTTGATAAGGAGGAAAGTGTTCTTACTCAAGAGAAAAAAAAGAGATGGAAAAATGCCTATCATTTTGATCATGGATGAAACAGGCAAAGCTCAGTAAATTGGTGCAAGTCAAGGTAATTCCCGACAAGGAAAAATATGTAGAGGTAAGAGAATCACTCAAGCACCATATCCAGGTGGTCAAATATCTTATCGAATGTCTTCATCATGTAAAAGAAGATGTTGAAGTACATCATGCTATCCTAGAGAATGGAATCAAGGAGTTGTCAGGAAACCTTCTTGAAGAAAACCAAATTTTCCTTCCAGCCAGTGAACTTTCCAGGATCTACAAAGAATTCATTATGAAACAAGTGGAGGATGCCAGTTTTTCCAAAGCCTCCATACATGTCATTTGTATTATATGGTTGACCATTGATAATCTTAACATGCATCTTCATAGGTGCAAGAAAATAAATTCATCCGCCAGAAGGTCAATCACAAGAATTCACACCCTTGTGGATTACACAGTCGGCCCAGATGATGCATTCATACAGGAGACCAAGAAGAAGTATGAAGACTTTTGCGCCCAAAGAAAGGAACCATGAAGACTCTTAATCTCTAGTGTTGAACTTTTTGATGCTTCCCTTTATGCATCTTGTAAATATTTTTCGACATCTTAAATGTCTTTTTGACAAATATAATTACACTGAAAATATGAGATGTAATTTCACAGAGATGGATTACATGTTGACTTAGTCAAAGTTAGGGTTTCCTATTTTTACTCAACTAATTTCCTAGATTAGCTCTTCCCTCTTTTCTATAAATAAGATGGATTTCTATTGTAATCTTTACCTTTAGTATTTTGCAATGAAGTGTTGCCCTTTTGTGAAACAAGCATTGAGAGTTTGTGTTCAGTTTTGTGAATCTAAATCTGATCAATAAAGAAGGAAGTTGCATACCAGACTTTGTGTTGGAATCAATTCTCTTATGGTTTAAATAAGATTGGTGGTGATTAGTATATAAGATCTGAAGGGCTTCAAGTAAATTTATGTAAACTTTGTGTTACATTCTTTATTTGAATTTGCATTATTGTTTGGTTAAATATTGTTGAATGATCTACAAGACTTTGTGCTTGTAATTATTCATGTTGTTCGTGGAATAGTTGTATCTAGAAGACTTTGTGCTTCTAATACAACAAACGATACACCTCACACAGATCCATTAGTAAGAAAGCTACGAAACAACTTTATGCCTTCGTGAGCTTTCCTTTTCCTTTTTATTGTTATTATTACCATACCTGGTATCTCTATGCTTTATTTTGACAAGATAGAGGTATTGGCATTACTGCTTGTTTTTAGTTTAAAGTTATTTTGAAGCAGAGCTATCAACCATGAAGTATTGTAAAACATCTTCTCTGAAAAAAAAAGAGAAGCATGAATGTAACACACACCCCCCATCTCGTAGTTGTAGTGTACATTTTGTGAATATTTAGTTAGTTTTATTTAGCAACTGAAAGCAATAATAAGGGTGCCTCCCCTTTCTAAGAGGAGAGATTATATCTCACACAGTTGTGGTTGAAATCTCGATTGTGTAATCTATTGAAATTTTGCTTACATAATTGTCACTCAACAGGAGAATAAAACAAGTGTTCAACCTAAAAACCTATTTAAAGAATCCCTTTGCATCCATTCTTCACAATTTTTGCAGGTGGCATCCAAGGCAAGAGAGGAGAAACATAATTTTTTATCCATTTCAAGATTTGAAGGGAAAAACTTCGAGATTTTTCAAAGGTCTTCATATTTTCTTGATCAGCTCACACAGAGGCCCCTTTTTCCATGCTTTATTTTTCCAAGTCATCAATTTTCAAAAGGAGGAGGTCATCTTTTTCAATTTTCAATAATCTGGGCCAGCTTGGTTCATGATTCTCAACAATTTTGAAAAAAACTATATTTTTCAAGAACACCCGATTTTTCATGCATGTCCAAGAAATCTTCAAAATTTTCAACATTTGATCATATGGGTCCATCTCAAACGTGATTGTACAAAACCTAGCTCTGAGCTCTTTTCAAAAAAAATTCAAAAAATAGGGTTTCTACTTTTTCAACCAGCCATCAACAATTTTCAAAAATGAACGATTTGGGTCTTCTTACAATGAGATTCTCTACAAAACCCATATCTCAGTTTATATTTGAAAAAATTGCTCATTTGAAGAAAAATCACCAAGCTAAATTTAGAATTTGCGCATAACTTGTCCGAGGATAGTCAATTTTATAGTCGATCTTCAAGTTTTTCAGTATGGAATACTCTCCCATCGAATTCAAAGTCAACTCAGTGTTGTATCATGATTTCATCAAAACTGCTAAAACTAATTTGCATCATATAAAGCCAGTGTTCAATTTGTGTGCTTTGGAAGATGCGTGAAATGTTGCAGTCAGACATCTTGGTCATTTTGGATTGTTTGCAGCCTCAAGCTAGACAATGTTGAGAAGTGCTTTGAGAAAAAGGATAGGTATTGGAAAAGAGTTGTACAATACATTTCCATTGAAAAATCAAAAGTTTCAGAAGTATTAAAGTTGTAAAAGAAACGAAGGAATGTCAGAAGATGGTCACAGATAGGGTAAAAAAGATATGTTGAAGCAAGATGATTTATTTATAAAAAGTCATCACTCTAGTTGTAGAGCCACCAAAACTAGCAAGATTTGATAAAGAAGCTAAAGATGTCAAATATTTTCTATGTCAATTGCAGATGGCGAGGAAATCCTAAAAAAGCAGAATTTTACTATAGATAGTATTGATGCTCCTAATAGAGATACAGTTTCCAGATTTTTGGAGGATGTGGTTGAGATTTAAAGCAAAAACTTTCTCCCAGCTTTCTTTTCACTCTTATCTCACGCTTTCTTTCTTATTGTATCTCAGTCTTATCCTTTCTTTGAAGGAGAAAATAAATCGAGATGTAATAGTTGGCACTTTCCCTATTTTTATGCTTTCATAGGTTGTTAAATAGTTATCTTTTTTTAGTTTTAGAAATAAATATTTCATGTTGGCAAGTCTTGGTTATAAAAGCAAAGAAATTTTAGGGTTCCCTACTCCTCTGCTTGTGTATAAATATGGGTAGCCTTGCCCATTTTTCTTTAACCATGCTTGTGATAGCAAAATGTTGAGCCTACTAGTGCCTTCTAATTGTTATTGAGTAGTGTTCACTTAGTGTTAGAGCAAGCTTGTATGCCTCTTTTAGCTACAAGTTATTGTTCAATTCTTGTGTCTTGTATCAATTTATTTTGGTTGATCGCTAAGTTGTAAGCCTATTTTGCTACAATCTTGTTGTCCCAGAAGTGTAATCTTTGTTACTTAAAATTTGAGAAAAGGAAATCTTATGCCTGATTTTCTTTGATCTACTATTTCATATTTTCGTTTTATGTGTTATGCTTATATGATCTCTATTTCAGCTTGCATTGAAAGTACATTAGATGTGCATTAGAAGAAATTTTATTTAAGTATTTATGTCAAAGAATCATTCCTTGTTCATTTCTAACTCTCAAGCTCTGTGTTTACTTGGGTTGTTATAAATGTCATTAGAGTAGGCTTAGTCGTAGTTGAAGTTTGAAAGAGAAAATCTCAGCTACTGTGCTTGAGTTTTATAACCTTGTGCTCTTAGCTGAACAAAAAGATTGGAAAATTAGTTTTAGTTTACTTTATTTAAGCAACATCAACAAAGAGGGAGCTTCCCCTCTTAATTAGAAAAGCAGTTTATCTGTGCATAGTTGTTTGTTTCAAATCCGCATTCCAGAGGTGCGAATTGAAATGCCAACAAAATCCTTCAATAGTTTGTTATATAGAATAAAGGTTATTGATGATATCAACTATTGCTTGAGAATTCATAGGACAACATGCATGCTCTCTACAATTCAAATTTTCTTTGCATTTCCTAGGGTTTGGATGATGATCTGGTATGGCGAGGGCCCTATGAGGGCTCCCCCATCCAAATTATTTTTCCTATTCTAGTACAACTTTGGGATTTTTGCCTCGTCTTATATGGATGTTGTGGCTTGTTCTTCGGGAAAACTTCTTGTTTCCCCCCCTTTTGGCTTGGATTCCTTTTTTGCACATGAGGCTCCAATTTCTTGCGTGGACAAACTTTTGGTGAAGGTGCACCGACAATGGTAGTTCTGGGTACTATTCCTATTTCTTGCTCAATGGACGGGCAGGAAGTCGAAGTGCTTGGCCAACTGATGAATGAGGCTATCGAGGCTTTGAAGCTATCTCTTGTGGAAATTTTATGGCATACAATCTGAACATTAACCAGGTAAGAAAATGGGCAGGCTCTACTTGTAATCTAAAAGGTAATGTATCTATTAGCTCTATGGCTAAAGGTTTGTTTCTCTTTATCTTTTTTATACATGAAGACATGATTAAGGTCCTCAGGGGTGGTCCCTGGGATTTTGATTCAGGATTTAAGAATTTATTGTCTCTTTGTAAATGGAAACCCATTTCGATCCCTCTACTGATCTGGGTAGGGTCACCCCCACTTGGGTCCACCTACTGAGTCTTCCTTTGGAATTTTGGAACCAAGAAATTTTTAAAGCAATCGTTGAATCCTTTGGTAGCCTTTTAGTTTTTGACAAAGTCAATCAACTCAAGACTAAATTGGTCTTTGCTAGAATTTGTGTGAGTGTAGCAATTAACACTATCCTCCCTACCTCTATCACCCTGAAATCAAAGTTTGGGAATTGGGTTCAACCCTTGGAGTACAAAAGTGCTAGGGTGTGTTGCTTGAACTACAAAAATTTAGGTCATTTACAAGATTCATGTAATAAGATCATGGATTCTAATGGTCAGGAGAGATGTCTAAAACCTCTTCCAGATCTATGGGTTTGGTTGTGTCTATGATTGCTCCTATGAACCTTTCAATAACTACTCCTCTCAAGGCTCAACCTTCATCTGAGCAAGTTCCACCTTTTGAAGCCCCTCTCAAGGAGAATCACAAGGTAGCCCAAGAAGATGTTTTGTCTACCCCCTTAAAGGATTCAGCTAAAGTATTCATGAAGGAAAATTTGGAAGTGCCTTTTGAGACTCCAAAAGAGAACGAAATGAATGTTAGCCTACCTAATAATCAAAACACTCTGAAATAGTAGTTTAAACAAAAATTTGAGGAAGATAAACATAAGGAAAAGTGTCTAGAGTCAAATCTAATGGGGAACAATAAGATGGAAAAGTCTTTTGAAGCAGAGGAAAAAAATTGTAGAGTTAGAATAAATATTTGAAGACCTTGAGGAGGGAGAACTAGATTATCATAGTGGAAAAGAGAATACCTCTCCTGTCTCTTCTCCTAGGAAACAGTCAACAGAAGAAAACCTCTAGAAACCCTTAGCACAAAAGGAAGGAAAAAATTGTAAGGCTGTTATGGCTAAGATGGGCTTTCCTTCTCACTTGGTGATAGTGTTGTTGAGGAAGATTGGACTCAAATTAATAAAAAAGAAAAAAAGAAAAAAAATTGATGTTGGGGGTGGGAATAAGGTTGGTCGGCCTACTCAGATGGACTCTAGGAACAAAGACACTATTCGTGGAGTTGCCTCTAGCAAACAAAAAACCTTGACTCACTCACAAACAAAGTCAAAAAAGAAGGGGAAGTACTCCTCTCATAGCATCAAGGCGGTGTTGGGTTTTTTTTTTTTGCCAATGAAGTTAATTTCTTGGAATAAAAGGGGCTTAAACGGACCCTTTAAATAGCATTTGATTAAGATGGGTATTACAGAGCATAAGCCCAACATCTTTTTGATTCAAGAAACCAAAATGAAAAAGGAAACCTTTGGTAGAATTGTCAAAAAACATTGGCCAAGTGTCAATTATGTTGTCAGTGATGTTGAAGGAGCTTTTGGGGGTATTGCTACTTGCTGGAATCTTGCAAGACTAAAAGGCACCATTGGTTTTTTTGGTTAAAATTGCTTGATGGTCTCCTTTTAAGATATTATTTCCTCTGAGAAATGGAACCTGATAAACATCTATGGCCCCAACTCCCATCTTGAAATATTGTCCCTTTGGGACTTATAAATTTGAATAAACAACAACAAAGAAGAGCTTTTGAAGCTTGGAGGAGACTTCAACTCGCCATTGTTTCCTTCAAAAAAGTTGGGCGGCCTGGAGGATTTTTCAGATAGTATGATGGATCCTACATGGTTCTTTAACTCAGCGGGTCTTATAGATATTCCCTTGATTGGAACTTAGTTTACCTGGTCTAATTGCCGTGAGGGGGGTCACCTAATCCAGGTTAAATTAGATCGATTCCTTACTTTTGCTAACTGGAATATCTTTAATGCACTCACCTTATTTGTGATTCCAAGAACAGGATTAGACCATAATTCCCTCCTAAATTGGGAGAATAATGTTGTCAAAGGTCCTTTGCCTTTCGGATTTGAAATCAAGTGGACGAACCACCCCAATTTTAAAGAACTTTTTGAAAGCTAGTGGAGTGAACCTGGTGTGGGGACTTGAATGTTTTGTTTAGCCACTAAACATATAAAATTCAAAGAAAGGGTTAAAGGTTGGAATAAGTACTCTTTTGGGAACATTTTTCATACAATGAAATCTATTGGAGACAACATCAAAGAAGTGCGGGACTTGATGGAAAGGGGTGTTTTAGATGAGGCCATCTACAATAAGGAACGAGAACTGAGAGCTCAATGGTATAAAATTAACAAAAAGGAAGAGATTTACTAGAAACAAAAATCTAGGATCCAATGGCTTTCTGAAGGAGACATAAATATCAAGCTTTTTCACCAATCAAGTCTGAAGAACAAAAGAAGAAACAAGATAAGATATCTAAAAAAGGAGGATGTGTCATTCCTATACTCAGATGAGGAAATTTCAAAATAAATTGTGTCATTCTTCTTTAACTTTCAGGAGGACCCTGTTGTTGACCTTGTCGAGGTTGATAATCTTCTACTGGTGATTCCTCAAGTTATCTCTAAACAAGATCTCAAAGATATGTCTAAATTTGTTTTAATTTAGGAAGTCAAGGTTGTTGTTTTCTCCTTTGGATCCTACAAAGCCTCAAGACTAGATGGGTTCCCCCCTACTTTTTATCAATAATTTTGGGAGTTAACATCTGCAAATCTCTTAGAGGATGCTTGTGACTTCTTCAGGTCGGGTAGACTCTTAAATCAACTCAATGTTATATTCATTTCTCTAATTCCTAAAATGGATGATGCCTCCACAATGCAAGATTTCAAACCCATTATTCTTTGTAACACCACCTACAAGATCTTTTCAAAGATTATTATTAATAGACTAAAGATGGTTTTAAGTAAGATGATTGTAGTTAATCAGAAAGGATTTGTCCAAGGAAGGCACATTTTAGATGCTTCTATCTATACCCATGAGAATTTCCATTCTATGGAACTCAACAAGAAATAAGGGATGACTCTGAAATTGGATATTTCAAAAGCTTATGATAGGGTTTCCTAGCCTTTTCTCATTGTTTTCCTAAGGAATTTTGGGTTTAATGGAAGATTCCTTAAATTAATCACCTCATGTGTCATGACCCCTAAATGTTCAATTCTAATTAATGGTGTCCCTAAGGGTTTTTTCTCTTGTGGGAGGGGGTTAAGATAAGGGAACCCCCTCTCCCCATACCTTTTCATTATGGTAAATGAGGTCCTTGGAAGAAACATTCAAAAAACTTTTGGAGGCTAAATTGTTGGAGGGGTTCAAAGATGTTTCTTCTCTCCCCTTGGCTTTCCACCAACAATTCGTAGATGACACCATCTTAATGGGTGAGGCTTCAATTGTCGAAGTTGGGCAATGGAAGGTAATCCTCAACAACTATGCCAAAGTCTTGGGTCAGCACATTAACTACAACAAAAGCAAGATTTATTTCTTTAATAATAACCAGCTTATCAAAGAAAGGGTGATACGCATTCTGGGATGCCAAGAAGTTGCTCTCCCTACCACCTACCTTGGCCCCCCACCCATTTCTAGAAAACCAAACAGTAATTATTGGAACTATATTCTTGAAAGCGTCCAAAAAAAGTTGGTTGGTTGGAAATGGAAACTTTTAAGCCAAGTTGGGAATATTCAATTGCTTAAAGCCTCTATGCAAAATGTCTCATTCTATTACCTTTCCCTTTTCAACATCCCATTCTTCATTGCGGAAAAGATAGAACAAATTCAAAGGAGGTTCTTATGGTCTAGCATTGAAGAAAGAAATAGGATGGCTCTGGTGGGTTGGAAAAATGTGTGTGCTCCAAAAAGGGTCAAGGGCCTTGGAACCAGAAAGCTAAAGCTTTTCAATAAAGCTTTGGTGACTAAAATGGGATGGTATCTCTTGGAAGGATCAAAATACTGGGTTCAAATTCTAAAGGCAAATATCTGAGAAATAGGGAACATGGCTATTTTATGTATACTAATGATCTTCCTTATGGTTTTATTTTATGGAATAACTTACTTAAGATTAGGGGGGCTCTAAAAAAGGGAGTCAAGAAGGGAATTGGAAATGGTATAGATGTAGATTTTTTGGATGATTTGTGCACTTATGACTCTCCCTGATCCTCTAATAACAAACTCATCTAAATTAAATAGAGGCTGATAAGAATCCTTGGCAAGAAGGTGGTAGGGTATATCAATTGGGATGGTTTGAAGCTATAATGGACTAACTTTAAAAATTACCTAAATGGTGTTAATTTAAGAGGTGAGAGACAACAAAACTAGGATGCTTCTTTGTGCACTCTTCATTAAAAGATGGGCATGGCTGATTTATTTTCAGGAGATAGAAAAGATGAGTGGATATAGACGAAAAACTCCTTGGGAATTCTTACAGTGAAGTCTATTTATGAATTTTTGGAAAGGCCTTTGATCCCCAAGGAAGACTTTCATTGGAATCTAATTTGGATTAAACACTTAATTCAAAAATTTAACTATTTTTGGTGGGCGGTCGTTGACGGGAGGATTCTCACCATCGATAATTTTAAAAGGAGAGGGTTTCAATTAGTCAACAAATGCTACTTATGTAATGAAGTTGAGGAGTTTGTAGTTCATTTGTTGTTTCAATGCCCCTATTCATGTAAGGTGTGGTCCTTCTTAGCTAATCTTATGACTGAGTGGGTGTTCCCCTCAATTAAAGTCTTTATGGATTGTTGGAATGTTTGTCCTTACTCCCACAATATAATTGCTAATATTTGGAAACAAGTTGCCCCTTTTGTTTCTTGGGGGCTTTGGAAAGAGCGAAATAATAGAATTTTCAAGGATTCTACTAGAAACAACAAAGATCTAAGTTTGTCCATCAAGCACCAAATTCAAGAAAATATTAACACCGGAAGATATACCCCTTCCAAACATATGTTGTCTTATAAAGAAGTCAGAATTAAGAAAATGTGGGGGCTTAAATAGGACCTAACAAACTATAATTGGAAAAAACAACTCATCAAAAAAAGCATTGTCTAGTCTACACTAGAGTTGGGTTGGATCAAATTCAACTTTGATGGTTTATCTAAAGGTAATTAAGGCTTGGTTGGGGTTGAGGGTCATAAGAAACCACCAAGGAAACCTCATAGAAGGTTATGGAAAAATCATAGGAATAGCCACTAATAATGTTGTTGAGGCAATAGTTGTTTGGGTTGGATTAATCCGATTGAAAGAGAAAGGTTACACAAATATCATAATTGAAAGAGATTCTAAACTTATAATTGACAATCTAAAGGATAATGTTGTTATTCATTGGAAGTTGAGAGATATAATGGATGATTGCAAAAGACTCCTCATATTTTTCCAACATTATAAAATATATCGCTTGTATAGAGAAGGGAACCATGCGACTGATGCTATGGCTAATGCAAGCTTTCAGCTTAATTCATGGACTTACTGGGAGTATTCTTCACTTCCAATCTATATTAAGGATATTGTTAATAAGGAAAAATTTGATTCAATCTATAATTTTGGGTCGAAGGATGGTTGGCACCTTTAGCTTGTTTATTCACACCTTTAAACTGGAACACATGAAGAATCAATAAGATAATTAACATGGGTTAAAGGTTATTTGGATTGTCATGATTTGGTATTTAATGGCTAGTATGAGGAAAGACTGTTCTAACAATCATACTCAAACTACCAAGAACTTAGTGATGAATTTTAAAAATGCTAAGGATGTCAATTGTAATGATATCCTAATATTTGGTACTTTGGGGTGGCAGTCCATGATGAATAATAAAATATTCATCATCGCTAAGAATAATTTCAAATTCCTAAGGGTTGAAGCTATAGGATGGCAGCCAAAGATGAACGATATAATGATTACCCCTGCTAGTATCTATTTCAAATATCATGTGGCGACTTGTCGAAATGACAACTTCTTAGGTGTCATTGTTGGTAAACCTATGCGATATGACCCCCTCTTTAAACCTACTTGTAAAGCTTTGAATTTCATTATTCCTAAAAATGGTTTGAGAGTCGCGCACATAATATTTTTTTGCAATCCCCCTAATTATTTGCCTCTCATTATTGGTGTTATGATAATACAGAAACCATACCAAATGAAAACTACAAGTTTCACTTTGAATGTTGGAGAGCTAACCATTCCTGTTATTTCACTTTCTGACTATAAGGGCTTTGAGAAAGATTATTTGCTGCTTCAAAAGGGTTGTCTGCTAAGTGAAGATTCTATGGGGGGGGCAAACAAAAGAATTGAACTTGGAAATCGTGACACTCTAAAAAAAAAATGAAGAGTTATGGAGCCTTTTCCATAAAGTCAGCTTCACCCTATTGACAACCAAATTTCACCTCTCCTATAAGGTTAAATTCATCCCTTTCATTCATCTATCTTGCCTTTCCCATTGATTTTAATTAAATAATTTATTTAATTAATATTTCCCCTTTCCCTAATGTTCCTAAGGTATTTAATTTAAATAATTAAATACTTTATTTTTGTCCCCTTTCCTCTCTAAATTAAATTAATTCTCCTATTTATTTAATTTAGTCATTTGTCTTTATGAATTTAAATCAATTTAAAATTCATTGATTTCTCTCTCCTTGTCCCATCCTCCATAGCCCTTCCTTAACTTGGATTAATTTAATTAATCTCTGATTAGGATGTGCACACCCTTAATCAAGATTAATATTACATCCCCCATCATAGCCCACTTGTTTTAATCCTTCATTAGCCATCTTAATCACCTGTTTGCACAACCTAATTACTTGATTAGTTCACCTTAACCCCTTATGCCATTTATGGCATACCCTCAAGTCAACTTTTATTAAATGCTTTCTCCTTTTGGAGAAGGCAACCATTTCCCAATGTGAATTTTTAATTCACATTTATTCCTCCAAGGACCTTTTGAGGAATTTTTAATTCCTCAAAACTCTCATCACCCATATGGGGAAAAGGACATTCTTTATAAGGCATCTTTTCCATTCCCAA
Source organism: Sequoiadendron giganteum (assembly GCA_007115665.2). Lineage (NCBI taxonomy): Eukaryota > Viridiplantae > Streptophyta > Pinopsida > Cupressales > Cupressaceae > Sequoiadendron > Sequoiadendron giganteum. Next base: position 232,347,272 of record CM021107.1, on the reverse strand, counting down.
GGTACAAGGAAGTACCTCCACCTCATGTCCTCCTTTACACATCACCCACCACATGTCAAGATGTGAGGGCTTGTGAGTTCTCAACTCACCTTGGCCCTTGATCTTGTCCAAGGTCGATACATCTTGACCCTTCATTACTTAGATGCCTTTCCCCTAAAATTAGAGGAATTTCCCCATTTTCATTATGCAACTTTGAACACTCAAGCATTCAAGCACACTTGCATTCTCAAGCATCCACCATTGCTGCAACTTTTGAGCTCATTTTGCATTCATACCAAGCATCTATCTAAATACGCACTTGCACCATTGCATTCCTCATCTCATCCACATTGTTTTGCATCTAGTTTCATGACAATTGCCATTAAAAGGAGCACACAAATCAAGAAATCAGTAGGGCCAACCAACCAATCAACTTGGACAAGGTCTATCACTTTTTTATCTTTCATTTTGTTCAAGTTCAACTTAGGCCAATCTTGAGGTGTTGTTTGTGTTTTTCCTTGTTTGCATTTCGTTTCATTTTGCATTTTAGACTAGGAAAATTCACTTGCACACTTTTATGGCACACTCATTGGTACCCACATCATGGGTCTATACTTTTACGTTCTTTGTTGTTTGAGTTTTGCAAGTTCAAATTTCAATTACAGAGGCGAAACTACCCTGACGGGCGAACTTGCTCTGTACAAGGGCAAATTTGCCTATACAGATGGGCGAATTTTCCTTCAGGGACGAACTTGACTTTCCAGAGGGGTGAATTTGCACATTATAGGGGCAAATTTTCTCTCTAGGGTGAAGTTTCTCCCTTCAGGGGCGAACTTGCCTTAACCTCCAATGATAGGTGAACTTGATTACTCAGATGGGCAACCTTGATCCCTTTAGGGGAGAACTTGCTCACTCAGACAGGCGAACTTTCCCCTTATAGGGGCGAACTTGCTCACTTAGATGAGCGAACTTGCCTCACACAGAGGCGAATCTGAGGTAAATCCAAAACTCTGATTTTATGTTTTCAATGTCGTTTTGGTTTCGATTTTGCATACTAACCCTCTAACTCGTATGTTTGTGAGTGTCCATGGTTTTCACTAACGTCTTGTGCAGTTGTTTCTCGTTCGTCCAAGACCGGTGGTTCGAAACTACTAACGCATTTTCTCCAGAATAATCAGTCCAAGACTATTTAGTTAGTTTGTTTGCCATTTTTCCATACTAGCAAGGAACACATAGCTTTAATTAAAGGTTCAATTAACTTGTTTTTCATGTTTGTGAGTGAGTTGTTAACGTATCCACTCCCCTTGTTCCTTTAGGCGATCCTCAGTGACGATAAATCGCAACTTGCTCTAGTCCAGTCGAGTCTACCTAGGAGGTGCTAGTGCGTCTAAGCTCTCCCTTTGCGCTACATGTGAGCCTGGGGACCAACTGAAGCATCTAGTATCTTCTTCCTTTAGCAAGACCTACCTGGGATTTCATCACCTAGGGAACAATTCTAACCACATGTTACCGACGGGGTATATAAAGGGGGAGAACGAAATTTGTACCCCAATCCAGTCACATTGTGTCTGGTGAAGCGTCGAAGCTAGGGTGATACCTAGATATTACATGAAAAGTTGGTCCAAGTTTCCAATACCTCAATGTGGCTCCCGACTCACGTTGGTGACGGGTTGGTGTTCACGGTTGTGCCTCACGTACCTTGCATATATTGAGGATGCCCGAGATAGCCTTATTTAGCCTAGATAGAGACCCATGTTTTAGTAGCGGCTTGGTGTAGTGCAGGGGATACAGATTGTACCCCAAAGTTACTCACCATGGACTCCCTTGGGTTGAGATAGGAATCCTCATGGTGTACTACGATAGTCCTTGAGTGAGAGCGTGAAGGTGAGCCCGTGGCGTCCGTTGACGACCCTGTGCCATTGGAACGATAGTTATCCGCCTTCGCAAGATTAAGTGCTCCAGAGAACTACCCCGATATCATAGAGTATTAACCTTGGGTTGTCCGCTCAAGGTGATGGGTCTACATCAAGTTTGCAAACCCTTATCACTTATTTTAGGATCATGTTGCCTGGAGTGTCTTCTTTGTGCGATACCAGTGCTTTTACTTTCAATTGAGTTAGTCCAGCCTTTCGTCTGTTGTTTGTAGTGCTTGTTGTCCTTTGTCACAGTCATCCCCTACCTTCATAGGTGAATTTTCCCCTTATAGACACGAGTTTGTATTGTAGACAGGCAATTTTTCCCTCCAAAAGGGCGATTTTGCATCTCAGTCCAATCTAGGTCATCTATTTAGGCGAGTTTTCCTTTGTCAAAGGCGAATTTTCCTGTGGGTCACTTTCTTAGGTGACCCCGTTCTCACCCGTTCCTCGGAATAGGCAAGTTTTTCGATCCATTAGGCAAGTTTGTCAAGTGCCAAATTCGCCTGTTACCAAGAACAGGTGAAGTTGCTCTCTTGTTGGGCGATTTTTCTCACTTGTTGGGCGATTTTTCTCACCTATTGGGCGAAATTGTGGGCTTATTGGGCGATTTTGCTGACCTATTGGGTGATTTTTCTTCCTTGTTGGGGAAATTTCCTCTTCACAGAGGCAACCCTGCCTCTCATTCTTCATTTTGAGTCCTCGTTCAGGTCCGTTTAGGTGTTCCTTTATCCATTTGTTATCCCATTCTTCGTTATGAGTCCCTGTTTAGGTTCGTATAGGTGTCTGTTTATCCGTTCATTATCACATTTTTCATTCGTGTCCCCGTTCGGGTTCATTTAGGCGAATCTGTTTGTATGTTCGATTTCCCGTTTTTCGTTCTGAGTCCCCGTTCAAGTCCGTTTAGGTGTCTATTTGTCCATTCATTATCCCATTTTTTGTTCATGTCCCCATTCGGGTTTGTTTAGGTGAATCTGTTTGTTCGTTCATTTTCCCATTTTCTATTTGTGTCCTCGTTCAGGTCTGTTTAGGTGTTTGTTTGTTCGTTCATTTCCCATTCTCCATTCGAGTCTTCGTTCGAGTTTGTTTGTTTATTTGTTAGGCGATCTTGTTTTCTATTCAAGTTCATGTTTGAGTCTGTTTAGTCAAGGTTGTCATCCCGTTAAGCGATCTTGAAATTCAAATCCGCTCATTCTTTAGTGGTTTCATCTTTTTAGGAAAACTTGTTAGCTTCTTAGGCGAACCTGTCAGATTCTTGGGCGAACTTGTCAGCTTGTTGGGCGATTTTGATAGTTTATAGGGCGAACTTGCTAAGAAACTTCGCCTGTTTATGGTGCCTGTCAAGTCTTGGGTGAACTTGTTTTACCATATAAGCAAATTTGCTTAGCAAATTCACCTGTTTCCTATGTCACTTAGGTCTTGGGTGAATTTTCCATCTTGAACAGGCAAGCTTGCAACCTTCAGGGGCGAGTTTGCAACCTACAGAGGCGAATTTTCTCAGTCGGATAGGAGAGCTTGCAACCTACAGGGGTGAATTGGTGACATACAGAGGCGACCTTGCTTCCCATACAAATTCTAGAACGTGAGTCCTTTTGGCCACTGAAAGCCTATCGTTTCTCAAGTCGTTTGTCGTGATCAAAAAAAAATTATCATCATCCATCTTCCCATAATCATCATTTTCGTTTGTCTGCATTTTCCAAAGATCATTGTTTCATCAATCAAATCATCTAGCAGCATCTTAGATCATCTTTAGATCACATATCCATCATTGGTTCATCAATCCAAATCCCCTAGACTTCGTTTTAGAGGTTTTTATCCAAGTTGTCTTAGGTGTCTAATCTCGATCACCATCATTTGTACTTGCTTAGGATTGTATCTGTTTTGAGTCAATAAATCATCTTCGACCCAATCAATCTACCTCCATATTATGGTAGATTTAGTGTCGTAATCATCCATCTTGCACTTCCATCCAATCAGTCAATACCTTACGTCATCTAATCAAAGCTTTTGAATCTTAGTTTAGAATCAATCTCATCGGTCTAATCCAATCGATCATCTAATCCAATCAATCACATCATCCTATCGATTAATCCAATCCAATTTCATCCTTTATCCATCATCCAACTCAATCAATCAATCCTTCATTCATCACTTAGGCCCGTTTTGCACTTTCATGTCCATTACCTGATCGCAAGCAAAGAAGCTCATGGAAGACCAACAAGCTCAAGGTGCTCAACCCAATGTCCCACAGCATCCTAACAATGAAGGCTCATCGCAATCCAACACTGAGGTCCAAACCACATCGCCTCCTTTTGACGAAAGCATGGTCAATCAGCCTAAAGTCATAGTTGATGAGTATCTTAATAATCTCATCAATCTCCAAATGACATATCATCTTCTTAATGAGCATAGGGATAAACTCCTCAGTACCTTTCTCTTGAAGGGCATCAAGCCACCATTGGGATTCGAGCTATCAAAATTCATCACTACATCACCTCCTGCCCCTCTTGCGCCTCAAGACCCCCAAAATTCACATAATCCTCTAGGGAATACTTATGTTCTCGACGGTCCTCCCATCGATAATTGGTACCAACGTGGGTTCAGAAATGTTGTAATGTATCAACTCAAACATCCCCCTCGAATTCCAATCACGGTCACAAGAGCATCACCTGATCCGAACGATCCCTTTGCATTCAATATGCCACAAAATCTTCCTCCACCTCCATCTTTGAATGTCCCTCAAGGTCAGACCCCAGCACCATCTGCACCACCTCTTCCCCTACTCAATCTGGTCAACCTCCCGTCAATGCTGGGGGCAATCCTTTTGTTGTATTACCACCACTTCTGGGATCAACACCCACTTCTAATCTACCACCACCTTCGTTTATTCCTCAGCAACCACCTCAAAGCAACATGCCACCTTCTGAGTCCTTGCAAGGTAACCCTCAACAAGTGCCACAGCAAACTCCCCAAAGTATTCCAATCTAGCAACAACCTTCGTAGCAAAATATCCTCATTCCTTCGCAACAACAGTAGCCACCCTCACATCAGCCACAGGGTAACCATCACAACCCCCTCATCAGCCTCAAGGTCCTCCCATTCAACAAATATCTCAGCAAAACCCGTCCTTCCAACAGCCTCAAATCCCCACTCAGCCTCTTTATCATTAGCCCCTTCAGCAACCCCAATTCCAAACACAGCCTCAACAGTCTCACCATTCCATTCCTAGCAACGTGGCTCAGTAACTATACCATCCACAAAGCATGATGCACAACCTACTGTGTCAAATCCCAACCCTGGTTATGCCTATCATACTCCACAGCAAACCGTTTCCTATCACCAACCCAATACACAACATCCTCTACATGCATCCCAACAATATATCGCTTACAATTATCAGACCAATCCATACTATGCCACGCAACAACAGCCACCTTATCAACAACTGTCATACCCACAAGGTGCTTCCACCTCATACTATCAAGCACCTCCATCATACCAACAAGGGGGTCCCTCTTCTTATCACCAAAATCCGCCATCCTGCCATCAACTCTACACTAATCCACCATCATAATCTACCTACACCAATCAATATTAATTAGCTCCATCGTATATGCCTCCACCATCGTCATATAATCAAACTGTATCCACTCCATCCACATCTTACCAAAAATATGCTCCTTACAGTCAATCCAATCCGTCAAACCCATCTTCATCAACACCTTTTAATAAGGCGTTGGAGGAGTTAAAATCCGCATTGAAAGACTTACAAACAAGGACTTCCAAAAAGTCTTTCAAGTTTAAAGAGATTTGTCCCTATCCATTTGATCCCTCAATTTCACTCATTCCTTTCCCTAAGCATTTTGAATGCCAAAATTCGACAAATACAAAGGAATGAAGGATCCTAAGAACCATCTCCAAGAGTTCTATTCACAATGCCAAGAATTCCTCCATAATGACAACTATCTCTTGTGGTTATTCCCTAGGAGTTTGACAGGGATAGCTCTTGACTAGTTCATGGGTCTTCCAAAGGGATCCATGTCTTCTTTTGTGGATCTTTCAGAAAAAATTCTCCCACAATTCTCCTTCAATTTGGAGAAACATATTGATACATTAGATCTTCTGAAAGAAAAACAACGTGATGGTGAAACCTTTGCTAGCTACCTACAAAGGTGGTGTGCATTGACAAGTCAAATGAAGTCTCTGCTTAGTGAGAAAGACATGGTGACTCTATTTGTGGCCAATGCTCATCTAGACATGAGACATAATCTTAACTCGCAGTGTGTCACAACCTTTTCAGAAGTCATCGAAAAGGGTCCTATCATTGAGAGAGCTCTCATTGCCAAGGGACATTAAAATCTATAATATAGATAAAAAGAAGTCGTCTAGAGATAAGTCTCGCTACTGGAACAAAAATAAAAATACAATTAATGATGGTGTCACAAATACCAAGCATGTTCAAGTAGAAAACACCTCAAAAAGGCCTCAATACACTCCACCACCACAACCAATTCCAAATCCCATATTTGTGCCGCAAGCCACACCTCATTCTCCACAACAATCCAATCAAAACAACCAAGGCAATAATAAATGGATGTTCACTACTTTGGGAAAGCCCCTAAGCACCGTGTTCAATAGGATTTTGCAAGAAAATTATCTGATTATTTATCCTATGACCAAGCCTTTTGATGAATCCAAGCCAAAGACAACCTGGTACAAGGAGAACGAGTATTGTGATTTTCATAAGATCAAAGGTCATTCCCTAAATAAGTGTCAAGGACTCAAAAAATATGTCCAAGATCTTATAGATCGTGGAGATATACAAGTGGATGCCAACCAGGAATCTTCGTCCAATGCTCAATTACAAATATACCAGAACATCTTCCCTAACCATAACCAAGGAGCTAGTACGTCTAATGCCAACCCTGGGTCAACCAACAACAATAGTCAAAACAACAACACCAACAATGTCAGCTATAAAAATGTACCTTATAACTATGACGACATAGTTATGTGCACTAGCCAAGTGGATCCTCACATCTCCATGATTCGCGTAAAAGGAAAAGATCCTCAATATTTTGTTACAACTCGCCGCACCTACATCTCAGTCCTTGGTCCTTCTACATCAACCCAATCTGCTCCTGTAAGTTCGCAGTATAATATTCTTGACCACCTAGGAGAGAAACCTGCTCAAATATCCATTTTGGATTTGCTTAATTCTTCTCCTATACATCAATAAATCCTCACCAAGGCCTTACAAGATATCCATGTACCAAATGATATAGATCCCACTCATTTTCAGGCCTTAGTGGGACACTTGTCAACTTATCAATTGGGTTTTAGCCAAAACGAAATTCCTGCCATCAACCCCGATCATAACTGCCCTCTTCATATTGAAGTCCTCGTAGCCCGACATAAGGTAAAAAGGGTCTTGGTAGATAATGGCTCAGCCCTCAACCTGTGTACTTTAAAGTTCATAAAACAGGTTGGATACACCCCAGCTGACTTGAACAACTATGTCATTACCATAAAGGAATATGATAATGCTGAGAGGGATTCTGAAGGCACCATTTGTCTTCCTATTCAAGTTGGCCCTATTGTGTAGTACACCACATGTCATGTTCTTGACCTTGACCTTCCATACAATCTCCTTCTCGGCCTCCCATGGATTAATTCTATGCAATCTGTTCCATCCACTTATCATCAATGTCTGAAGTTTCCTTTCCAAGGAATGGAAGTAACCATACAAGCCGATCCTCAACCATTTGAGTATTGTCACACTTTGGAAGCTTCATTCCCCCACTCTCAATACTTTCCTGGAGTTGAAGTGGGGGCACCTCAGGCCTCATCATCCAATCCATCAACCAACACCACATCCATACTTATGATTCCACCATCACTAAGTTCAAGATCATTGACAAGGGTTGTGGAGAATATGAAATGCAAACTGCACTCAACATGGCCACAATGCCACCCTCTCCTCGCTCATATGGGAAACCATCTCAATCATCATCCAGAGTAGACGAAAAGACCAAGACCCTCACTTCCAAGAATATAGGTTCAACGACATTCAAATATTTGGGTACACTCGAAGAACAAATGGAAGATGATATCAGCTAGTGGGTTTACCGAGAAGAGCTTGAGCCATCAACTCCCCTCGTGAAATATTTCTAGGAGACTTATCCTCACGCATCAAAGTTGGCTGAAAAAATGTAACTATCAACGAGGTGGTCTTGGTGTAGAGGAACAAGGACGACACCGACCTATAGAACCATCGGTATGACCTAGAAGAATAGGCCTAGGCTATGAAAAAACAAAAGGGTCCTATAGCATCAACTAGTACTTCTAACAACGTTAGTGTGGACAACAGTCTCCTAGAGGACATACCTGAAGAAGAATCCATCATACTTGCATACGATGGCATCGATCTCTCTTCCATGTTCGATTGCCTATCCATATCCATCTGCACTATCGACCTTTCCCTTCACCATCCCGACCTCATTGATTGGGACCTACTTAGTAGCGCACCCATTGACACTTTTCCCTCAATGGATACTTATGTAAATCTTATGGGATTGGGGGAGGATGAATTCCCTAACCGCAAAAATAAGAAGAAAATAAATCAAAATGGGTCATCTAGTGAAAACCTCCCTGAGGTGCTTCTTGACTCAGAAAAAGTAAAAATAAAGAGTGTATCTAACAGTGAAAACCTCGATGAGGCACTAGAAGATGGGGACATTCATCTTCCCCTTGTGGGAACTCAACTTTATGAACGATCTTCTATTCTCATTGAAGAAACATAGGAAGTCAATTTTGACACAAAATAAAAATCCAAAAATCACTTATGTAGCCAAATCCTTATCAGAAGAAAAGCACTCCACCATCGTCTAGCTTCTCAAAGATGGCATCATCAATTTTGTGTGGGCCTATTCAAATATGTCAGGCCTAGATCCTTCCCTCATTGTACACCATTTGGATGTCCACTCGGATGCTAAATCTGTCAAGCAAAAGATGAGAAAAATGCATCCTCAAGTAGCTTTGCTGGTCAAGGAGGAGTTGGAGAAACTATTAGATGCTAGATTTATAAGACCCATTGACTACTCAGATTGGATATCCAACATAGTCCCTATTTCTAAGTCGAATGGAAGTATCAGAATCTGCACTAATTTTTGGGATCTCAATAATGCCTATCCTAAGGACGATTTTCCCCTACCAAACATTGACATGTTGGTTGATTTAAGTACTGGACATGAGATGCTATCCCTCATGGATGGTTTCTCTAGTTACAATCAAATTAAAATTGCACCTGAGGATCAACATAAGACTACCTTCACCACTCCTTGGGGCACATTTTGCTACAATGTCATGACTTTTGGCCTCAAGAATGCAGGGGCAACATACCAGTGTGCTATGGCAGTCATCTTCCACGATCTCATTCACATCATAATGGAAGATTATGTTGATGATTTGTTGGGAAAATCCAAAAAAAAAGAACATCCTACAGCCCTGAAAAAGATCTTTGAACAGTTAGAGCATTACAAACTGCATCTGAATCCAAAGAAGTGTCTTTGGGGTCACATCAGGAAAGCTATTGGGTTTTATTGTCTTCAAAAGGGGCATAGAGGTAGATTGTGCTAAAGTCAAAGCGATAATGGAAATTCCACTGCCACGCAATCTTAAGTAATTAAGGATCCTTCAAGGTAAGTTATAGTCCATCAGGCGGTTTATAGCTCAATTAACCGACAAGTGCTAATCGTTCTCCCATCTGTTGCGAAAAGATACCACCTTCAAGTGGGATTCAAAGTGTCAGCTAGGTTTCGAAAAGATCAAAGAGTACTTTGCCCATCCACCCGTCCTCATGCCTCCAATTCCAAGCAAACCGCTCCTATTGTACATTTTAGCTACTTCGATTTCACTGGGGGCATTATTAGCCCAAAATGATGAGTCTTCAAAAGAATGTGCTATCTACTATATCAGTCAAACACTGGTGGGCTATGAACTTAATTATTGTTTGATGGAAAAAATCTTGCTTAGTTGTGGTCTTTTGTTCACAAAAACTTTGCCACTATATGCTCAGTCATCCAATAAAGTTGATCTGCTCAAATATTTGTTATCTAGAACATCTTTAACTAGCCACATGGCTAAGTGGATCATGCTATTGAGCGAATTTGATATAGAATATGTGGACCAAAAGGCCATTAAAGGGAAAGTAATAGCAAATCAATTGGTGGATGCTCCTTTGGCGGATGCTTATCCTTTGGTCACAGAGTTTCCTAATGCAGAGGTCCTTACAGTCACAGAGATAGCTACCTGGACACTTTACTTTGATGGTTCATACACTCACAATGGATCTGAGGCAGGTATCTTGTTTGTCACCCCACAAGGTGATTACATCTCAAAATCATTCAGGTTAGCCTTCCCATGCATGAACAACATAGCAAAATACAAAGCTCTCATCACAAGTCTTAGGATCGCCACCCAATGGAACATCACTCACTTGCGGGTCTTTGGCAATTCTCAATTGGTCATTGAATAGGTAAATGATGAGTTTCAGACTAAAGATGACAAGTTGTTACCTTATAAGTGCATGGTGGATGATTTCAGTAATTACTTCACCTTTATCCAGTTTGATCAAATCCCAAGAATCTAGAATAAGGTGGTTGATGCAATGGCTACAATTGGTTCCTTAATTGACATGCCAAAAGATTAAACAGACTGTCAGTTCCTAGTTGAAGAACTTTTAATCCCTTCTTATGATATTCCTAAGATCGATATGGTGTGTGCCATCGTAGGTCCCAAGTCACCATGGTATCACAACATTTACACATATCTCCATGATAACATCTTACCTCCTGACCTTACACACAATCAACATAAACCCTTCATCCAACGCACCTCTCGTTATACCATAGTGGGAGACACACTTTATTGTCATGGGTATAATGGAACCCTTCTTATGTGTTTGAGCGAGACTGCAGCTCACACTGCATTAGTAGAGATACATAGTGGTATCTATGGGGCCCATTCTAATGGCATGGCCTTGGCTAAGAGAATTCTCAGAGCGGGATATTATTGGCCTATTATGGAGCATGATTCTTGTGAGTTTGTAAAGAGAAGCTTTCCTTGTCAACAACACACAGACCGGATACATGCTCCTGCACAAGATCTACAACCCATTATAGCACCATGGCCCTTTTTACAATGGGGTTTTGATTTGATCGGCAAGATTTGCCCTCCATCCTCCGACGGCCATACCTTCATCATCACCGCCATTGAATACTTTACTAAGTGGTTGGAAGCAATGCCACTCACTCAAATTACTAGTGCTCAGATTTCCAAGCTCATCCTCTTCCATATCCTCTACAGGTATGGAATTCCCTCTACCATCATCACGGATAATGGAAATCCATTCAAGAACAAGTCGATGAAATTATTTTGCGAGACCTATCACATCCAACACCGTTGGTCCACCCCATATTACCCTCAGGGTAATGGTCAAGCAGAAGTAACCAATAATACCTTAATCAAAATCCTCAAAAAGGTTATTAACAACACGGGTCGAGATTGGCATCTCCATATCCATCCCGCCCTTCAGGCCTACCGCACTTTCATCTGCACCCCCATCAGTGCCACTCCATATTCCCTCATTTATGGTGTCAAATCTATCACGCCAATCGAAGTTGATATCCCATCACTTTGAATATCTTTGAAGAATCTTATAAGTGATGAGGACACTCGGGTTGCATGACTTGCTCAGTTGGAACTCCTAGATGAAAAATGGATAAAATCATACAATCATTTGCAAGCCTATCAACATCGTCTTAGGAGAATCTAAAACAAAAAGTTTCATCCATGGAAATTTAATGTTGGTGACCTAGTCCTAAAAGAGAATCAACGTAATCAGCAAGAGCGAGACAAAAAGGGAAAATTTGAAGAAAATTGGCTAGGTCCTTATGTCATCACAGCTAAGTATGGTTCAGGCATATACATATTTGCTACTCCTAAAGGAGAACCCTTGGAAGAGCCCATTAATATCATGCACCTACAAAAAAATTATGCCTAAGTCTATTAGGTTATCTTTTCTTGAGAAAATACAAAAAAAAAAGAAAAAAAATTATCAAAAATATAAAAAAAATCAGAAAAAAGTCAAAAAATCTAAAAATAGTAAAGAGAAATAATTCATCCTATGGTGAAAACCACTCTTCGTGGCATCTTGGATAAGTACATTTGATGAAAACCTGGCAACAAGAGCCATTCGTAGAGGGCTTAATCATTATCTACTACCTTGCATTATAGTTACTTTATCCTCCCATCCATCTTATCCTCAGGTCCTATCCTATCATTCAATCAATCCTATCCTTCTATCAACATCCCATCATCCATCGCATGGTATTTTTTGATTGAGCATTGGACTATCCATATCTGCTATCTAAAATCCTGAGCTTTTCATCCTTAATTTGAGCTTTTCATCGCATGTACATCGTGTCTCATCATCGGTCTCGTGTCATCATTTAGGTCTCCTCCATCGTGTCAGTCATCATTAGATCCCATCTTCTCGTTGGTCTTTTTCGAACTACATTGCCCCTATGCTTTCACGTAGGCAAGGTCGATCATTTGATCTGCCCTGAGGGCATTTGTCCATTCGGCTTTGTCCTCCATAGCGGTCTCCATCGTCCTCTTTCCGCTTTTACCCATGGTCTTTTGTCGAACTACGAGGGCTTTGCGCTTTCACGTAGGAAAGGTTGATCTGTGATCAACCCCCGAGCCCCTAGGTCTTTAGGGTGTGTCTTTCTTGTCGTCTTGTCATCTTGTCGTGTCATCAAGTATGTCCCTATCCTAGTTGGTGCTTACAAACAAAGGTCATCAATATCATGAGGTTCAGTTGGTTTCACATATCCAATGTCATGTTGATCCTTTAGTTTAGTCTCCATCTTTGGTCTCAACAGGATGCATCCTTCCTAACAAACCACATCAATCCCATCTACCCTTTTGATCATGTGGCAAAGGACGTTCGAAATTTCATTGTGATATTTTGATGCTTTTGACATTTTTTTTATCATTTGAGCTCCTTATTATACCTCGTCAAGGTCGCCAAGATCCATCATATCATGGTGCACTTTGATTGGTACACATAGGGGCATATCTTCATCTTTTTTGTATGCTTGTTATCTTCCTGGTTGTCCCGCGTAGTACCCACCAAGATCTTTGTGGTCTTGTGCTACACTAAGGCATCCTTTGTGCTTGTGGTTATCCCAATGCCTGGACCAACCAAAGTCCTCACAACTTTGGGATGTTGGGATAGCCTTCTTGTCTGTTGTCTTTTTTTATGCATTAGACACATATCTGCCTTGGTTCCTTATACTTTGGCATCTTGTGTCTTGTGCTATAGAAAAAATCAGTGCTCCTAAATTGGCAAATAGCATTAGGATTGCATTTCATATTTCATCTCATTACATTGCATTTATCCCCCATCTCCTCCTCTCGCCTATGACTAGTGATTTTGGTTGTGCAAACATTCCCTTTCCATCCCCTTTTCTTCTCAAGATCCACATGGTCTTGACAGGTGTAGTTCCATGTCCACCCTCATTCATGCCTTCCATCATTATGCATGCCCTTATTTACACTCATAATTCTCCTAGTTACATTTGCATTATCATTGTCATTATCATCTTAAGGTATTTGGACTAATATAGATTTGTTAGTCTAAGCATCTTGAGCTCATTATCATTATCATTTTAAGTTGTTTAGGTGAGTCTTAGTTGGTTATTCTAAACATCTTAATGCATGTCCTTATCATCTCATTGCATTATCCATATAGGTTATTTAACGTTCTTATTTTCAATATCCTAGTCCATCCCATATTACATTGCATTGTCATTATCATATGCATTTTAAGTTGTTTAGATTGACATGGATTTTTTATTCTAAGAATCTTAAAATTAGATTTATTTCATTATCATTTCACTACATATTAGTCCATCTCATTATATACATTGCATTATACGCATACATCACATTTTTCATTCATTTCATCTTATTATATGTTCATTTCATAATCACATCACAATAATATCATCCCTGGTATGCATCATAAGATTAAAAACAAATATGCATACATAACCATATCATACATCTCATCTTGCATCACAAAATGTTAGGCATCATGCATATCACATAAATCATCATAGATACATACATTATAATCATCACAGTCACATGCATACATACATCATGACTATCAACATATCTCGTAACAAATCATATCCATAAACGCATCTATGCATAAACATCCATCATGTCATAAATGCATAGTGTGAATAAGGGCCGTCGCATTATACATCAATATCAACATATCCAGTCCATAATAAAATCCATAATAATGTCCATCATAATAATAAATACATGTCCATAATCCATAATCATACAATAAAATATAGGTACAAAGTGCCCCTCAAAAAAGGGGACCACATTAATGAATAGATTGATCTATGTTTAGTCTGCGTTGTGGAACCTATGGCCTTTGTCCCTATCCCCTGTCTATACACCCTGCATCTGTCAAAATTTGGATCCTATCATCCATTGCCTCTCTATCCTATGTCGGCTCTATCTGACCTCTGAGGGGAGTTTGGCACTAGTCCCCTGCGCAGGGGAGTCTCTTGATAGCTGCTAAATCCTCAGGTGTGTGTCCCTACTGATCAAGACGGTACTGACATTTGTGGTACTACTCAGACATAGGGATGTCTATCTCGTGTAGGATTTGGGACCTCTCTAAAATAGGCCTCCATGTAGTAGCTAGACTCCCTTATGTACTCATCCCTCTCTGTCGCCTGACTCCTCGTCGTGTCCCGCTCTAATCTGTACCTATCTCGTAATCCAGACAGTTATTTCCTCTCCTACTCCCATACCTCCTATGCCATCCTCATCTAATCTATTTACCCCTGCATTTGTGCCATCTCCTCCACTACTGCATCTCTCTCACTCAGCAGATTTTGTACATGTCTCTATGTTGTCTCTGCCCTCTCTAGAACGGCCCCTGAGTCTCCCATCGCTACCTCTGCACACTCAGTCCTATCCTGGATCTCATCCTGCTCCCTCCTCAGCTCATCTCGCTCTCTCATCAGCTCCTCTCTCACCCTCCTCATCTCCTCCCTCTCTTGTCGATCCTCATCCATCTCCCTCCTCATCTCCTCTCTCTCCTACCAAGCCTCATCCCTCTCCAGCTGCATGGCATCCCTCTCCAACGCCATCCTACCGGCCTCACCTGTTAGAGCATCGTAGTCCCTCTTTCCCTCCTCCTACACCCTCTCTATCTCTACCTGCAACCTGTCTCTATCTGCCTCTGACTCCCTGATTCTTTGCTTTGCGACTCTGAGTCTCGCTCGGGCTCATGCCAGTACTATTGCTAGATCCTCAGGTGGTGGTGGTCCATCTGGTACTATCGTGAGTGGCTTTGCATGAATAATCTCCATCTCCACAAGTTGGCCCTGCTCTCCTACATCCTCCATCACCACATCCTCCTTGTCTCTCCTCTATTGTCCGCCTCCTCTCCTACCCCTTTGTCGTTGTCGTCATAATCTCCTCTCCTCGTCTGAGCCATAGCCAAATTCCCCTACCATCAGACACACTGTCGTGATCCGTCTAGAACTATGCTCCACCCACCATGCATCTACCTCTCCTCCTGTCCTCCCTAGATAGGGTGATGGTTGCACATCCTCCCACCTATATCTAGAAAAATCTATTGTGATAGTATAACCCCACAACCGCTCCCGGGTAATCCGGTGAAATCTCTACGGCCCTAGTGGAGTATCCTGTGTCACCTCGAACTACTTGGTCACCCTATCTAGTCGGTGTAGCTCTATGATATGTTGGTCCCTTCCGATCGGGGAGCATACTACACAGAAATATCCTTTGTTCCTCCTCTCATCCTCTTTCCATCCGTTGAACCATTGCATCAGATATGGTCTCCATATAATCCAATCTCCCTGCAGATCATCTAGCCTCCTCCATCCCTTTAAATCCCTCACATCTACATAGTGTAGACACCAGCCGTACTCTGCCTCGTACCAGTATGCTATTGGTAGCCTCTCGTCCTAGTCTCCCACTATCAACACACCTAGCCTAGTCACATTGATGTGCTCCCAAGCCCATATCTGCAGTAGTGTCATGTGTGTCACGCTGAGTGCTCCCCTATAGCAAACAACGTGCATGTCTTTGTACAATTGTGTTAGTATGCATGCGCCCCATGCAAACTCTCCCTCTCTCCACTCGAGGATATGTCATACCACCTCAATCATCTTGAGGCTGCAAAACCTCCCACTCCTATCTCGCAATAGAATCCCACTAATAAAACCACACAAGTACAACGGCAGTGGAGTTATCTCCAATCCCAGACATCCATCCAAATCTAAGTCTACCCCCTAGATAGGCAAATCCACTAGTCTGAAAACCACTCGTAGACTCCTCTCCCACTCTCTTCCCTGGCTCTGAGTCCAGCTAACTAGGTGCCCTCCAATGGGCAGTCGTAGTATCCTCCACACATCCTCCAAGGTCATCGTCATCTCCCCAGTCAAGAGATGAAACGTGGAAGTCTTTGAACTCCACCTCTCTATCAACGCAATCAATAGCGGTCAGTGTACTCTAATGTTGGGGTACCCCAACATGTGTAGTAGACCTCCCTATGCTAAGGCTATGTGGTCCTCTGCACCCATCGCTACAATCGTCGCCTATAGTACAGTTGAATGTCTCTCTTGCATACGTAGTGTATCTAAACTCTGCATCCAAATCGCACACCTTGTCACTCATTCTTCATTTCTTCCTTTTTCTATCATTCCCTCATTCCTCTTTTCATCATTTTTTTTCCTCTCTTTTCTTTCTTTTCTTTTATCCAAGTCGCACCCCCGACAACTTCCCTTTTTTTCTTTTCTTTTTTGTCTGGTGGATTCGTCCCTTATGGGAAAAATCCGCCTTTCCCCCTTCCTTGTTGTCGCTACCCATTGTCCGGGCAAGTTCGTTCGTCTGGGAAAAATCGCCCGTGTGACGAGCGGGCTCGCCCGCAAGCAGCCTCGCTCATTCGGCGGGCAACCCTTCCCATCCCGGTTGGGCAGCCCTGCCCATTACATGGGCGGCCCCGCCTGTCGGGCAAACGGCCCCGCCTGTGGGTGCGACCGCCCATTGGGAGGGTGACCCCGCCCATGGGTGAGCAACCCCGCCCGTTGGGTGAGCAGCCCCGCCCATCCCTGAGCGGTCTCACCCGTGGGGCAGGCAAGTTCGCCCGTCCCGCATAGAATCGCCCATCGAGCAAGCGGCATCGCCTGTCGGATGGGCGAGCTCGCCCCAGTCGTGTTTTCCCTCCCCCAAGGTGAATTAGCCTCCTACATAGGTGAATTTGCTTTTGTCTCAGCCATTCCCTCCAAGGGCGATTTTGGCTCTTTGGATGGGCGATTTCATCCATCCGTTAGAAACCCATTTCTCGTCTAGCTAAATCCCAAAAACCCAAATATGCAAAAACTTACAAAAAATTAACTGAAATCACAAAGAAGGGTTTTAATGCTAACCTGGCAGGGTATTGCGCGCTCATAGTAGAACTCACGCACCATCTCGCCTCGATCGATGAGCGCATCATCCACGAATCCCTCATCCCCACTTGCCATGTCAGCTATCCTCCTCACCTTCCTCCTCTCTCTCTTGCTCACTCAGCCTCCAAATGTGCAAATGGTGAATAATAATTCTTAAAATTACTATATATCCCTTTTCCCTCTCTATTTTTTTTCTTTTTAAGTTGAGGGTATTTTTACCCTTTATTTAACCCTCTTTTTAATTGAATTCATCCCCTTTCTTCCACGGGCTGCCATTTGCACCCTGTTTATCTGTTTTCCTATGTTCAAAAGCCATTTTTCTTGGTTTTTTGCGCTCTATCGTGTAGTACCCTCTGTTTCTTCCTATCGAGAAGTTGCCCGAGGCCCCTTTTTATTCCCCGTCTACCTTCTCGAGGGGGCATACCCTATCATTTTCCTTTGTTCCTTCATCCTATCCATCTTCCCACGACACCATGGAATCTTCTTTCATTTTCTTCCATGGCATGGCTCACAACACCTTTCCCTCGCTGGGGCATCTTTTTCTAGTTCATTCTTCTATCGAGTCGTCTACATCTTATTTTTCTTCGAAACACTTTTATTCTAACAATATTTCGAAGAGGGGCAAAATGTAGACATCCAAATTTGACCTCTCCCATTAGGTCAAATTCATCCCTTCCATTCATCTATCTCGTCTTTCCCATCGATGTCAATTAAATGATTTGTTTAATTAATATTTCCCATTTCCCTAATATTCCTAAGGTACTTAATTTAAATACTTTACCTTTCTCTCCTTTCCTCTATAATTTAAATTAATAATCCTATTCATTTAATTGAGTCATTTGCCTTTATGAATTTAAATCAATTTTAAATTCATTACTTTCTCTCTCCTAGTCCCATCCTCCATAACCCTTCCTTAACCTGGATTAATTTAATTAATCTCTGATTAGGATGTGCACACCCTTAATCAGGATTAATGTCACATCCTCCATCATAGCCCACTTGTCTTAATCCTTCATTAACCATCTTAATCACCTGTTTGCACAACCTAATTACTTGATTAAGTCACCTTAACCCCTTATGCCATTTATGGCATACCCTCAAGTCAACTTTTATTAAATGCTTTCTTCTTTTGGAGAAGGCAACCCTTTCCCAATGTGAATTTATTCTTCCAAAGACCTTTTGAATTCCTCAAAAGTCTCATCACCCATATAGGGACAAGGACCTCCTTTATGAGGAGATCTTATCCATTCCCAAGGTATAAGGAAGTACCTCCACCTCATGTCTTCCTTTACACATCACCCACCACATGTCAAGATGTGAGGGCTTGTGAGTTCTCAACTCACCCTGGCCCTCAAGATCTTGTCCAAGGTGGTTGCATCTTGACCCTTCATTACTTAGAGGTCTTTCGCTAAAATTAGAGAAATTTCCCTCATTTGCATTATGTAACTTTGAACAGTCAAGCATTCAAGCACACTTGCATTCTCAAGCATCCACCATTGCTGCAAATTTTGAGCTCATTTTGCATTCATACCAAGCATCTATTCGAATACCCACTTGCACCATTGAATTTCTCATCTCATCCACATCGTTTTGCATCTAGTTTCATGATATTTGCCTTTAAAAGGAGCACACAAATCAAGCGATCAACAGAGCCAGCCAACCAATCAACTTGGACAAGGTATATCACTTCTTTGTCTTTCATTTTGCTTAAGTTCAACTTAGGCCAATCTTGAGGTGTTGTTTGTGTTTTTCATTGTTTGCATTTCGTTTCGTTTTGCATTTTAGACTAGGAAAATTCACCTGCACACATACCCCTTTCTTTGAAGCTATGGAAGGTTTCAATGAGACTCTCAATTACAAATTCGCCAACTCTTGGAGCGATGGTGAGGTTAAAATTAGAGGGGTCCATTTCACAATTAGAAACAAGCTAATAGCCTAGGCTACTAGTCTAAAGTATGAAGGTAAAAAAATCACAATGAAAACCATAGGCAATTACCAGCAATACATAGGCAAGTTCTTTGAGGCAAAAGAGAAAGCGAAGAGGTTCCAGAACGGGTACTCTAGGCTGAATTTGTTGACACCATACCACAATGTAAGTTTTATAATCATGAAATAGTTCACTTTGGAAGGTCATTTTATGTCGATACATGGTTATCACATCCCCATTCTGAATCACGTTTGCCATCTGGAAAAAAATTACCTTCCTTTTTTCCTTCTATCCTCTCTGCAACAAAATATGGAAAATGGAGTTAACCCACCTCTCCATCAAGGACTCATAAGGGCCATCTTCAAGTTTGCCTTAGCCAACTCTCCGTAGAAAAACCTTGATACTAACCCTTTTGAATATCTTTTGAACACCAATAGGTATGTTCATCTCGAGCTTATTGATAGTAATCCCCTCTTTTGTGAAAGCTCTTAAATCAAAAAAAAAAAACCCTTCTCCCCCCATTGTCGAGCCTACCACAAACCCTTCTCCCTCTATTGTCGAACCTACCCTGGAGGAGCTCCTAAAAATTACCCCAGAGAAATGAAATGCTTCACCCCTCTCCTCTAGTCTTGTTAAGTGTAGAAAGATGGAGCTAAAAGGCACCCCCCAAACCAACTCACTATAACAATCTTTGATGACAAGGATGCAAGCCCTGATAGTAGTTTGGTCCCACCGGGTGGGAAAAGGTTGATTTGATTAGCAAAGGTTGCTTGTAAAGAGAAACAAGTGGACAAAAAAGGAAAAAAGGTCGCAAAAAGGGAGAATTTTGATTCTTTCGAAGAGGAATATGTCCCAGATAGCTTAGGAGATACTGAATTCTCCAAAGAAGAGCATTCTGAAAATGAGGACAAAGAAAAAGAGTGTCAAGACCAAGACGTGGAAAATAATGATTCGGAAGAAGACAACTTAGAGGGGGAAGGAAAATTGTCTACTAGAGAGGAAGAGAAGGTGGCTAATATCGATAGCCTTATTGCCATGGACTAGCTAGAAAATCCTTTCCAGTCTACCCATATTTTGGAAAACTCAGAGGTAGGGGATTTCAAACTCTTAACCTCAAAAATTGATGCTTTGACTGCCAAGATGGAGCAAATAGAGAAGAAGATTGCAGCAGCTGAGGGCTCTAAGAGATTCCAAACTATGGAAGTTTCCATATGTGCAAAGTTGTGGATGGTGTTATGAAGAGGGCGGTCATGGGTACTATTTCGAGACAAGGCAAGATTAGGAAATAGGAGAAGGAAGGGTGAAGGAATGAAGCGGAAAGGGAGCACAAAGACAGTTGGGCCAAAGTTTTTGAAGAGCTTCAAGCGAGTTGGAGCCTGATAGAAGATTCCTAGGTGGTGTCCTTTAATGTGGCTTTGGATTTTCTCACTTGGCATATGTGCCTTCTTTTGTTTCGTGTTTAGTTTTTTTGTTAAAAACTTTTATTGGCTCTATATGGCCAAATACTTAAACTCTCTGAACACTTTGCTAAATATTGTTAATTTGGTTAGTATTTGGATTAGGTTTATCTGGTATAGTACTTTTTGGTTATGACTGTGAAATGGGCTAAATGTAATTTTTTTGTGGGCCTATCTCCTTTGTACTAGTTTAGTATGTTTTTTATTATGATAAATAGAATGGGAAAAATGTAATCTGTTTGTGGGTCTATTTCCCTGATGTTGTTTTTGTAGTTTGTTTTGCTACTCCTGATTGGATGTTTGCTCCAGTATTTTTTGTTGTTTTCAACTTTTGTAAGGGATCGGGGCCCTATCCCTTGCTTATATAATCAAAAACTATTGCTTGAGCAATAACTTAATCGTTAGTTGTGTTGACAATAGAGGTAGCCTAAGTCATCTCTAATGGCTTGTTTATTATGTACAAAGTTCTAAATAGTTACATCTTATCCGAGGTAAGTTCTTGGCTCTTTTTTGTGCTACTTTATATCTTGTTCATCCTTGCAATTCTTCTTTTGGAGTTTCGTCTTTTATTTTTGAACTATCATCATATTGTACTAAATTTCTTTGTGCTTTTTGTTTATGTTGTTTATGTTGTTTCTATTGTTTCCCACTTTTTTCTTTGTTTATGTTGTTTTTAATTATTGTATGAAGATTAAAGGATATATGCATTGTGATATGTTGATGATTATGAATGTTGAAAATTATGTTTAAATAGAGATAAGCTAAAATTGCTAGATGATAATATCATGAATAGCTTGTAATGAGAATTGAGTGGATAATATATGCATATGTGCTTGTTTAATTACGTTGCTTCGACTATGATAAATATTGACATGTGTAATTGAGTGCACAGGTATAATTCCATGACCTATGGAATTGGAGATCTCCCAAGAACGAAATGTGATTAATCCATGAAACCAAGACCATAGTCTATATAGAGGGACTATAGTCTTGTTTGTGATGTATTTAATTTGTAATACTAATTGTGAATATGTGTTTGCGATTTTTATTTAATGTCAAGTGATCCCTAGAATGTGAGTTGGCATCTTATGTGGCAAATTTCGGATGCTTTCTTTTATGGGGTTTTTGAAGGTCTTCAAAAACTTATTTTAAGTGTTTTCTTAGTTTTTGGTGCCTTAGGGTAAGTACCTATGGGTATGAGGTTCATTTAAATGCCAAACTTGGTCAAGAGCTAGGATGTGACAAAGAAGTAAAGAAAATTAGATGTTGAGATGAGAAAATTTGACCTGTTTTGTCACATTCCTATTCCCCTAAGTTCATTTATGAACTTGAGCAAGCTCACAAAGTATTCTCACATGTGTGAGCCTCCTTTGTAAGAGATCATGGGAAGAGTGTCCCCATCTCCCAAAAC
This sequence comes from Sequoiadendron giganteum, assembly GCA_007115665.2. Classification (NCBI taxonomy): domain Eukaryota; kingdom Viridiplantae; phylum Streptophyta; class Pinopsida; order Cupressales; family Cupressaceae; genus Sequoiadendron; species Sequoiadendron giganteum. The sequence continues at coordinate 232,325,010 of CM021107.1, read as the reverse complement.
TTCTCACATGTGTGAACACTTGTGGGAAAGTGTGTTTGAGGGAAGAATAAGAGAGCGACAATTGCACTTCATCATTCATGGAACTCAAATTAGGGTTTTCCATTTAACTCCCATTTGAGAATGAGAAAAAAAGAGATTTTGGGGAAGAGGATTCTTTTTCTTTTGGTTTTGGGGGATGACATTTTTACTTGTTGATTTTGGAGGAATTTTTGGCTTACCTTGGGAAGGGATTGGAAGGAGTTGAGGTGATCTCAACTTATCATCTTCATTTTTGAAGAGCTCAAGGAGGTGGGCCTTCTTGGCTTCTTGATTTGTTTGTGCAAGGTATGTGAAAGAAGTTTAAAATTTGTGTGTTGAATTTTATTTTTGATATTGTGTATTTGTATATTACATGTTGCAAATGTGGGATAGGTGCTAGGGATAATCTTACCCTTATAGGTATGTATTTGATAAAAATGAGAGTTTTGGGCTATGGTTTTATGATATGTTTTGGTTTATAATGAAAATGGATTAATGATTGGATGTGTTCATTATCATGTTAGAATTATTCATCGCTTTGTAAATGGTTGTATGTGTATGTGTGTAACTTGATTCTTAGGGGGATCTCCTAGCTCGAGGGTGACCTATGAGTAGGTCAACGGTTGGGAGGTGAGAATTTCATGGCCATTGAAAAATGTGTGTACATGTGTAGGTATGGGAGGCTTGAAGATGCAAATTAAATTATGAGGATGACCACCTTTCTTTCATTGTTTTAAAAATGCTAAGATAAATATGTAGGAGATATCCTTTTAAAAGGTTTTTGTAATCATTCTTGTAACAATTAAATGTAATAAGATATGATTTATAAATGAAAATATTGCAAGGTTCGTTTCATGTGATTTATAAAATGGAAAATATATCCTTCTAGTCAAGCATATCTAATATTTTTCTTAAATCCAAATATTTTTCTTATAACGTGGATTTGTTTTTAAAAAAAGACCAATATATCCAAAGGTCATATAAAATTTATGTAGTTTACACAAGAACATCATGGTTAAAATACTAAACCACAAAACTTTGCCTACATGAGGTCATATTTCACATATTTAAATAATTGCATGTGAATATTATTTTATTAAAAAATATGTATTCATAAATATATTCTATAATTTCTATTGGTTGAAAAAAAGAAGAATAGATTATATATATAGTCAATAAAAAATTATATAAAATTAATTATTCCAAGAAAAAAAAGATGTGTATCTAAAATTATTTATCATATATAAATTTATATAATATATAAAGTGTGAGATTTGTTCTACAAAAATATACAAATAAAAATTTAAAATATATATATTGAGTAAAGGAGGGGTGCAAACAAGTTTCCCTATTATTTTCTATGTTAATACAACAACAAAGAGAAAGGAAGGAGGTGGCAAGGAAGAACTCCTTGGCCACCATAGTAAGTTTATCCTTATTTGTAACGATAGATTTTTTGCAACTAAAGGGTTAAATAAACACACACACACACACACACACACACACACAAATAAACACATATATACATAAATAAATACATATACATACATGCATTTATGTTATGAGCACCCAACTGTAATTGGGAAAACAAGAAATGAAAGAATTGCATAAAAGTGAATGTTGTATAAATATTTGCAATTGCACATTTAAACAAAAATAAAATAGAAAAAAGCCCCAAGGATGAGAAATAAGATAACAAATAATTTGTAAAAGAGATATATTCATGTGTTTACATCATGAGAGAAGGAAAAGGGAAATGAGGGGAGGGAGGTGTGTGAAGAAGAAATGGGTCAAGATCAATAAAAACCCTCTCCAACTTTCTCTTAAGAGTCTCCCTTTAAAACTCCCTCAACCTACAAACACAAACGAGAAAGAAATACCTTTAAAGAGGAATCCTTATGACCTAGCATTGCATAGTTGTCCTAAGATCTAAGGGCTAAGATTAAAACTCATCCAATAGCCATAAATGAGTGCACATTCGATTAATTACTAAATTGCTATTACTTCATTTAAACTCGGATAATTAAGAAAATTGTACATGGTGGGGGACAATGAAACTAGGATTTTATAAGTTATTTTAAGAGACACTCATGGTCTTAAGCTATTATGAATTAATCCACAAGGCCTCCTTGAGGATTATTCAATGACCTTGCGATATTAAATTGATTTATATAAGATTCATTTTGGGAAATTAATCTAGAGCAATCGAGGCATATGATTTAAGTAATTTTTTTAATAAAATAATCAATGGTGTTATTTAACAAAAAGGGATGTACGTGAAAAATGACATTTCACCCTAAAATTTGTGTCAAAGTTGAACAAATTAAATAACATTAAAATATTAAATTATTGATATGTCACACTGAAGGATCTAATCCTATAGGATTATAGAAAGTTTTCAAATTTATATTTAATGTGACCTAACCTAATGTGTCATAACAAATCAACCAATAATTATTGAACAGGAAGAATTGAATGACGACTAGTGCACCATGTTTTGAATTTAGTCATCTGCTTTGAGGAGATAAATTTTAATTTATTGGAAAATTTAAATTAATATTTGAGGTCTCAACTCCTTGTAAAAGAGAATTCCAGAATGTTAAGTTATGTCATGAAGTAAACTAATTAGCGAGGGGTGAATCCTAATTTAGGGAACTCTAATAACCTTAGCACTCCTCAAATAACTAACCCATGATATCCAAATGAATTTAAGTTGTACTAAATGCAATTAATAATCAAGTGATCCTCGGTCTAAAGCTTTAGCTAGTACAGTTTAAAATTCACGAGTCTTATCAAACGGGTGAATTCTGCAACCAATACCAATTTAACTTAACAATTTTATTTTTCAATTAACATCAATTCAAATTTCCACAAAAAACATGGAAGCAACTTCAATTCAATCCAGGGAACAAGGAACCACTACAAGCATACTACTTCAATTTGCATTCATAACTCCAAAATTCAAATTTTTAGTCTACAAGCAAATACATTTTACAAACTGCAAATATTAATTTTGGTTGCAAATTCCTTCACTCCTTCATTAACGTCTTCCCCATCTTCTTGCCTGTAATCCACATTATCTTTATCTACTCTGCACTTATCTCTCCTGACTTTTTCCAATCACTCTCTGTTACATTTCATTATGCATACATTTTATATCTCCCTTCCATATGCTACAATCTCCTTCATTTAATTATTCTCTTCTTATCTTTCATTATTTCTTCCTCTTTAGTTGCACACCACCATAAACTTTGTATTTGCATATTTTACATGTACTTCTCTCGAGTTGTGATCTCATGTTTCCTTCACAATTTCATGGCTTATGCTCATGTCTCCTTCAATGAGTGACTTGATTCCCTCATGCATTGCATTTCCAATTGCTATCTCTCTCTATTTTCCATCTACTATGGCCAAGAAACTTCTACCTAGTGGCTTAGTCACTCCTTGGACTACGCAACATACAACTCTCTATGGTCATTATTTATGTTTTCTATTTTTTTTATTTTCTCATACTCCTCCCTCTCCTTGGTGTGACTTTTTCTCTTCTTTCTCTTTCCTTCACTTACAACTCTCTTGTATGGCACGACCTCTCCCCTTGTAATTCTGCATTTTATGGTTTTAAATTCAATTTGTTTTAATCTATGTTTCTTCACTACGTAGAATCCACTCTTCTTCACCCACACCCCCTCTTCTTTCATTCTCCTTCATTTCTATCTATCCATCTTCCAAAAGCATCCCTTTGCATTCCACTACCACATTGAATTTTTAAAACTTAATTTCATTTCCTTCGTAATGATAATATGACCAATTACTTCTAGATTATTTTTTTGCTGAGGTCAATTTATCAATGAAACAATTACACTCGGTCATAAGAATAGCCATTCAATTCTTTATAAAAATTGACCTTCAAGCATCAACTAAAATTTGAGTCAACGAGCAATCGAAACTTGAATCATAAAATCACAATATGACATTTTGTCAAATGAAATGACAAAATGTTGCCTTACCCACTTTTATAGATTGCAAAATTCAAAGTTAACTCGTACTTCAAAATGAAATTCAAAACTAAAATAACAACTCAAATTAAAATAACTTTTGGTTGATGCAAATCGTGTGTGCACCCAGATGCTCTTGCATCAGACACACCAGGTAAAAATTTTGTGATGGGCTCACAAAATTGAGTTGGATAATAGAACTACCCTTCTAGTTTGTAAACAACTTGCAACAAACTCCATTATTGAATTAGGTTCATCATAAGACTTCTTCCTTCATCTCTTCCAACATCTAGCAAGGACAACCTTCATCCTCCTCCAACAACTCTGCTCTGTACTCCTCTTTCTCAATGTGGAATTTTCTCCAACATAATTTGACCTCCTCCACCAATTGCAACTCTCACTCTTCTTTAATATTGTGGGATCCAACCCAACATATTCCGACCACCACCAACATGCATCTACACTATCCTCTGCAACATCATACAAATCTTTCCCTACATATAAATAAACACTAGCAAGCTCATGAAAATAAAATAATTATACCCTCACTCTTCACACTATTTCACCCCCACCATTATCTTTTCATCCATTTCTTCTTCTACTTTTACCTTATTACACTTATATTTTCTCATATTTTTCATTGACATAGAAATCTTTATCATAGAATTTAGAAAATTTAAATGTTACCTCTTCTTCCTCTGCTGCTCCAACATCTTCTTCCAGACCATCTATTGTAACTCTTTGCTCTTCATGCTCAGCTACAATCTCGTTATTTCTTTCTTCTACCTTCTCATCCTCCAAAGGATACTCAACTATTTTTGCATCCTTCTTTTCGTCCTCTACCTCTACTACAACCACATCTACTATGCCTTTAACAAGACCTACTTCTGGTGCAATTTTCTTATCTTCTTCCTCTTTCTCTTCATCTTCCTTTTCATCCTTTCGTGCACATAAAATTAAAAAAATTGGGTTGGGGCCTTTCAAATTGGATATGCCTTTGACATAATATAGATAAAAAAATTACTCAATTTTTTTTAGATTTTTTTTACTATTCTAAATTTAAAATATCATATTGTTGTCAATGGGTCTTTGGTTTGTTGATAAAGTTCAATTGTTTTGAATTAGGAAAAATTTGTGACTCACTATTTCCCATATTTTCTTTTCTTTTTGCTTTCCTTTATTCTCCTCCAAGGCATCCAATCTCCCGAATATCTCTACACATTTGTTCTGAATTCTAACCCAGCTTTCTTCCTCCAATTTTCTCTCTCCTCTCAATAAAAGAAAATTCTAAAGCCTTACGCTCTTTTTCTTCTACATTTCATTGAACACTTTCCACACACTCAAAATCTACAACCACCTCAATGCCTTCAACTCTTAATTGCTCAAGATTCTTCATACACCTGCAACAATCCTTTTGAGCTCCTCAGACAACACTCACTGCTTCACTCTTCACTTGTAGGTCCTAGTGTAGACTGCCTCACATTCAACGCTTTGTCCACATGCTCAAGACCACAACTCTAATACTAATTGGTGTGCTTCAAAATTTACGAGTCTTATCAAGCAAGTGAATTCCACAACTAATACCAATTTAACTTGACAATTTTATTTGTCAATTAAAATCAATTCAAATTTCCACAAAAACCATGGAAGCAAATTCAATTTAGTCCAACAAACTACTACAAGCATACTACTTTGATTTACATTCAAATTACATAACTCCAACATTCAAAATCAAATTCAATTTATTAAATTTTCAATCTACAGGCAAATACATTTTACAATATGCAAATATTTTGGTCAAAAATTCCTTCATTAACGTCTTCCCCATCTTCATGCTCCATGTTATATTTCATTATGCATACATTTATCTCTCCCTTTCATTTGATACACTCTCCTTCATTTAATTATCTTCTCTTTACTTATCTTTCATTATTTCTTCCACTCTTTAGTTGTGCACCACCATAAACTTTGCATTTGCATATTTTACATATACTTTTCTTGGGTTGCGATCTCTTGTTTCCTTCACCATTTCATGGCTTCTGCTCATGTCTCCTTCCATGGGTGACATGATTCCCTTGTTGGAAATATTGTCATTGATGTCAAAGGCATATGGGAGATTGATGGAAATATATTGACATTAATGTCAAAGGAAATTGTAGTTGTCAAAAGTCACTAATTGTATCTTCAATTGAAAGTAATAAAGATGCCATATAATAGTTTTGTTAAATAATGATTAAATTTCTTTCAAATTTGATCTATCTAAGGCTTTTCTATTTTCAGAATATGATTCTTACAATCACTGTACTTTCTTGCAGATTATAATCAGAATATTGAACTTGATAACAAATAAGGTTGATGCCAAATCAATATTGAAAAATACTAATCGTGAATTCACAAGTCTGAATTTTCCTTAATGGTATTCAATCTACAAGAGCAGAACATTTATTGATTTTGATGTCTCCTTTTGTGGATCGGATCTCTATTAAATATATAAGGAAGAGACACATCCCATGAATGGACATGTCTCCACAAAGTGGAGGCATGTCCGTTCATGAGATGTCTCATGAATTGTGCCTTTTCATCTTAACTACACACCCGATCTCTAATCGGGGTTTGTTTCTTAATAAACATAAATGCTTACCAAGTTCGATCTGTATTTACCTTGCACAAATAAATAATATCCAATCTGGAAATGATCACCGATAATGATGCTCGATCGGGATCCTATATGAAACATGAAAATATATACAATTAAATATATATGTGTGTATACATATGTCAATACATACTGACATATATATGCACACACATTATCAAATCGATCATCATTTCTATATCTGACCGAAGCTACCATATTTCAACAAGTTTGGACAAGTGATGAGTGAAGCTGACTTTTAGTGAGAAAGTGCTGCAAGGAATTCACTAAATCACCTTAAATGGAGGTTGACCCTAGAAGAAATAATACTACATATGATATGTTGGCCAACCTATTGATATTATGTTTTAGGGGCTGACCCCTCTCTATGTTGGCACCTTTTTAGATGAGGTCAACCTTTGAAGAATTAGAGTAAATTAAACTCTTTAGATGAGGCCAACCTTTGAAGAATTAAAGTAAATTAATACTCTTTGATGAGGCCGACCTAGTTTGTGAAAGGGCGCATGAATGCTTATAAATAGAAGTGGTTCGGAGGTTTTCAATTAAGCAATTCAATGCAAATAATTTTTGATTTAGAGCAGACCTAAGGAGAAGATGAAGAGCAGATTTAGAGCAGAAATATATGTGAAGGGTTAGCAAGAAATACAATGAGAAATCAGTCCAATTAATAGTAGTCCTAGAGAAAAAAATGAAGAGCATTGAAGACTTACATTAAAGGCAAATTTGGAGCAGACTTTGTCATAATTTGGAGCTGATTTATAAGGCATTCTATGAGGCAAATTGGACCAACACGAGACCTTTTTGGTGAAGACATCTTGTAAGGCAAATCATATCAGCATAGAGCAAATTTGTGAAGACATTCCTTGAGGCAAATCATGCTAGCATAGAAGCGGTTTGTATGAGGCAATTTAGTATTTAGAGCAGATTTTGTGCAGTCGCTATATCTAATTTGGAGTAGGATTTGGAGCAGCATTGAAGCACAGTTTTGGAGCAGACCTTGTGTCTAATTTGGAGCAAAAGTTGGATCAGATTTGAAGCAGATTTTGGATCAAAATTTGGGGCAAATCTTGTGCCTGTTTTAGAGCACATTTTGAAACATACCTTTGTACATTCATCACATCATTTTTGAAGCAGTCATAAGTGTATAATCTGGATCATAGCTGTGAATAAAAGGTAATCAGATTTGTGAGGAAGATTGATGATAATCAAATTTGAGAGGGAAGAGATTTATGAGTTGTAATCAGATTTGTAAGAAAGGAGTTATGTTTTTGACCAGATTTGTGTGAAAAAGTTTCTCATATCAGAATTAAAGAATTCAAAAGGTTGGAACCTATGAAGTTGAGGTTGGAGCCTCTTGTTGGGTTGAATCATAGTTTGTGTGTGGGTGTAGGAGCCTCCAATAGGTTGAAGCCTATCAAGTAGAGGTTGGAACCTCTTGCTGAGTTGGAACTCAGTTTGTATAGAAACTGGAGACTTTGATAGTAGGTTGAAGCCTACAAGAAGAAGAAGATTAAACTATAATATATATGCAAAACTGTGCCATGGTTTTCTCCCGAAAGGGTTTCCACGTAAATCATGTATTCTCTTTGTGTTCCTAATTGGTAGATCTTATTTGAATGTTCTTATTATGATTGTTTAAGTTTTGAAAAGTAAATGATTGTTAGATATTGATTAATCCCCCTCTCAATATCACTGTGTGCTCAACATCCCTCTTGTGTTGCATTTCCAATTGTTGTATCTCTCTATTTTCCATTTGTTGTGGCCAAGAAACTTCTACCTGGAAGCTTATTCGCTCCTTGGACTGCGCAACATACAACTTTCTATGGTCATTATTTATATTTTCAATTTTTATTTTGTTTTTCTCATACTCCTCCCTCTCCCTAGTGTGACTCTTCCTCTTCTTTCTCTTGCCTTCACATACATCTATCATGTATGGTACAACCTCTCCCCTTGTGATTCTACATTTTATGGTTTTAAATTCAGTTTTTCTTAATCTATGTTTCTTCACTATGCAAACTCCACTCTTCTTCACCCACGCCCCCTCTTCTTTCATTCTCTTTCATTTCTGCCTATCCATCTTCCATAAGTGCCTCTTTGCATCCCACAACCACATTGAATTTTTAAAACTCAATTTCATTTCCTACGTAATGATAATATGACTAGTTACTTTTGGATTATTTTTGTTGAATTTGATTTATCAATGAAACAATTACACTCAATCATATAAGAATCACCATTCAATTCTTTATAAAAATCAGCATTGAAGCTGATCAAATTGATATAATTCTTGAAGAATTCCATGATAGGGCAGCAGGTGGTCATTTTGCACCAAGAACAACAGTCCTTAAAAGCATGAAAGTTGGTTACTTTTGGCCTAATTTGTATAAGGATGCACATGCATGGGTAAGAAAGTACAAAAAGTGTGCTTTATTTGCAGGGAAACAGAGATTAGCAGCCTTACCATTGCATCCAGTTCAGGTAGAACAGCCCTTCATGAAGTGGCGTCTTGATTTTATTGGGCTCAGAAATCCACCTTCCAGTTCTGGGCACAAGTCTATACTCACTGCAACGGATTACTTTACCAAATGAACAAAAGGAGTAGCATTGAAAGAGGCAAACGAAAACTCAGTCCTAAACTTCTACCAAGATTTGGTTGCAAAGTTTGGTACTCCTAAATCCATCATTTCAGATAATGCATTAGCTTTTGCTGGCATAAAAATCACAAATTGGGCTGTTAAAAATAACATTTTCTTGAGTGCTTCATCCAACTATTACCCACAGGGTAATGGTCAAGCTGAGTCTATAAATAAAAATCTAATTAGGATGGTCAAAAGAACAATAGAAGACAATCAGAGAGCTCACATTGCATCACATGCTGCCTTCACATCACAGAGTCCTTAAAACTTATAATTATACTCAATGATGCCTTGCACATTCAACAATATGTTGTCACATGTCTCCATTTAAACTCCCGACCAATCTCAACTTGCCACATGTCTCCTCATGCTCTCAACCACTTGAGTCGTTCTGCAATCCGACAAAGACAAAGATATACTAGCATGGGTGTGTCACATTCTCCTTGTCTACTTTTTTCCTTCTTTACAATTTACAAAATGTCTTGCTACTAAAGAAGTCTAGCTTGAATGTCTCACCCAAGGCTTTTGCATTACTTTTTACTACTTTATACTCGTGTCTCAATAAATCTCTTGTGGTAATTTTCATGAAAATACTTAGCTTTTGTCTCTTTTCAGACCATCTATAGGAATTTTCCTTAGCTATGGTTCAAAGGAAGGATACTAATCAATTACTACGCTACACTTGTTTTGCTTCCTAATGAGGCTCCTATAGGTCTTTGTGCTTCCCTTCTAGTTTGAATTCATATTGCACATGAAACTCAAATGTCTCAATGGCTTTGGTTCATTAATAAGCTTGATTGACAAGCTTGAGATCCTACAAACCAAGCTACCCTACCTCCCTCCCTAGAATGGATTAGAAGTTTGAAGTTGTAAGGCTTGAGTTGAGATTATTCTCAAACAAAATTTAACTCACTCAATTAAGGTACTCAATTGAGCACTTTTCTCGCAAGTAGGACTAGATTGATGGAGTTGTATGGATGCTTAGTAATAACAATTCCTTAAGGTGAAAGGAACACTAAAAGCATTGGAACAAAAAGCTTGAGTAAGATGATGGAAAGGGTTAATACAAGAGAACCCAACAAATTCAAATTTGAAATGCATCATATGAATAAACTAACATTGATATCATATATACATCTATCTAAAAGATGCCACATACATCTATTTAAAAGATGTCAAAATATCAATTTAGTATAATTAGTATAAATTAATATAATAAAGTAATTATATAATTATTATTATATAACTAAATCAATAATATTATTAATAATTAACATATAAATATAATATTTAAATATATATTAGAAAACCTATATGTAAAAGAAGAACATAATGTAAAACATATAATTTAAATATTTAAATATCATATACACATACATCTAAAGGTTATTTATATAGAGAGTGTTAATTTTAAAGGACAGCCGAGAATAACATACATACATAGAGAAAGAGAGATAATTTTAACAGACAACTAAGAATAACATGCATAGAGAGAGAGAGATTTAATTTTAAAGGACAACTGAGCTTAATGAAGGTTTGACACATAAATGGCAATTAAATTTATGTTAGGGGTTTTTCTTACCCATTCGCTTCATTTTAACCCCCTTGCTCTCATTGCAGTTATGCCTCTAGGCATGATGAAGAATATCCTGATTAGAGCAGCAGATTGCCTATTGATTTCAAGATCTCTTTCCTACTAAGTTTTTAATTTTTCATAGATCAAATACAATCAGATTGTAAAGAATACCTGATTTATTATCAAACAACACTAGAATAAGCTTAGTGTCTGTGCAAATGACCTAGGTGATAAAACTGGAATAGCCACGTTGTAAAAAGAGTGATTTGTATTGCAAGAAAGTATTAATTATTAATATACTCCTTTTCAGGCCAGTGAGTGATGATATATTGAAGTTGCCACAATTCAAGCATCCTAATCTCTGCAAACAAGTCTTTCTCACATCAATATTGGTTGTGATTATCATGGATAGTCTCAGGGTAAGATTCTCACCTTTTAACTTTCCATACACTTCACTACAAACAACTAAGTACTGGAAATCATGTTCTTTGTCATTGATAACCTTTCCAAAATTAAATTTTATAGTTCTGTTTAATGTTTTGAAATCACCTATAAGCAGCTCATGTCATGCACAGCATTTTCATTGCAAGAAAAAATGGGAAGCCTTGAATTTACTTTGTAATCCCAGGTGTTTCTTTTGAGCATGCAAGTTTCCTATTATATAAATGTTAATGATGAAATATAAGAAACAAACTTTTATCCAAGAATACAATAGCAACCAGACAAAGACACAGATGCTAAAATGAATTCTAAAATTTAAGAAACAATAATGAAATTTTCTAAAGCCGCTTGTCTTTGAATTTGACAAACATTATACGCTATTGGCTTCCCAAAGTGTGATGAGTGAAAGATTATTTCAATAAAAGATTATATATGAAAAAATATATGCAGGACCTTCCTTTTCCTCCTATTTAATACATCTGCTGCTATAGACTCGAGAGTTATTGTCAGCAGACAAAGCAAAAGGATGGTACAAGCCTGCAATAAAGCCAAAGACATTCAATGTGACAATGTGAAGAGCTAAGTTGTTGGAAAATATTTATAATTTTAATATTACACTGCCGTATATTCAATACATGATCACAGAATTAATCTGTAAAGGTTAAAACTGTAAAAGTACATGAATTGAGAGCTTTCATGAACGTTTGGGAAAAATCAATGCAAGTCCAATACAATAAGAGATATATTTCCATCAAGTGTGTAGACCTCTCCATTAAGAAACTATGAATAAACAAACCTATAAATGTCTTCTGATTTTCTGTTTCCTTAAAATTTTCATCCGCGTGAATTAAAGCACTCCACATTTTTATCTTACTTTTTACAAAACTCAATTAAAATGCTTCCCAATCATGCACAGATGATAGTTACCAAACTGCCTCCCTAATTAATAATCCTGATGAAATGCTGGCCCTTGAAAGGTTACTATTATCAGTATCTAAGTCATACATAATATTAAAACAAGGGAGGGAGGGGCGGCAGGAGAGGGGGGAGGGCACGAGTGAGGGGCATGAATCAGTATAACAATGATCTTTTACTTTTCACGACTTAATCAACCACAACACTAGTACTTTAAAACTTAATCATCCACAACAATAACACACATACAAGATCTAGCAATTAAAAACACAGGAAGAAAAGACGATTTACATGGAAACCCTTGCAGAGAAAACCACGACAAAACATCGCTTATATATATAGATCTTCGTAGGCTCCAACCTACTTTTACAAACTTCTTTTGTAGGCACCAACCCAATAGAGACACCAATCCCCACTTACAAAATTTGTAGGCACCAACCCACTGGAAACACCAATCCCCACAACTTGGCACCACCTAGCAAGAGACACCAATCTCTTCTAATGAGAGGCACCAACCTCAATCACAACAAAGTCTTTGTCTTCCTCAAAAACTGCTCTAACAAAACTGCTCAAATCTTCCTTGAAATCTGATATAAATCATCTTGAAGAATCTTCTATAAATCTGCCTTAAAATCACTTTTAGGATCTGCTTAAATCTGCCTTAAATCACTTGAAAGATCTTCTATAAATCTGCCTTAAATCACCTTCAGGATCTGCTATAAATCCTCCTTAAATCATGTTCATGATCTGCTATAAATCTCCCATAAAGGTCTACTCCAAATCAGGCACAATGTCTGCTATAAATCTGCTCTTAGGTCTGCTACAATTCTGCTGTAAATCACCTCCAAAAGTCTGCTATAAATCTCCTTAAAAGTCTGCCATAAATCTCCTCGAAATTCTGCTATAAATCTGCAATAAATCTCTTTGAAGGTCTGCTATAAATCTGCCATAAATCTCCTTGAAAGTTTGCTCTTCTTAAATCTGCTCTTCTCCTAATTTCTGCTCTTAAAGGAAATGCTTTTGTATTAAAGAACTTGTTTTCTAACGTCCAAAATAACTTGTATTTAAATCCGAATCATGCACTTTACCAAAAGTAGGTCGGCCAAGATTTGACATAAAATTTATTTTAAATATTTAATTTCACCTTTCAAAGTAGGTTGGCCAACTTCAATAAATATTAATTTAATGTGAGGTCGGCCATCCATGGGAGATAACACTTCCTTAAGAGGTCAGCCCCTTTAATTAATATTCTATTTTAATTTCTTCCTTTTAAATCTAGCGCTGCCGTAATTAGATGGAGGTTGGCCATAAATAAATTTAATCAAACTCTTATTATTCCTTGTCTTCAAATCACGGAAGTCTTCCTTTGACATCAACGATAATAATTCTAACAATTTTGTCCATATGCCTTTGACATAAATGACAATATTTCCAACACTAGAAACCGTAGCCATTTAGAAAACCCACAAATTTATTTAAAAATCACCAAAAACGTCAAAAAAACCTGTTGTGCAAGTCTGCAAAAAAAATCACCAAAGACCTCTGAAATCCCATCACGCCATGATTTTGTACAAAAATCCAAAAAAATGATGAAAACGCTGCCTAAATTGTAGTTTAAACAAGCACACAATTTGTTCAGAAAATAGGGCATGATTTGCAAATGAAAATATGGTCACGATTTTGGAAAAATGCCAAAATTTTCTAAAGAAAAAATGGCATGGTCTCTTCAAAACACCAGTCGTGAATTTCTACAAACCCTAGGTGCGATTTCCAGACACATGCGATTTTTCTGAAAACAAATGATGATGTGATTTGCAGGAAATACTGTCGCGATTTTCCACAGGTTAAAACCCACAATTTTAACAAAAAAACAAAAGATCCACATTTTTCCAAATGGAAGAAAAAACAAAACAATTTTTTGCTCAAGTCTTCACGCATTTTCATATAGATCCATACAACACCTTTTGGTACTTTTTGTGTCACATGCATGCAATTTGTCATTGTCGGCAGCAGTTCATAGAACTCCACGCATTCTCAAATCCCTAAGCTTGACTTGGACTCTGATACCATATTACAAAAACAAAACATAGAAAGATAACCAAGATTGCATAAAAATCTACTATGAAATAAGAAGCAAAAGCTTCCTTATATAAGATTAACAGGATAAGACTAACACCTCTGAGGATAAGATAACTAATTGACCATTACAATATAAAACATAACTTTAATAGATCAGAGATGGAATGGTACACCTCTGAGAAATATTTGTTTAGACTGTCAGACCCCAAAACAACTCTAAAACTGTAGTTTTATGAGTTCACCAGTTTGTATAGGCGGCGAACTCAAGAAACACCACAGTGAACAACTATTTGCGTTGGCAAATTCAACAAAAGTGGAAAACTATTTTTCTAAGAAAGCGGCAAACTCGTTATGATACAAACTGTGAGCATGATTTGAAGCATTCAGGTGTTTGATCTTCTATCGTGGTGATTGCTTCTCCATCTTCTTGTGTTTGAGAAACTGGACAAAGTCTTAAGTCATCTCTCTGTGTCCAAGAGAAATTTTGGCTATCATTGTATGATGGTTTGAAGTCCAATATTTGCTATTGTAAGTCTGTTGTAGCAAATCAAACACATTGAGTATGTTGCAAGTGAAAAGGAGCCTCTAAATTTTGTGTAAGCTTGTAGATGCCGTGTAGGCACTTCTAACATTTGTAATAAACTTTTTTATAGTAGGAAAAAGCACCCCATGATAGGTTTTCTCCAAGGAAAACTATTTGTGTTCTAATTTGTGCATGTTTCATATGCTAATTTCCACGTATGTGTATGAAGTTCTTTTTTATACTTGATTTGCATGTCATTGAATTCTTGGGACCCATTGTTATATGTATTGGTGCATTTTAAGAGTTTTATAAGAGTTCTTTGCATCAAATATTCATTTGTTGAGGGTAGAGTATGGTATAACCGCCATGTTTCATATGCTAATTTCCACGTATGTGTATGAAATTCTTTGTTTATACTTGATTTGCATGTCATTAAATTCTTGGCACCCATTGTTATATGTTATTGGTGCATTTTAAGGGTTTTATGAGAGTTCTTTGCATCAAATATTCATTTGTTGAGGGTAGAGTATGGCATAAACACCATGTTTAGAGATTGGGTAGTGTTAGAATTGTTTCCTCTGTGAAATTTCTGTTCGCAGGTTGTGCAAGTGTATCTATAAGATCAAGTGGCAAAAGAGATTTGCTACCTTTTGGGCCCAAAATTGGATTGAGAGAGTGGTTGAGGAGACCAAGAATGGCAAGAAGTTAGATTCCAAAAGCTTGAAAAAGATATGGCTTGAACTTCCAGTGTTAAAGAGAAAGAGGATCTAATAAAAAGCATCATGCTAATCCTAATCTCCAAAATAGGAATCTCAAAGAAGAGACAAATGAAAGAGAACCAAAATGTGAAAAAATTGAAGCAAGTACAGTCCCCTAAGAAAAGTTGCTTGGTATAAGAGCTATGCACACTCATCGGAACTCAGGAAAGTGCCACCGATTGTAACATGGGAGGACTCCAAGAGGCTGCTCCAAAGGCAAATTTATCCCACATGCCATGAAGAGGAGCAAGTGATATGAAATGGCATTACTTGAGACAAAGACATGAACAAAGCATGCAAGAGGCCGGTCCAAATGGGCAAAGACATCATGGATAAAGAAGTGTTCATGAAATATGTTGGACTGTTTGGTCACTTGAAAAGGCATGTACTCATGGCCAAGCCCCAAGACATAAAAAAGACATGAGCTTGTGTGGGCTACCTTGAGCTAGACAAGAAAGGGAACTCTTTCAAAAAGTACAAGCAAGGTGATGAGTGGCAGTTTGGTGGTACCAAGTATGAAGATAATAGCAAAGGGAAAAGCAAGAAGAATGCTACTTCCATCATTAACTCAAAGGATAAGAAGTAAGGGCAAGTTTCATTGCTCTCATTGCAACAAAGATGGTCATTTAAATGAGAGGTATTGAACTTTAATATGAAAAACAGTAAAGATAGAATTGTCATTTACTTGGAAAAGAGCATAGAAGCATAGTTCCATGAGGAACTCTCCCCCTGAACAACCAACATCTCCAAGACTAGGATGTTTCAAACTTTGGAGGACTTGGGAACGCACATGAAACATCCCCCCACTACCACCTATAGTGGGGACATCCCCAAAATCTCTACTAAAGCTGGGGATGTTTCAAGTGTGTCCCCCTTTCTACGTGACAGTGAGAGAACACCTTGACATCCCCAAGAGTCCCCACATTGTTATAAAGTTTCTCTACGTCATGATAAAGATTTTGATTTGTGTCAGAGCTTTAAACAAACAAACAACATGATGGCATGTACAAATGGTTGATCTTGGATGAAACAAGGAATATTTACATGGTATTGGAGGCAAAATACACTTTTAAAACAGTTGTTCTTGTTTTCAGACAATTATTTTTTGTTGTGATTCTATGTTATCCTATTTCGTGGTAATTTGGAAGTGGACTATTGGTTCTTTGTTCAATGTGATTGTTGATTTATTGCATTTATGTATAATGTGTGGTCACTATGCTATTTGTTAATTGACATTATTAATCATGTTAATGGCGATTATATTATTATTGTTGTTGTCTAGCAATGCTTCTTTGGATTGTTGTGGTGAGATTATGTTGTGCAATAGGTACAAGTATTAGCAAAGATGAACTAGGTCCTAGCACTGAAGTATCTTGAAATGATTCCAATTGTGTAGGCAATACATAAATAACAATTAAATTAAGATAGTTAGCTAATTAAAAATAAATAATTCATGGTGTTGAATTATTTATTTAGTGCTTACAAATTTTTTTATTTATCTAATTTTAGGTAATTTCTAATATCTTTTAGAAAAAAGAAATAAAGAGAATTTATCAATTTTTATTGTTTTAATTAAATTGATTTAAATGTGCAAATTCATGATTGGAATTTGTAGAATAAATAATTATATTTATTTTATTTTGAAAAATAAAAGATACGGGATTTTTTATATTAAATTTTAATATTATAAAAATTAGAAAAAGCTAATTTTTTATCATTAGATATTTTCTAAGTTGTGTGCATGAATAGAAAAAGGTTATTTAAATAAGAATTTTATTTTAATTTAAGACAAATCATTATTTTATAAGTGTTATTCCTATAGTTAGAGAATGCATGATTGAGATTAAAATGAGAAAAGAAAATAGGAAAGAATTTAATTATTGCATTCAAGAAAAATTAGAGAAGAATTTACAAGTTGAAGATTAGAGTTTTGGGTCATTGCTTTTGGTAATGAATTCAAAAATTGATTGGAATTGTGCATGTGGAATCTTCATCAATCATTGTCAAGTTGTGAGTGATTCACGGTAGGACCTTAATTATGAAATGGCTTTGAAAACATTTCGATTTCATTTAATAAAGAATTTAGATTCATTATTGTGAAAGAGATGTTCTTGATTTGAATGACTGTATCTTATTTCAAAACAAAACAATAGGGAAGTTAAAACGTTCATTGAACTTAGGAATTAGATTTCAATTTAGGAAAGCACAAGACATTGGCAAATTGGTTAATGACCTAGTAAATTCATCAAATATAAATTGTTTAAATCTAGTTGTTTTAGATCTTTAAAAACAATGTTCTTGTAGAGAAACTTACCTAGTAAAATCTTGAAAAGCATAAGAGATTTATGGTTTTGGATTTAGATATTTCTTCAATATTGATTGGGAATGTGATCTGAATTGAATAGGAATTGAAATTACTATTTTAGTGGTAGATCTTTTAGCATTTGAAACTCTATGAATTTGAGTTAGAAATAATGGTATAAGAACAACCTAGTTCTGGATTTTTAAGGAAACGAGAATTAGAACTTATGGGGATCTTTCTATGAGTGAATCTTGACTTGTTTATGACTGTATTGATTGTATGATTTTGTTAAGAAAGTAATTGAATGAGAATTTACTAGTTTTGAGTGAATTTAGATTGGAAACATGGATGTTAACTAGCAAACAGCCTTTTAGATGAGTCTAAACCAGGTATTTGGTTGTTTTCAATGTATGAATATGATCTTGAGATTGGATAGAATATCTAAGTGAATTTTGGGATTATGAAAAAGTAGGTAATTGCTTACAAACTCTTAAGAAACTTGTCTTGATTATTTTCATATTCATAATATGTCATATTTTTGAGATTATTATCATAAAACCCTTAGAAAGGATTGCAATTCTTGTTAGAGTAATCATGCATTAGCTAATAACTAATTAATCATTAATTAACTATTAGGCTGATTTATTTATTCTCATGCACTTAAGCTAAACTTAGGGGTGTTTTATTTCTGTTAACAATAGATCATCCTATCTCATCCAACAGGATGATAACACTTGTCATGATCTAATCCCTTTATCATTTAGGGTTGCTCTTATAAAGCACACTCTCTCTTTGTATTATTTCATTTTGTAATTTCTTTTGTTGAGAATATAGCAGATCATTATTTGCAACTCTCTTGAGTGGAAGGTGTTTATGTTCGTTGTTTGGTCTTGCATCTCATGTTATTCACAATTCTAACATGGTATCAATGTATGGATTCAGCAAACCCCTTCTCCATTTTTGAGTTTTTTTTCTCAGCTAGGGTTACAAGAGAAAATTTGGAATCTTCACTACTTTTTTTGCAATTTTTGGCGTTGGAAGAATTTTTGGTGCATTTTGGCATGAAAAGGACCTCACCATTGCGTTCAAGAGGCTGATTCAACAAATTTTGACTCTAAACTTGCCCAATTTTGGCATCGGGAGCTTCTAAGGCAATTTTGTTTGCAAGGGCCTTTGAATGGCCCTTATCAGATCGTACTGTACAACGGAATTAAAAAAAATATATAAACAAGCACTATTTTAAGCGTAGCCGCTATATTTAGGGTCACCGTTGGCGAAGCGGCACCCTAGCGGCCACGCTCCCAATACCTCTCACCGCCCACTTGCACAACCCATCGGAAGGACTTAAGCCCCCACGGGCTCTACTGCAAGCAACTAGTCACATCAAAGACCTTACCCTTGGCGCAATAGCCCCCGAGGTTTCAACTCATAGGCCACCGGTCACCTCAGTGACCAAGCCCTACGTCTGAAGCCCCCTACGGCCTTTTCAACGCCCGCCTTGGTCACCCAAGGGCTTCAACACTAGCCCACAAAGCCCAGAGATTGGGCACCCATATGCCCAGGGGCCAGATCTTTTAGCCCCTTGTGTGCCTTGTAGGGCAAATTGGGAAAGTTTTACGAAACCGGGTATAACTTGAGCGTCTAATCTCAATTTTTTGAAAACTTTATATTGTTGGAAAGCTGGTTTCAAACCCGATCCAATGGTGTAGGTATTTTTTCTTGATTTATTTCTAGAAATTTCCTATAGGCCGTTGAAGTCAGATATACCTTTTTGCACTTTCGAGGTCAAAACTTGGGCATACAACCTATGTTTTTTGCGAACAAATAGGCATTGGAAAGGTGCTTTAGTGCTCTACACAGCCATGTAATCCGTTTTACCAAAAAAATCGCCAAGTACACAGAGATTTATCTTATGTGATTTTTGCTTTTTTAAGCTTTTATGCTCTCAAAGCTGCATTAGGGTTTGGTTTTTCTTGTTGTGGGGGGCTATATTTCTCGCTTTAAGTATCTATATACATCAAAGAACAACAACTCTTTCCCACACATTGTTTTGAAAAACTCAACCATAATAGCGGACCCTCTTCAGTTGAACATCTTATGCCACACAACTATCATATTTGGAAAGCTCAAATGACCAAATTGCTCATGTCAAAGGGCTTATGGTCCACCATGGATGAAGTACAGCTAACATTGACTTGCCAATATGAGATACTTCAGCATAGGAACAAGATGGATGAGGCTATGGAACTAATTTCACTACAGATTTCAAATAGTCTCTTGATTCATATTGAGCCTTGCACCTCTCCTAGGGATATGTGGGCGAAGTTCAAAGATCTTTTTGGCACCATCAATGAGTTCCGAGCTCTACAGATTGAGGCAGAATTGACATCACTTGTAACTAATTCTATCGCCTCCATTGAGGACTTCTTGCAAAAGATTAAGTTACTCAGATCTCTTTGGCAAGGTTGTGGGAAGAATAAAACTAACAATGTGTTTTCCTAATTTTGTCTAAGCTTAGAGGGCCATTTCAGGTCTTCTCTTCTACTTTCTACTCTCCTATGGATGCATTAGGCACTACATTTACCATGCCAAATTCTGAGGTTTTTTGTGAGCGTTTGACTCGTGAATAGGCAAAGTTGACTCAGTTTAATTCTCTTTCCAGTTCCAAAACCCAAGCATTGGTAGCACAGACATCCAAAGGGAAAGACAAGAAGAAACAGAAGCCCAAGACAAAGACTTTATCACGTAGTGAGTGTTCCTCCAAACCATCTCAGAAGTCAAATCAGAAACCTCAAACCACTCCTTGGTATGATAAAACTTCTAAGTCTAGTGAGTCTTTCTCCAAGATGAAAAAGAAATCAGGTGAACCTTACAGTTTTTGTGGTAAGGAGGGACATCCAATCACTAGATGTTGGAAGAGATTAGAGGCTTTGGAGGAATCCATGCAACAGCATAACATCTCAGCCCCTAAGTCTTCTTCCTCATTTACAGGTAAAGGTTATGTTATTTCTACATGGATGGACCTTACCTTCTGCAACTCCATGGATACTTGATTCCGATATGACACATCACATGACTCACTCTCAAGATTTGGTCTCATCCCTTTCAGATTGCAGTTGGAGGTTCTACACAACTTTCAATTTTGGTCTCAAGTACTGTCACACTTGAGGGTGGTTTTCTTCAAGAACTTCTTGTTGTTCCTGATATCTCCACCAACCTTCTTTCAGTGTATCAAATTTGCCAATTTGGCACTAGTAGGACAGTCAAGTTTACCCCACATGATGTAGTTATTTGTGACCTTCATGATCCTGATATTGATTCTTCCTCTCATTTATACCGATTTGATAGTTTTTCAAGTTAGTTGATTCAGGTTCATCTTTCATAGCACATGCAAACACTGTAAGTTGTGGCATGAACGTTTTGGTCATGTCAATTACAGATATTTCCACCAGATGAGTACACAAGCATTAGTGTTAGGGGTCCCTAAGATTTCTTGTATTGATGGTGTTTGTTGATGATGTGCTCTTAGCAAAGATCACCAAGATTCTTTTCCTACAAGTAGAGCCACACGTGCTAAGGCACCCTTAGAGTTGGTACATAGTGACCTCATGTCATTTTCGACTACTTCATTTTTAGAGGCCAAATATGTGCTCACATTTATTGATGACTTCTCCAGGCGTACATGGGTGTACTTTCTTAAGTACAAAAGTGGTGTCCTTAATTCTTTCATGATCTTTAAGGCATTTGTGGAGAAGCAATCTGGTCTTTCTATCAAGGGGATACGCACAGATAATTGGTGGGAGTATGTCAATCAAGCTTTCAGGGACTTTGTACTAAGCATGGTTTGCAGCATCAGCTTACAGTTCCATACACCCCTCAACTAAATGTTGTTGCTAAGCGAAAGAACAAAACTTTACAAGAGATGGACAACTATATGATTCGGTCACGAGATATGCATTTTTCTTGTTGCATTGAGGCAGTTAATTGTGCCAATTACATTCAAAAACATATGCCTCACAAGGCATTGTGACATGACTCCTGAGGAGGCTTGGTCCCATGTCAAGCCTGATGTATCTTCATTCAGAGTCTTTGGTAGTGAGGCTTGGGCATTCATTCCTGAAGCTCAGTGGAAAGCCATGGAGAGGAAAATCCAACCACTCATATTTGTTGGCTACTATGAGGATGTTAAGGCGTACAGGTTGTTTAATCCTGATTCCAGAGATGTCTTGTTACGGCGGGATGTCTTATTTCGACGGGATGTCCAATTTGATGAGAGCTTTCTTCAAATGGATTCTTCATCACCAACTTCTCCCTCATTACCTACTACTCTCTCTTCATCTCTTGAGGATTCCTTATCTCTTGAGGATGAGGATGATTCCCCAACAAACCCTCCACCTCCAAATATTCAGCCCTTACCCAAATGGGCCTGTAATACTATTGATGAAGCTAGATCTTTGGCAGGTGATCCTTCATAATCCCGTCGCACTCGTGCATAGACATTAGGTGTTAGTCTTTTGAGTCATTCCATTTTGGATGACCCTCGAAAGTTTTCAGAGGCAGTTGGTATTCCTAAGTGGGATAGTGCTATGGCAGATGAGTATTCTTCACAAATGAATAATACTTGGGATCTTGTCCCCCTTCCCAAGGAAGAAAGTTGATTCAATGCAAGTGAATGTACCGTACCAAATATGTTGCAGATGGTTCCATTGATAAGTTCAAGGCTCGACTTGTTGCAGAGGGGTTCTCCCAGGTCGACGGCATTGATTATTCTGAGACCTTTGCCCCTATTACCAAGATGAATTCTATTCACCTTGTACTTTCACTTGCAACTTCACAAGGATGGACAGTATTCCAGATGGATGTGAAGAGTTATTTCCTTTATAGTGATCTTCATAAGGAGATTTATATGGAGCAACCACATGGTTTTATTGAGGACTCTTCACTAGGTTACAAGCTTCGTCGTCGATTATATGGTTTCAAACAAGCCCCTCGGGCTTGGTATGCGAAGATGGACACTTTTTTGCTTTCTTCTAGCTTTCACACAATGTTATTCTGATCCCACAGTGTACATTCAACGACAGGAGGGCGATCTTTTGATCCTTGTGCTATATATGGATGATTTGATCCTTACAAACCGTTCATCCTCCACAACCCAAAGCGTTCAGCAAGCTTTGATGGAGCAATTTGAGATGATAGATCTCGGCCTTCTACACTCCTTTCTTGGTTTACAAGTTATTCAATCTTTGGATGGGATTTCCATATTTCAGCAGAAGCATGCTCTTGACATGCTTCAGAGATTTGGCATGCTTGATTGCAAGCCTAGCCCCACACCATTTCAATCAAGTGTTGTATTGTCTTCCACTTGTACAACTCCTTCAGTAGATGCTACATTATATCGGCAATTGGTTGGCAATCCTTTGTACCTGACACACTCATGTTCTAACCTTTCTTTTGTGGTTGGTCTTGTCTTTTGGTTCTCACATGATGCACATGAGAGTCATTGGCAAGCTTCCAAACGTATTTTGAGATATATTCAAGGCACCTCACATTATGCTATTCACTATACATCAGGAGATCCTCGGATAGTTGGCTTCACTGACTTGGATAGGGCTGGTGATATCAATGATAGGAAGTCCACTTCTGGCTTTGTTTTTTGCCTTGATTCTAACCCCATTACATGATCTTGCAAGAAGTAATCTTCTATTGCATTATCATCCACAAAGGTTGAGTATCATGCAGCAGTTTTGGCCAGCCAAGAGGTTTTGTGGCTTCATCGATCATTGATTTAGTTCGGTTTTCCTTCTAATAGTCCCACTGTTCTTTTGTGTGACAATCAGAGTGCCATTCACATCTCTCACAATCCAATAGAGCATCAACGTACTAAGCACATAGAGATCCACATGCAATTCATATGATAGTTGATTCAGGATGGTTTTCTCACTTTGGAGCACATGCCTACAGAGGAGCAAGTAGCAGACATCTTCACAAAACCTTTGGCATCGCCTCGTTACCTCTAGTTACAATCAATGCTTGGGGTGAAGGAAGTTGTTCTTGGGGGGTCTTCATGAGGCCTTCATATTTTTTACATGATTTAGCTCTCTTTAGAAGAGTCTTTCCCATGAGGTTTCCTCCTTTTCTCTAGTTATGAGAGATTTATTTGATTGCACATGGGTACCTCATTAGGCCTTATTGTCGGGACCCATTCATGCTTCCTTTGCTTTTTATGCATTGGTTTTTAGATTTTTTAGCTACTCCCTAAGTTACACTTAAGGGGGGTGTTAGAGTAAGCATGTATTAGCTAATAATTAATTTACCTTTAATTAATTATTAGGCTAATTTATTTATTCTCATGCACTTAAGCTAAACTTAGGAGTTTTTTTTCTATTAATTAGAGAGCTAATATTAGATCATTTTGTCTCATCACACAAGATGACGACACTTGTCATGATCTAATCCCTTTATCATTTAGGGTTGCTCTTATAAAGCACTCTCTCTCTTTGTATTATTTCATTCTGTAAGTTTTTCTTGTTGAGAATATAGCAGATCATTAATTGCAACTCTCTTACGTGGAAGGTGTTCTTGTTCGTTGTTTGATCCTGCGTCTCATGTTATTCACAATTCTAAAAAATTTGATCTAGGTGGTTAAAAGTGGTAAATCCCTGATCAAGACAAAAGCACAATTGGAGAATTATAGTGATAAGAGTGTTATAGTTTGTCACTCTAGTGTCCAAAAAGTGAGCAGATGTCTTGCAATTACGTTGGAGTCCCTAAAGTGTGTTGTAGTCTGACTTATCAAAGGATTCTAGAAGTCGCATACCATTTTAGGATGTCTATCAATATATTTTTTAATTGTAGGCAGGGAAAGGAAACAATAGATAATGTTGTGTATGTTTTTCTTGTGTAGAAAGGTTTAAGATGGTTATTCCACTTGGTTACATGTGATTCCAATTGCAATTGGTGTTATACTATCTCTATTATTATGAGTTGTACCTGATTGGTATTGTGGTGTTACCTGGGTGAGTGTAAATGGAAGTGTAATCTATGCTACTCTTCACCTATTGGTCGTGTTTAAGACTCTGAGTACTTTGGTTACTAATAAGGTACCAAGATTAGATTGGGTTGAGAAAAAAATGAGAATGGCAACATCCAACATCACTTTCTCTACTCCAAGTCCAACACGTCTGAAGATCATTGTCCCCTTAAGATACAATTGCATGAGAATTTGAGCTTGCTCTTCTTGCCATAGATTCACAACACATAGGTTCTAGTGCTCATGTTAGGTAGGGGATTCACAAACTGTATGTTACACATTTTATTATGCCCCGAATCAATCACTAGAGCTAGGAGATCTCCAATGAAGTCATGTGGCCTGACAAAAGGTATACATCAATATCCACTAGTGGGTGGCACGGTTGTGTATTGTTGAGGTAATTTTTCTTACTTATGCAAGGTTTTGGTGCAGTGGTACACTACCAGTGGGAGTTAACATCTTGATGTGGTATGAGACATTTGTATTGTGTTGTATGTTGTGAATTTTAGGATGGGCAAAAAGGTATAAGTTGAGTTCACTCCTTATACAGACCTTGTGTCTAAATACTATTTTGACGTTCTAAGATGAGTGTGTAGGCTTAGGTTGAGTTTATTACTTATGCAAACCCTATGTTAGAAAATTCATCGTTTTATGTGTGTTTCATTTGTGTATTTGATTTGTGTGTTTGCTTTGTGAGTTTGAGTTATGTATGTTTGGTTTCATATGTTGATGTATGCTTTTTAGTCTTGTGTATGCATGTATTTGTGTTGATGTATGTTGGTTTTGTGTGTCATAATGAGGAATAGTATTATAGTACTAACACAAGGATGTATGTTATACTACCTTGAGCATGTGTATCTAATGACAAGGTCTCTCATAGTATGGGATGCAAGTAGCAGTTCATTTGAATATTGGATATGGTCTTGAATGTATAGTACCAATCTAGTGTAGTTTGGTTGTAAGCCCTTTGGAATATAATGATAGTCATAATTGACATGTTTTATGTCCTCGGATCATATGTGTAGTTGATATTGGAAATGATGTGTAGTTAAGTGTTGTGTGGTTTTAGTTATCTTAAAATGATTGTTTGGTATGTGTATGTTATTGTGAACTTGGTTTACCTTGATTAAGTGTTTTAGATCTATGGTTTCTTACGTGTGATTAGGTGATAATTGATTATTGATGGATACTTTGTTGCCTTAACTAATGATGGGGAGGAAAGGGACTTCCTCTAATGGCAAGTTCAATGCCTTCCCCAATCAACAATAGATAATGAAGATTTCAGTTGAAGACATGTTTAATACTATTTGTAATTGCTAGGACCACTTGTGTACATGGCAAACAGCCAATGGCCTAATATAATCATTGTATACTATATTGGAGGGTTGTAGTACTTGACCCGTCGTATAATTTAATTATGTTGAGATATAATTGATGGTACTTTAACATCGTACTTGATGGATGGTAGTGGGTGCTGCCACAATACTCTGTCTCACTTTTGGGACATGCTGATTTTTGCCTAAAATCACCTTTTTAGAAAAACTAATGATTTTAGCCTTGAGAGGTTCCATCTAAAGGGTTTTAATTCAAGAGGGATAGATAGACCCCCTTAGATCAAACCCCCTTGGATAGAACCCCTCTAGTATTAAATCATACCCACAATGGAGACTCCTTCGCACCTATGAAAATGCTGGCAAAAAAACACGTTTACTTTACCATTTGAGGGATTAAATCACATCATTTAGAAAAGATCTTTTGCAAGATTGTAGCCCTCGAAATGAGTTTTCCAACAAGTATAGTTTTGATATGTTTTCATTTTATCTTGTATTTAATTTTCAATTTTTACTGAACATAGGTTTTTCTCCAAACATCAAGCTTTTCATTCTACAGAGGTTGAAAAATAGTAAGCCATTGTAAAAATGTTTCAAAAAATACCCTTTCCCTAGGTATTGATGTCCTTGTTTCACTAAAAAAGGAAAAAAATTGGATTTTTATATATACACAACAAGTTAGGTTGTATGACACACACGCATGTCCAAATTATAGTTAGTGACTTCAAAAATTAATTAAAAATATATTTGTAATAAACAATTGCCAAAAAATATCCATTCCCTAGATATTGATGTTGAGAATCTATATTCCAAAAATTAGAATTTTATGCTTTATAGAAAAAAGTTTTGTACGACACAAACGTTCTTTCCAAAAATGTTGGTTTTCTGTATAAAACTAGTTATTAAAGGAGATGTTGAAAGATTCATGATTTATTTCAAAAAATTAAAATTAAAAATATATTTAGAATCTACACACAAATTGCCACAAATCACTAGTTCACATCATCTTAAAATTCTTTGTTAATGAAATATAGCTTCGGTCAGATATAAATGATGATTGCTAAATAGCATCATCATCATTTATATGTGATCGAATTTAATCCTTAAACATATTTCTGGAAATAAGTAAAACGAATTTATAAGCATGCATAAATTCAAAATAATAAAATGATGATCAAATTCTGCATTGAATAAATTTGAAACTCATATTATATATATCTGCCATGTATGTGAGGGCGTATGTATTATGTTTATTAAACCGAGTGTTAGTCGGTTGCCTTTGAGACCCGCGCGCCCAAAGGGACACGTCCCATGAGCAGATGTGTCTCCACGTGTGGAGACACGTCCTCTCATGAGACGCGTCTCCTAGAGGCGGGTCTCCAAAGGTATTTAACATTGTTCCATCATTGATATGCAAACATCGAAATTTATTAATGTTCTGCAATCAGCACATTCAGCATAAAGAGAAGAAATCTGGAAATTAATTTTGACTTAGAATTCTCACACAGAATTTCAGACCTTAGTGTTTTTTCTTAGATTTCTTAGGATCCTATTTGATAAAGATTTGATTACATTTACATGGTATCAAAGCCAAGTTGTGTGAATCCAAATCAAATCTAGATATCAGATTGCTCTAGAAAATTCGTATTTTCTAAAATCGAATTCACATCACATTCTTCTTAATGTCAAGTGTGATCAGATTTGAATATAGTCTTGCAGGAGCAGACAACTTCACATCATGGAAATTTAGAATCATAATGATCCTTAAAGAGAATAAATTAGACTCACTTGTGAGAGAAAATAAAAGGGAACCAGAGGCTGATCCTAAGAAAACTCAATGGATTGAAAACAATGAAAAAGGCATGAAAATCTTAGTAGATGCAGTTAGGGATCATATAGTGCCCATCCTAGCAAAACATGAAACTGCATATCATATGTTCAAATCTCTTGAGAGTACCTATGAGATCAACAACACCAGTAGGACTCTTGCATTAAAGAGGCAAATCAACAATGCCCAGATAAATAAGGGAGAGTCAATTAATGCATACTTCATGAGGATCATTGAACTAAGGGATCAATTATCCACAATTGGATATCAGATTGATAGCAAAGAGTTAACTCTAATTGCACTAGGAGGCCTACCAAACTCATGGGAGTCATTTGTTCAAGGAATGAGTGCGAGATCTAAACTTCCCAAGTTTGATAGGCTAAGAAATGACTGCCTTCAAGAAGAAACAAGACTCTCCACAAAAGAAAATAAACAGAAGAACATAGATGAAGACATTCATGTACTCAACACAACGTCTAATAAAAGGAATAAGAAAAACTCCTACAAGAGAGGATCTTTTAAAAGAAAGAGAAATTCCAATGGAAAGGGATCTTCTAACAAGAAAGACATCTCTCAAGTGCAATGCTTTAGATGTGATCAATATGGCCACTATGCAATGAAGTGCCCTGACAGATCAAAGCAACAAGCATCTTTTGCCAAAGTAGGAAAGACAAATTGAGATCATGAATCTAAGAACTTTGTGTTCTATACAGCCTTATCTAGTCAAGTATCTAACAACACCCACAACTGGGTAATTGATAGTGGTTCCTCTAGACATATCACAGGATTCAAAGAAAACCTAAACACTATGACTAAAAAGACTGATGAAGAAGTAACCATTGGGGATGATTCTGCACACCCTGTAAAAGGGGTTGGAGCTTGCTCCATCAAACTGAAATCTGGTCTTTCTCTTCAACTCGCTGGAGTCTTATTTGTACCTAGAATAAAGAGGAATCTAATATCCATCTCTGCCCTTGAAGACAATGGATATAGAGTTACTTTTATGGATGGGAAAGTTCTAGCATGGCCTAAGAACTCAACTATCAAGAAAGCCCAAACAATAGGTGTAAGACAAGGGTACCTTTACAAACTATGCACTGAAGTTAAACAAGCCCTTACCCTTGACACCATTGATTCAAATGAGATTTGGCATAGAAGATTAGGACACCTTCATTTCCGTGCCCTACCTTCTGTGGAAAAACTTGTAACAGGCTTACCTAAGTTAAAACCATCTCATAAAGGAACTTGTAAAGGTTGTGCCTTAGGAAAGAATACAAAGGGATCCTTTCCCAATAGTTTCAGCAAAACCTTAAATGTGTTAGAACTGGTTCACTCAGACTTATGTGGACCCATGTTTGTACTCTCTAAAGCAGGATTTCTATACTATGTCATATTTATAAATGACTTCTCTAAGAAAACCTGGATCTATTTCCTTAAGTGTAAAGAGTCAATAGAAATCCTCAAAAGATTCAAAGAGTTCAAAGCCCTTACTGAAAACTTCTCTGGGAAGAAAATAAAAACCTTAAGGACAGACAATGGGAAAGAATACACCTCTGAAATTTTTAAGGAATTCTACATGAGTGCTGGAATTAAGAGGGAGTTCACAGTTGCCTACAACCCTCAACAAAATGGGGTTGCTGAAAGAAAAAATAGAACCATTGTAGAAGTTGCTAAGGCAATGTTGCTTGACCAAAACATTGAAACTTCTTTCTGGGCAGAAGCCTCTAGGACGGCTGTCTATATCCAAAATAGATGTCCTCATTCTCATCTTGATAACAAAACTCCTGAAGAAGCCTTTACTAGCATAAAACCTGACATTAGCCATTTTAGGATTTTTGGCTGTCCTATCTATATTCATGTGCCCAAAGAGAAGAGATTCAAACTAGAACCTTCCGGAAAGAAGGGGGTATTTCTGGGCAATAGTGAAACCTCCAAAGCCTACAGGATATTCATACTTGGGCAGAAACAAATTGAATTAAGCAGAGATGTCATCTTTAAAGAAGACATTGCATTCAAGAGGGCAAGAAGTTCTAGTGAGATAGAAACCTATTCCCCTAGAGTACCTGAAATGGAACATGCTCCTAAGATTCAGAGGGAGCATCCTGAGGAAATGCCACATGAACTTCCTTCTACTTCAGATGAGAATACAAATGACAACAGCAGAAAGAGACCACTTTGGGCTAGAAAGATGATCAAAGAAGTCAAGGATCATGCAGCACCCAAAGGAACGTTTAGGGAAAGTAAAAGACCCAAACGATTCTCTAGCTATGTTTCTCTAATGGACAACATCATAAACTCAGAACCTGTCAGTGTTACAGAAGCCTTCCGACATCAAGCATGGAAGGATGCAATGACGGAGGAATATCGGTCCATTCTAAAGATTGATGTATGGGATATAGTGCCTAGACCGAAAGAGAAATCTGTTGTCTCTTCCAAATGGCTCTTCAAAATCAAGCATGCTGCTGATGGCAGTATAGAAAAACATAAAGCACGTTTTGTGGCAAGAGGTTTTTCTCAAAAGGAAGGCATTGATTATGAAGAAACATTTGCACCTGTTGCCCGCTACACATCGGTAAGAGCAGTATTAGCCATTGCTGCAACTAAAGGCTGGAAGATCCATCAAATGGATGTGAAAACTACCTTCCTGAATGGAACCATTGAAGAGGAAGTCTATCTGGAACAGCCTGAAGGTTTTGTGATACATAAACCTGCCTCACATGTGTGCAGACTAAAGAAAGCCCTCTATGAACTTAAACAGGCTCCCAGGGTCTGGTATGAAAGAATTGGCAGCTATCTCTTGGGACTAGGATTTTCCAAGAATGATGCTGACTCCAATCTCTACTTCAAGGTAATCAAAGGTGATATACTAATAATTATTTTATATGTTGATGACCTACTGATAACAGGAGAAGATCACCTCATTGTTCAAGGAAAACAGGATCTAATTTTTGAATTTGACATGAAAGACTTGGGCATTCTACACTACTTCCTAGGTTTGGAAGTACGGCAGAAATCAGAGGGCATTATACTAAACCAAGGGAAGTATACTATTGATATTTTGAAGAGGTTTGGAATGTTAGACAGTAGACCGATGTCTACACCTATGGAATCCAACCTTCACAAACTGAAAGAAGCAGCAGCAGAATCCAAATATGCAGATCCAACCCTTTATAGACAAATGATTGGATCCTTGATGTATCTGGTTAACACCAGACCTGATATTTTCTATGCAGTGAATGTTCTCAGCCAGTTCATGTGTGAGCCAAAGGAAATTCACCTAATGGTTGTGAAACATATTTTGAGATATCTTCAAGGCACTATTGGATATGGTCTTCTTTATAGAAATAACCAACTAGATCTACATGGGTACTCTGATTCAGATTGGGCTGGAAGTGTAACCGATCGGAAAAGCACATCAAGATGTTGCTTCACTTTAGGATCGGCTATGATCTCCTGGATTTGCAAGAAACAGTCTTCAGTTGCACAGAGCTCAACAAAAGCTGAATACATTGCAGCCTCTATGGGAGCAAGAGAAGCAGTTTGGCTTCGTAAATTGCTTGTGGGACTCTTTGGTGAGCCCTTGTATCCTATAATTATTCATTGTGATAATCAAAGTTGCATCAAACTCTCTATAAATCCTATCTTCCATGATAGATCTAAGCACATTGAGATCCCCTATCATTATGTAAGAGATATGGTGGAAAGGAAAGTGATCCAGTTGGAGTATGTTAGTACAAATGATCAAACTACAGACATTCTCACCAAGCCTCTCTCCCGAATCAAAGTAGAGCACTTCAAAAAGAAACTTGGTATGGTTGAAATGTAATTTGATATTTATGTTTGAAATACAAATTGTTTATAAATTGTACTAATATATAAAGATGTTTAATGTGTAAACTCTTTTGTCATGTGTATGACTCCATGACCTTATAGGCCTACTCCCCCTGTGTACATTATTGAAAGGTGACGATCTTTCTAATAATGAACACTTGTATTTGACATTGTAAAGTGACGACTCTACAATGATAAACTATCATGATAGATATCATGTGACTTGATATCTATGGACATGTCATGATAGTATCTCTTGGACACTTTGATGGATATCATGGGACTTGATGTCATTTGTAGATCATTGTGATCCTTAAGAGATTATCATGGTGGATATTTATATCCGTGGATATGCCATGAATTATGGTAGACATCATGTGACTTGATGTCAGTGCACATACCATAATGAAGATGTGTTATGAAGAATGTCATGTGACTTGACAATATTGAGTAAAACATACCATATCTTCGATATCATGTGTGAAGGTGATATCTCTACTTATTTGATTTGAAATATCTTCCCTAGCTAAGAGGGAGTGTTAATGAGATATAGCTTTGGTCAGATATAAATGATGATTGCTAAATAGCATCATCATCATTTATATGTGATCGAATTTAATCCTAAAACATATTTCTGGAAATAAGTAAAACGAATTTATAAGCATGCATAAATTCGAAATAATAAAATGATGATCAAATTCTGCATTGAATAAATCCGGAACTCATATTATATATATCCGCCATGTATGTGAGGGCGTATGTATTATGTTGATTAAACCGAGTGTTAGTCGGTTGCCTTTGAGACCCGCGCACCCAAAGGGACATGTCCCATGAGCGGACGTGTCTCCACCGAGTGTTAGTCGGTTGCCTTTGAGACCCGCGCGCGCAAAGGGACATGTCCCATGAGCGGACGTATCTCCACATGTGGTGAGACGTGTCTCTTAGAGGCGGGTCTCCAAAGGTATTTAACATTGTTCCATCATTGATATGCAAACATCGAAATTTATTAATGTTCTGCATTCAGCATGAAGAGAAAAAATCTGGAAATTAATTTTGACATAGAATTCTCACACAAAATTTCAGACCTTAGTGTTTTTTCTTAGATTTCTTAGGATCCTATTTAATAAAGATTTGATTACATTTACATTCTTAATGGTTTAGCTGCTATAGGTCTCAAAAGATGAAGATTTGGTTAAAAATATTGATGTAAATGTCCATCTTGGGCAAAAAGTGAGACACAATATTGTAATTTCACCCTAATTTATATTCATTGTGATCTTATTTGATATACTTGCATGTTTTGTATATTAAAGTAATGTTTGAGTTCTAAGATGGGCGTGCAAGCATAGATTGAGTTTACTCCTAATGGAAGCCCTATGTTAGAACATTTGTCAAGTTATGTGTGTTTGATTTATGTGTGTTTTCTTTAAGAATTTGAGTTATGTATGTTGATTTGTGTTTTTTTGTGTTGCATATTTGTGTACTTTGCTTTTGTATGTATATGGGTCCTATGTTTTGAATGAGGCATTGTGCTAAAGTGAGGACACATATAGTATGGAATACATGTTATGCTACCCTGAGCATGTGTTGTTTAACAAGACATATGGCATCAAATGATGAGGTCTCTCATAGTATGGGATGCAAGTAGTAGTTCATTTGGATGTTGCATATGATCTTGAATGTATAGTATTGATCAAACTTAGTATAGTTGTAAATCTTTTTGAATTGCTATACTTGTCATGTTTCATGTATTTGAGTTCGTCTATGTATTTGATGCAAGAAATGATGTGTTATGAAATGTTGTGTGATCTTGGTTGTCTTGGAAAGATCGTTTGGCATGTGAATGTTGTGAACATGTGTTGTGAAATTGTTTCCATGTAAATTGTGTGTTTTGAATCTATTTGTATGTGTGCCTATGTAAGGATAAAGGAACGATTTAATCAAGATAATCAATAGTGTCTTCATATACCACACTATTGGATTTTGGATGGACACTTCTTTGCCTTGATTGATGGATAGGGAGGAAAGGGAGTTCCTCTAAGAGTAGGTCCAATGGCTTCCCCGATCGGCAAAAAAATCTTGGAGGGATCAGTTGAAGATTCACCACTTGTGTATGTGACAAAACAAGAATTGGCTTAATGTAGTCATTGTATATTACATTGGAGGGTTATAGTACTTGACCCATTGTACAATTGATTATATTGGGATGTACTTGATTGTACATTAGTAGTGTACTTGAAGGTTGGTAATTACTATTCATCGTGATGTTCTTATTTGATATTACTTGCATGGTTTGCATATTGATATAATATTTGTGTAAATGGATGTTATCAAGTTTTCAAAAATGATAAATGCTTGAGATTTGTTGTTGACTATTGTAAGGAGTTCCTAAAAATAGAGAAGAAAACAAATTAAAAAATTTAAAGAATGAAGACTTTTTTGTCTTCAGTTGCACAATCATCATCATTTAGGCAAGTCAAATTACCCAACATCACTAAATTAGTTCTCTAAAGAATGAAGATTTGGTCTGAAATAATGAGGAGTTGGTGTTGGAGAAAACATAGTGAAACAATTATGAGAAATGGCATGTGTCATTAAGGTTTGTGGTCTTGAAGACCTTAATTTCAGCTTGGTGGTGGGGCTCTAGCCCTTGACCTCTTCCTGTATTACAAAAAGGAATACACCAAGGGCACTACCCCTTGACACTCTTTGAAGGCTTTGTTCCCAAACCCTCACAAGTGGCTTTGCCCCTCAGATAGAGTTAAGGGTGTGCGTATATATAAAGAGAGCAAGGGCCTAGGGGTTGGTGCAGGAGCACCCATGGGTCTAATGGACCTAGAATGTCTAGTTATGTTTTGTTTCTTATTTTTGTGTTAGAATAAGGTCCTAAGGACCATTTCAATGCTTTGTAATAGGTCTCCTAAGTTTTTGATGGAATTTTGGTCTTGGTGACCAACTCTTTGTATAAACAAGGTCTCCATCCTCCTTTGTAAGTCTAGTACATTTTGGCAAATTAACAAAATAAGGATGCTTTGTTGTATCTAGACACTTGAGGGGAGTCACCTTGCTCATTTTAGTTGGCTTGTATGCCTTTCACATATTTTGGAAGCATCTTTGTAGGCAAGTTGGTGAAATTGTCTAAATTGCCTTAATAGGCATTTATGTGTTCAAGTGAAGTCTAAATGTGTTTCCAACGACCAATTGATTAAAATGGCAGTTGGAGGAAGTTGGAGGGAGTTAGGAGGCTTCAAATATGCCTCTCTTGGTCGAGGCAAGGTTGTTGAAGAAGTTGAGAAGGAGTTTTCAAACGAGAAATTGTTGTTTTTGAGTTTTTCATCAAGAAACTGCTGATCCCGTGCATTGTACGGACTTTATATGTTGTTTCATGTTATAATCCTGTAATGATTGGATAGATAATTGAATCACCTTTCTTTTGGCGTTTGAATGGTGTGATTTCATTGAGAATTGAGTGAGATATTGCCATTTTACTACCGGGTGGTCTCAAACCCCATGTTTTCCTCTAGAATTTGTTGATCCCGTACTTGGTACGATCTGTACGTTCTGTTTTATGGTTGAAGGGCGTAATGGTTGGAAAGGTAATTGAATAAGCTTTCTTTTGGAGTTGGAGTGGTGATATTTCATTGAGTAATAAGGGAGATATCTTAATTTTACTCCCGGGTGTTCTGAAAACCCTCAAAATCAAGGTTTTGAGCAAAAAATGGATGCATTTTCCATTCCCACACTGTAGCATTGCAAAATCTTGGTGGGATGGAAGATATGAGGGTGAAATGTTATGTATCAGAGGTCTTGGAGAGCAGCAAGAACTTTGGAGGCAAATGGTGCAATGTTT
Organism: Sequoiadendron giganteum; assembly: GCA_007115665.2. NCBI lineage: Eukaryota > Viridiplantae > Streptophyta > Pinopsida > Cupressales > Cupressaceae > Sequoiadendron > Sequoiadendron giganteum. The sequence goes on along the minus strand of CM021107.1, from coordinate 232,289,241 downwards.
TGGCTTGACATCTCTATGTGGCAAGCCCATGTGACAAGCAAAAAAGTGAGTTTTTGCTTTATTTTGAAGAATCTGTTTGAAAGGCACTTAGGAATGATGGTGATAGGTGTGAAAAACCTGTAGGAGTTCATTTTTTGGCTTTGGGGTGAAGGGGAGAGCCTAGATAGTCAAGACCCAGGTGTAGGTCTGTGAATTAGGCCTCTTGGAGTAGTGGTAGAAAGGGCCATTGTGAGTGATGCCTTGACAGTCAAGAGGAAAGGTTTTGGAACTTTGTAGGGGTCCATTGTGGATGTCTGAATTCATAGGTTTGGTGCCTTGAAAATAATCCATGTGGTTTTTATATTGACTGTCCTACCGGGTAAGGCTACTAGCCTTTTGACAGAAAAGTGCCTAATTCACCATAGTTTGTGGAAGTTTGTTGAAACCTAAGTGCTAGAGGGTATTTTACATCATATTTGGGTGTTTGCTATCCTGCCACTCTGCATCATAGTGGTATCAGAGCCTGATTGCAGGTAGTTGTTGAAAGGAAGTCATCATGCCTCCAAAAGCTGGACCAGTGGTTGCAAAGGAGTTGAAGGCCTTGAGAGAAGAGATAGAGGCCTTAAAAGCAGTGAACAGAAGGAGAGGAGTGGCCATTGAGGAAGAGAGTTCCTGTGAAGAAGAGCCAGAGGGTGAAGAAGGTGAAGAGAACCCTTAGGGGGAAGAGATACCCCCTCATGAGAGAAGAATCCTTAAAGCATTGCAAGCATCTAGAGGAGAGTCCTCTGAAGTGAAGATGGATCTGCCGGTGTATAGTGGAAAAATGGATGTGGAAGAAGTGTTAGAGTGGGTAGAGGCATTGAATAATTACTTTGAATATAAAGAAATGGCAGAGAATAAGAAGGTAAAGTTTGCCAAAACAAAGTTGAAGGGATCCGCCTTGACATGGTGGAATTTCATGTAAGGAGAAAGGGTGAAGATGGGTAAGTCAATGATCAACTCATGGGATAGGATGGTGCATAGGTTGAAGGCACAATTCCTTCCTAATGACTATGAGGTGCAGGAGTTCAAAAAGAGGCAGAATCTGAAGCAAAAAGACATGGATGTTTCATCATACACTGAACAATTCTTCAAGTTGAGCATGAGATGTGATCATGTGGAGACTGAGAATGAAAGAGTGTCCAGGTATATCAATGGCCTAAGGCTAAACATACAAGATGAGACTGCTTTGGCTGGCAGGATAGCAAACACCCAAATATGATGTAAAATACCCTCTAGCACTTAGGTTTCAACAAACTTCCACAAACTATGGTGAATTAGGCACTTTTCTGTCAAAAGGCTAGTAGCCTTACCTGGTAGGACAGTCAATATAAAAACCACATGGACTATTTTCAAGGCACCAAACCTATGAATTCAGACATCCACAATGGACCCCTACAAAGTTCTAAAA
>CM021107.1:232065936-232287712 GCA_007115665.2 Sequoiadendron giganteum | reverse complement strand
GGATTTCTATACTATGTCATATTTATAAATGACTTCTCTAAGAAAACCTGGATCTATTTCCTTAAGTGTAAAGAGTCAATAGAAATCCTCAAAAGATTCAAAGAGTTCAAAGCCCTTACTGAAAACTTCTCTGGGAAGAAAATAAAAACCTTAAGGACAGACAATGGGAAAGAATACACCTCTGAAATTTTTAAGGAATTCTACATGAGTGCTGGAATTAAGAGGGAGTTCACAGTTGCCTACAACCCTCAACAAAATGGGGTTGCTGAAAGAAAAAATAGAACCATTGTAGAAGTTGCTAAGGCAATGTTGCTTGACCAAAACATTGAAACTTCTTTCTGGGCAGAAGCCTCTAGGACGGCTGTCTATATCCAAAATAGATGTCCTCATTCTCATCTTGATAACAAAACTCCTGAAGAAGCCTTTACTAGCATAAAACCTGACATTAGCCATTTTAGGATTTTTGGCTGTCCTATCTATATTCATGTGCCCAAAGAGAAGAGATTCAAACTAGAACCTTCCGGAAAGAAGGGGGTATTTCTGGGCAATAGTGAAACCTCCAAAGCCTACAGGATATTCATACTTGGGCAGAAACAAATTGAATTAAGCAGAGATGTCATCTTTAAAGAAGACATTGCATTCAAGAGGGCAAGAAGTTCTAGTGAGATAGAAACCTATTCCCCTAGAGTACCTGAAATGGAACATGCTCCTAAGATTCAGAGGGAGCATCCTGAGGAAATGCCACATGAACTTCCTTCTACTTCAGATGAGAATACAAATGACAACAGCAGAAAGAGACCACTTTGGGCTAGAAAGATGATCAAAGAAGTCAAGGATCATGCAGCACCCAAAGGAACGTTTAGGGAAAGTAAAAGACCCAAACGATTCTCTAGCTATGTTTCTCTAATGGACAACATCATAAACTCAGAACCTGTCAGTGTTACAGAAGCCTTCCGACATCAAGCATGGAAGGATGCAATGACGGAGGAATATCGGTCCATTCTAAAGATTGATGTATGGGATATAGTGCCTAGACCGAAAGAGAAATCTGTTGTCTCTTCCAAATGGCTCTTCAAAATCAAGCATGCTGCTGATGGCAGTATAGAAAAACATAAAGCACGTTTTGTGGCAAGAGGTTTTTCTCAAAAGGAAGGCATTGATTATGAAGAAACATTTGCACCTGTTGCCCGCTACACATCGGTAAGAGCAGTATTAGCCATTGCTGCAACTAAAGGCTGGAAGATCCATCAAATGGATGTGAAAACTACCTTCCTGAATGGAACCATTGAAGAGGAAGTCTATCTGGAACAGCCTGAAGGTTTTGTGATACATAAACCTGCCTCACATGTGTGCAGACTAAAGAAAGCCCTCTATGAACTTAAACAGGCTCCCAGGGTCTGGTATGAAAGAATTGGCAGCTATCTCTTGGGACTAGGATTTTCCAAGAATGATGCTGACTCCAATCTCTACTTCAAGGTAATCAAAGGTGATATACTAATAATTATTTTATATGTTGATGACCTACTGATAACAGGAGAAGATCACCTCATTGTTCAAGGAAAACAGGATCTAATTTTTGAATTTGACATGAAAGACTTGGGCATTCTACACTACTTCCTAGGTTTGGAAGTACGGCAGAAATCAGAGGGCATTATACTAAACCAAGGGAAGTATACTATTGATATTTTGAAGAGGTTTGGAATGTTAGACAGTAGACCGATGTCTACACCTATGGAATCCAACCTTCACAAACTGAAAGAAGCAGCAGCAGAATCCAAATATGCAGATCCAACCCTTTATAGACAAATGATTGGATCCTTGATGTATCTGGTTAACACCAGACCTGATATTTTCTATGCAGTGAATGTTCTCAGCCAGTTCATGTGTGAGCCAAAGGAAATTCACCTAATGGTTGTGAAACATATTTTGAGATATCTTCAAGGCACTATTGGATATGGTCTTCTTTATAGAAATAACCAACTAGATCTACATGGGTACTCTGATTCAGATTGGGCTGGAAGTGTAACCGATCGGAAAAGCACATCAAGATGTTGCTTCACTTTAGGATCGGCTATGATCTCCTGGATTTGCAAGAAACAGTCTTCAGTTGCACAGAGCTCAACAAAAGCTGAATACATTGCAGCCTCTATGGGAGCAAGAGAAGCAGTTTGGCTTCGTAAATTGCTTGTGGGACTCTTTGGTGAGCCCTTGTATCCTATAATTATTCATTGTGATAATCAAAGTTGCATCAAACTCTCTATAAATCCTATCTTCCATGATAGATCTAAGCACATTGAGATCCCCTATCATTATGTAAGAGATATGGTGGAAAGGAAAGTGATCCAGTTGGAGTATGTTAGTACAAATGATCAAACTACAGACATTCTCACCAAGCCTCTCTCCCGAATCAAAGTAGAGCACTTCAAAAAGAAACTTGGTATGGTTGAAATGTAATTTGATATTTATGTTTGAAATACAAATTGTTTATAAATTGTACTAATATATAAAGATGTTTAATGTGTAAACTCTTTTGTCATGTGTATGACTCCATGACCTTATAGGCCTACTCCCCCTGTGTACATTATTGAAAGGTGACGATCTTTCTAATAATGAACACTTGTATTTGACATTGTAAAGTGACGACTCTACAATGATAAACTATCATGATAGATATCATGTGACTTGATATCTATGGACATGTCATGATAGTATCTCTTGGACACTTTGATGGATATCATGGGACTTGATGTCATTTGTAGATCATTGTGATCCTTAAGAGATTATCATGGTGGATATTTATATCCGTGGATATGCCATGAATTATGGTAGACATCATGTGACTTGATGTCAGTGCACATACCATAATGAAGATGTGTTATGAAGAATGTCATGTGACTTGACAATATTGAGTAAAACATACCATATCTTCGATATCATGTGTGAAGGTGATATCTCTACTTATTTGATTTGAAATATCTTCCCTAGCTAAGAGGGAGTGTTAATGAGATATAGCTTTGGTCAGATATAAATGATGATTGCTAAATAGCATCATCATCATTTATATGTGATCGAATTTAATCCTAAAACATATTTCTGGAAATAAGTAAAACGAATTTATAAGCATGCATAAATTCGAAATAATAAAATGATGATCAAATTCTGCATTGAATAAATCCGGAACTCATATTATATATATCCGCCATGTATGTGAGGGCGTATGTATTATGTTGATTAAACCGAGTGTTAGTCGGTTGCCTTTGAGACCCGCGCACCCAAAGGGACATGTCCCATGAGCGGACGTGTCTCCACCGAGTGTTAGTCGGTTGCCTTTGAGACCCGCGCGCGCAAAGGGACATGTCCCATGAGCGGACGTATCTCCACATGTGGTGAGACGTGTCTCTTAGAGGCGGGTCTCCAAAGGTATTTAACATTGTTCCATCATTGATATGCAAACATCGAAATTTATTAATGTTCTGCATTCAGCATGAAGAGAAAAAATCTGGAAATTAATTTTGACATAGAATTCTCACACAAAATTTCAGACCTTAGTGTTTTTTCTTAGATTTCTTAGGATCCTATTTAATAAAGATTTGATTACATTTACATTCTTAATGGTTTAGCTGCTATAGGTCTCAAAAGATGAAGATTTGGTTAAAAATATTGATGTAAATGTCCATCTTGGGCAAAAAGTGAGACACAATATTGTAATTTCACCCTAATTTATATTCATTGTGATCTTATTTGATATACTTGCATGTTTTGTATATTAAAGTAATGTTTGAGTTCTAAGATGGGCGTGCAAGCATAGATTGAGTTTACTCCTAATGGAAGCCCTATGTTAGAACATTTGTCAAGTTATGTGTGTTTGATTTATGTGTGTTTTCTTTAAGAATTTGAGTTATGTATGTTGATTTGTGTTTTTTTGTGTTGCATATTTGTGTACTTTGCTTTTGTATGTATATGGGTCCTATGTTTTGAATGAGGCATTGTGCTAAAGTGAGGACACATATAGTATGGAATACATGTTATGCTACCCTGAGCATGTGTTGTTTAACAAGACATATGGCATCAAATGATGAGGTCTCTCATAGTATGGGATGCAAGTAGTAGTTCATTTGGATGTTGCATATGATCTTGAATGTATAGTATTGATCAAACTTAGTATAGTTGTAAATCTTTTTGAATTGCTATACTTGTCATGTTTCATGTATTTGAGTTCGTCTATGTATTTGATGCAAGAAATGATGTGTTATGAAATGTTGTGTGATCTTGGTTGTCTTGGAAAGATCGTTTGGCATGTGAATGTTGTGAACATGTGTTGTGAAATTGTTTCCATGTAAATTGTGTGTTTTGAATCTATTTGTATGTGTGCCTATGTAAGGATAAAGGAACGATTTAATCAAGATAATCAATAGTGTCTTCATATACCACACTATTGGATTTTGGATGGACACTTCTTTGCCTTGATTGATGGATAGGGAGGAAAGGGAGTTCCTCTAAGAGTAGGTCCAATGGCTTCCCCGATCGGCAAAAAAATCTTGGAGGGATCAGTTGAAGATTCACCACTTGTGTATGTGACAAAACAAGAATTGGCTTAATGTAGTCATTGTATATTACATTGGAGGGTTATAGTACTTGACCCATTGTACAATTGATTATATTGGGATGTACTTGATTGTACATTAGTAGTGTACTTGAAGGTTGGTAATTACTATTCATCGTGATGTTCTTATTTGATATTACTTGCATGGTTTGCATATTGATATAATATTTGTGTAAATGGATGTTATCAAGTTTTCAAAAATGATAAATGCTTGAGATTTGTTGTTGACTATTGTAAGGAGTTCCTAAAAATAGAGAAGAAAACAAATTAAAAAATTTAAAGAATGAAGACTTTTTTGTCTTCAGTTGCACAATCATCATCATTTAGGCAAGTCAAATTACCCAACATCACTAAATTAGTTCTCTAAAGAATGAAGATTTGGTCTGAAATAATGAGGAGTTGGTGTTGGAGAAAACATAGTGAAACAATTATGAGAAATGGCATGTGTCATTAAGGTTTGTGGTCTTGAAGACCTTAATTTCAGCTTGGTGGTGGGGCTCTAGCCCTTGACCTCTTCCTGTATTACAAAAAGGAATACACCAAGGGCACTACCCCTTGACACTCTTTGAAGGCTTTGTTCCCAAACCCTCACAAGTGGCTTTGCCCCTCAGATAGAGTTAAGGGTGTGCGTATATATAAAGAGAGCAAGGGCCTAGGGGTTGGTGCAGGAGCACCCATGGGTCTAATGGACCTAGAATGTCTAGTTATGTTTTGTTTCTTATTTTTGTGTTAGAATAAGGTCCTAAGGACCATTTCAATGCTTTGTAATAGGTCTCCTAAGTTTTTGATGGAATTTTGGTCTTGGTGACCAACTCTTTGTATAAACAAGGTCTCCATCCTCCTTTGTAAGTCTAGTACATTTTGGCAAATTAACAAAATAAGGATGCTTTGTTGTATCTAGACACTTGAGGGGAGTCACCTTGCTCATTTTAGTTGGCTTGTATGCCTTTCACATATTTTGGAAGCATCTTTGTAGGCAAGTTGGTGAAATTGTCTAAATTGCCTTAATAGGCATTTATGTGTTCAAGTGAAGTCTAAATGTGTTTCCAACGACCAATTGATTAAAATGGCAGTTGGAGGAAGTTGGAGGGAGTTAGGAGGCTTCAAATATGCCTCTCTTGGTCGAGGCAAGGTTGTTGAAGAAGTTGAGAAGGAGTTTTCAAACGAGAAATTGTTGTTTTTGAGTTTTTCATCAAGAAACTGCTGATCCCGTGCATTGTACGGACTTTATATGTTGTTTCATGTTATAATCCTGTAATGATTGGATAGATAATTGAATCACCTTTCTTTTGGCGTTTGAATGGTGTGATTTCATTGAGAATTGAGTGAGATATTGCCATTTTACTACCGGGTGGTCTCAAACCCCATGTTTTCCTCTAGAATTTGTTGATCCCGTACTTGGTACGATCTGTACGTTCTGTTTTATGGTTGAAGGGCGTAATGGTTGGAAAGGTAATTGAATAAGCTTTCTTTTGGAGTTGGAGTGGTGATATTTCATTGAGTAATAAGGGAGATATCTTAATTTTACTCCCGGGTGTTCTGAAAACCCTCAAAATCAAGGTTTTGAGCAAAAAATGGATGCATTTTCCATTCCCACACTGTAGCATTGCAAAATCTTGGTGGGATGGAAGATATGAGGGTGAAATGTTATGTATCAGAGGTCTTGGAGAGCAGCAAGAACTTTGGAGGCAAATGGTGCAATGTTTTGGCTTGACATCTCTATGTGGCAAGCCCATGTGACAAGCAAAAAAGTGAGTTTTTGCTTTATTTTGAAGAATCTGTTTGAAAGGCACTTAGGAATGATGGTGATAGGTGTGAAAAACCTGTAGGAGTTCATTTTTTGGCTTTGGGGTGAAGGGGAGAGCCTAGATAGTCAAGACCCAGGTGTAGGTCTGTGAATTAGGCCTCTTGGAGTAGTGGTAGAAAGGGCCATTGTGAGTGATGCCTTGACAGTCAAGAGGAAAGGTTTTGGAACTTTGTAGGGGTCCATTGTGGATGTCTGAATTCATAGGTTTGGTGCCCTGAAAATAATCCATGTGGTTTTTATATTGACTGTCCTACCGGGTAAGGTTACTAGCCTTTTGACAGAAAAGTGCCTAATTCACCATAGTTTGTGGAAGTTTGTTGAAACCTAAGTGCTAGAGGATATTTTACATCATATTTGGGTGTTTGCTATCACTGCCGCTCTGCATCATAGGTATCAGAGCCTGATTGCAGGTAGTTGTTGAAAGGAAGTCATCATGCCTCCAAAAGCTGGACCAGTGGTTGCAAAGGAGTTGAAGGCCTTGAGAGAAGAGATAGAGGCCTTAAAAGCAGTGAACAGAAGGAGAGGAGTGGCCATTGAGGAAGAGAGTTCCTGTGAAGAAGAGCCAGAGGGTGAAGAAGGTGAAGAGAACCCTTAGGGGGAAGAGATACCCCCTCATGAGAGAAGAATCCTTAAAGCATTGCAAGCATCTAGAGGAGAGTCCTCTGAAGTGAAGATGGATCTGCCGGTGTATAGTGGAAAAATGGATGTGGAAGAAGTGTTAGAGTGGGTAGAGGCATTGAATAATTACTTTGAATATAAAGAAATGGCAGAGAATAAGAAGGTAAAGTTTGCCAAAACAAAGTTGAAGGGATCCGCCTTGACATGGTGGAATTTCATCCAAGGAGAAAGGGTGAAGATGGGTAAGTCCATGATCAACTCATGGGATAGGATGGTGCATAGGTTGAAGGCACAATTCCTTCCTACTGACTATGAGGTGCAGGAGTTCAAAAAGAGGCAGAATCTGAAGCAAAAAGACATGGATGTTTCATCCTACACTAAACAATTCTTCAAGTTGAGCATGAGATGTGATCATGTGGAGAGTGAGAATGAAAGAGTGGCCAGGTATATCAATGGCCTAAGGCTAAACATACAAGATGAGATCAGTTTGGTTGGCAGGGATAGCAAACACCCAAATATGATGTAAAATATCCTCTAGCACTTAGGTTTCAACAAACTTCCACAAACTATGGTGAATTAGGCACTTTTCTGTCAAAAGGCTAGTAGCCTTACCCGGTAGGACAGTCAATATAAAAACCACATGGATTATTTTCAAGGCACCAAACCTATGAATTCAGACATCCACAATGGACCCCTACAAAGTTCCAAAACCTTTCCTCTTGACTGTCAAGGCATCACTCACAATGGCCCTTTCTACCACTACTCCAAGAGGCCTAATTCACAGACCTACACCTGGGTCTTGACTATCTAGGCTCTCCCCTTCACCCCAAAGCCAAAAAATGAACTCCTACAGGTTTTTCACACCTATCACCATCATTCCTAAGTGCCTTTCAAACAGATTCTTCAAAATAAAGCAAAAACTCACTTTTTGCTTGTCACATGGGCTTGCCACATAGAGATGTCAAGCCAAAACATTGCACCATTTGCCTCCAAAGTTCTTGCTGCTCTCCAAGACCTCTGATACATAAAATTTCACCCTCATACCTTCCATCCCACCAAGATTTTGCAATGCTACAGTGTGGGAATGGAAGATGCATCCATTTTTTGCTCAAAACCTTGATTTTGAGGGTTTTCAGACCACCCGGGAGTAAAATTAAGATATCTCCCTTATTACTCAATGAAATATCACCACTCCAACTCCAAAAGAAAGCTTATTCAATTACCTTTCCAACCATTACACCCTTCAACCATAAAACAAAACGTACAGATCGTACCAAGTACGGGATCAGCAAATTCTAGAGGAAAACATGGGGTTTGAGACCACCCGGTAGTAAAATGGCAATATCTCACTCAATTCTCAATGAAATCACACCATTCAAACGCCAAAAGAAAGGTGATTCAATTATCTATCCAACCATTACAGGATTATAACATGAAACAACATATAAAGTCCGTACAATGCACGGGATCAGCAGTTTCTTGATGAAAAACTCAAAAACAGCAATTTCTCCTTTGAAAACTCCTTCTCAACTTCTTCAACAACCTTGCCTCGACCAAGAGAGGCATATTTGAAGCCTCCTAACTCCCTCCAACTTCCTCCAACTGCCATTTTAATCAGTTGGTCGTTGGAAACACATTTAGACTTCACTTGAACACATAAATGCCTAATTAAGGCAATTTAGACAATTTTCACCAACTTGCCTACAAAGATGCTTCCAAAATATGTGAAAGGCATACAAGCCAACTAAAATGAGCAAGGTGACTCCCCTCAAGTGTCTAGATACAACAAGGCATCCTTATTTTGTTAATTTTCCAAAATGTACTAGACTTACAAAGGAGGATGGAGACCTTGTTTATACAAAGAGTTGGTCACCAAGACCAAAATTCCATCAAAAACTTAGGAGACCTATTACAAAGCATTGAAATGGTCCTTAGGACCTTATTCTAACACAAAAATAAGAAACAAAACATAACTAAACATTCTAGGTCCATTAGACCCATGGGTGCTCCTGCACCATACTCCCAAGCAAGAAAAAGATCTCAAGTCCTCTTTGAGATCAGGTCTTCTACAGTAGTTCCATGTTGTTTAATGTCAGTTTCAGACATCCAAGTGGCATCCTCTTCAGGTAGACCTTGCCACTTAACCAAGTACTCCTTGTAGACCTTCCTTCTAGTCCTCTTTGTCTCCTTGGTGTCTAGGATGCATTCAAGAGTCACAGGTTGGCTTGGGGGTAATTCCTTAACCCAATCTTCATCTTCCATTGGTGTTGGACCTGCTACATCCCCTGCATTCATAGAAACTTTGAAAGGATACAAATCAGAAACATTAAAGATAGGAGAGATTGCCACCCCAGGAGGTAGCTCTATTTCATAAGCATTTTGGCCAAACTTGTGGACCACCTTGCAAGGTCCTATCTTCTTCATCATGAGTTTAGTATACTTTCCCTTTGGAAGTCTCTCCTTCTTCAAGTGAGCCATCACCAAATCTCCAACCTTGTATTGAACATCCCTCTTCTTCAAATCTGCTCTTTCTTTATACTTCTCAACATTCTTTTGTAGAGTTTCCTTCACTTGTTGATGGATATCCCTTATTGTAACAGCAAAGTCCTCTCCTTGAGCACTTCTCCTATCAACTCCTTTTAGATCTCTCAATTCATAGACCCCTCTAGGGTGCATGCCATATACTACTTCAAAAGGGCTCCTACCAATGCTCCTATTCATGGAGTCATTGTATGCAAATTCAGCCTGAGGTAAAATCAGATCCCAAGCTTGTCCATGCTCCTTGGTAAGACATCTCAAGAGATTTCCCAATGATCTATTCACCACTTCAGTTTGTCCATCCGTTTGTGGATGGTATGCAGAGCTAAAGGACAGATTTGTGCCAAGTTTCTTCCACAAGGTCCTCCAAAAGTGACCTATGAACTTAGAATCCCTGTCAGAAACAATACTTAAGGGCAATCCATGTATTCTAACAACTTCCTTAAAGAAGATACCTGCTATACTAGATGCATCATTTGTGCATTTACAAGGAAGAAAATGAGCCATCTTACTAAACCTATCAACCACCACAAAAACACTATCAAAACCTCTTTGTGTCCTAGGCAGTCCCAAGACAAAATCCATACTTACACTCTCCCAAGGCCTATTGGGAATGGGGAGTGGCTGATAGAGCCCTGCATTTGATGAAGTTCCCTTTGCTCTTTGGCAGATTGTGCATCCTTCCACAAACTTTCTCACATCCACTTGCAGCCTTGGCCAATAATAGTACCTCCTTACTTGTTCCAAGGTCTTATCAAGGCCAAAATGACCTCCAAGACTCCCACTGTGTTTCTCCTTTATAATATTCTCCCTCATTGAGCATTTAGGCACACACAATTGACTTCCTTTAAAGAGCAAACCATTCTGCAACAGAAAATCAGAGTATTCACCATGAAAAGTATTCAAATGCTGATCACAAACATTGTATACCTCCTTAAAATCTGCATCTTCGTGATACATGTCTTTCAATGCATCAACCCCCATGCTTTGGAGTTGAATCTCTTGCACCACAAGTGCCCTTCTACTGAGAGCATCTGCCACCTTGTTTGCTTGGCCCTTCTTATGCTTTATTGTGAATGTATAGGCTTGTAAAGACTCCACCCACTTCATGTGCCTATGATTGAGTTTATCCTGTGCATTCAAGAAACTCAAAGCATGATTATCAGTATAGACAACAAATTCTTTAGGTAACAAGTAGTGCCTCCACTTTTTGAGGGCTTGGACCATAGCATACAATTCCAGATCATAGGAAGAATACTTCCTCTTTGCTTCATTCAGCCTTTCACTGAAAAATGCAACTGGTCTGCCTTCTTGGCTCAAGACAGCCCCTATTGCTTGGTTACTAGCATCACATTCAATTGTAAAAACCTTATCAAAATCAGGGAGCACAAGTATAGGTTGTTGTGCTACTCTCTTTTTCAGATATTCAAACCCTTTATCAACCTCATTGGTCCAAGAAAACTTACCCTTGTTACCTCCTTTGATGGTGTCCAAGATGGGTGCACAAATTTGACTAAAGTTCTTGATGAACTTTCTATAAAAGCTTGCAAGTCCATGAAAGCTTCTCACATCTCCCATGGATTTTGGTGTTGGCCAAGTAAGAATAGCATCCACCTTTGAAGGATCCATCTTCAAACATCCCTTGGAGATGACAAATCCAAGGTACACTAGTTCTCCTTTCATAAATTCACACTTTTCCATGTTGATCAGCAACTTCTCCTCTTGTAACCTCTTCAATACAATGTCAAGGTGCTTTAAATGTTCTTCTTTAGACCTGCTAAACACAAGAATATCATCTAGATAAACCACAATAAACTTTCCAATGAAAGGTCTCAATACCTCATTCATAAGGCGCATAAAGGTGCTAGGGGCATTTGACAACCCAAAGGGCATCACCAACCATTCATAGAGGCCCTCATTAGTCTTAAAAGCTGTCTTCCATTCATCCCCCTCTCTGATCCTTATCTGATGATAACCGCTTTTCAAATCAATCTTGGAAAAGTAGGATCCCCCTGCTAGGCAATCCATAAGGTCCTCCATTCTTGGCATTGGGAACCTATATCTGATTGTGATCCTATTAATGGCTCTTGAATCAGTGCAAAGCCTCCAATTCCCATCCTTCCTTGGTGCTAGGACAGTAGGAACAGCACATGGGCTCAAACTCTTTCTCACTAGCCCCTTATCCAACAAATCTTGCACTTGTCTTGCAATCTCCTCATTTTGAGTAGGTGTCATCTTATATGCAGCCTTATTGGGCAATGTAGCCCCTGGAATCAGATCAATATGGTGGCTTATATCCCTAATGGGAGGTAGGGAACTAGGTAGTTCATTTACTGTTATGTCCTTGTAGCTTTCCAACAACTCTTGGACCTCTCTAGGTGCATCTTTCTCCTTCTTTGTGGGCAGATCTGCTTCACTCTTTGGCTTCATAATCAGGAAGAATCCTCTTCCTCCACTTTCCTTCAAGGTCTTCATGAACTCCTTCTCACCCACCATCAAAACACTAGGCCCTTCATGCTTTGCCTTGTCTTCTTCTATGAGAGGTGTGAGGTTGTAAGCCACCCCATCCTTCACAATGGAGTATGTATTCTTCTCCCCATCATGCTTGGCCTTCCTATCAAACTGCCAAGGCCTCCCAAGCAGCAAGTGGCACACATCCATAGGGATGATGTCACATAGGATCTTGTCCTTGTATGACCCAATGTTGAATTCTACCCATACTTGCTCATTCACCAATACCTGTTGTCCTTTACTAAGCCATGAAACTTTGTATGGGTTAGGGTGAGAAATCCTTTTCAAATTCAATTTTTCTACCATCTCAATTGAAGCAAGATTATCAGTTGATCCTGAGTCCACTACTATCTTACACACCTTACCTTGTACCTTGCAATTGATTCTGAAGAGTGCCTTCCTTTGTGGGGGTTCTTCAGGATTGGTGCCTTGAGCAATGCTCTCCTAATCATCAAATTCTCTCCAACTTCTGATGTGAGGTTTACTGCAGGTGATGTCACACTTTCTTCATCTTCATGTACCAATTGATTCCTCCTCTCTCCACCATGAGAGCTTGATCCTTGCTTTTCGGGGCATTTGAAGGATGGATGCCCAGGCTGGTTGCAAGTATAACATCTCCCTGAAAACTGATCGGAACTTCTCCCTCCATTAAATCTGCCTCTACCATTGTGTCTCCTACCCCTGAATCCCCCTCTATTGCTTGAGCCTCCACTTGATTCATTAGGATTAGATTCCTCTTGATGTTTTTGGTACTGATTTCTGCCCCCAAAACTACCTCTACCTCTGAAATTCTTGCCTCTTCCTCTACTTTGCTGCTCTTGTTTCCTTCTTATCTTCTCTTCAGCCTTATATGCAATTTGTATGCAATCCTCCATGGTCTTGGGGACAACCAAACTGATCTCATCTTGTATGTTTAGCCTTAGGCCATTGATATACCTGGCCACTCTTTCATTCTCACTCTCCACATGATCACATCTCATGCTCAACTTGAAGAATTGTTCAGTGTATGATGAAACATCCATGTCTTTTTGCTTCAGATTCTGCCTCTTTTTGAACTCCTGCACCTCATAGTCAGTAGGAAGGAATTGTGCCTTCAACCTATGCACCATCCTATCCCATGAGTTGATCATGGACTTACCCATCTTCACCCTTTCTCCTTGGATGAAATTCCACCATGTCAAGGCGAATCCCTTCAACTTTGTTTTGGCAAACTTTACCTTCTTATTCTCTGCCATTTCTTTATATTCAAAGTAATTATTCAATGCCTCTACCCACTCTAACACTTCTTCCACATCCATTTTTCCACTATACACCGGCAGATCCATCTTCACTTCAGAGGACTCTCCTCTAGATGCTTGCAATGCTTTAAGGATTCTTCTCTCATGAGGGGGTATCTCTTCCCCCTAAGGGTTCTCTTCACCTTCTTCACCCTCTGGCTCTTCTTCACAGGAACTCTCTTCCTCAATGGCCACTCCTCTCCTTCTGTTCACAATGGAGTATGTATTCTTCTCCCCATCATGCTTGGCCTTCCTATCAAACTGCCAAGGCCTCCCAAGCATCAAGTGGCACACATCCATAGGGATGATGTCACATAGGATCTTGTCCTTGTATGACCCAGTGTTGAATTCTACCCATACTTGCTCATTCACCAATACCTGTTGTCCTTTACTAAGCCATGAAACACAGTGGGAGTCTTGGAGGTCATTTTGGCCTTTATAAGACCTTGGAACAAGTAAGGAGGTACTATTATTGGCCAAGGTTGCAAGTGGATGTGAGAAAGTTTGTGGAAGGATGCACAATCTGCCAAAGAGCAAAGGGAACTTCATCAAATGCAGGGCTCTATCAGCCACTCCCCATTCCCAATAGGCCTTGGGAGAGTGTAAGTATGGATTTTGTCTTAGGATTGCCTAGGACACAAAGAGGTTTTGATAGTGTTTTTGTGGTGGTTGATAGGTTTAGTAAGATGGCTCATTTTCTTCCTTGAAAATGCACAAATGATGCATCTAGTATAGCAGGTATCTTCTTTAAGGAAGTTGTTAGAATACATGGATTGCCCTTAAGTATTGTTTCTGACAGGGATTCTAAGTTTATAGGTCACTTTTGGAGGACCTTGTGGAAGAAACTTGGCACAAATCTGTCCTTTAGCTCTGCATACCATCCACAAACGGATGGACAAACTGAAGTGGTGAATAGATCATTGGGAAATCTCTTGAGATGTCTTACCAAGGAGCATGGACAAGCTTGGGATCTGATTTTACCTCAGGCTGAATTTGCATACAATGACTCCATGAATAGGAGCATTGGTAGGAGCCCTTTTGAAGTAGTATATGGCATGCACCCTAGAGGGGTCTATGAATTGAGAGATCTAAAAGGAGTTGATAGAAGAAGTGCTCAAGGAGAGGACTTTGCTGTTACAATAAGGGATATCCATCAACAAGTGAAGGAAACTCTACAAAAGAATGTTGAGAAGTATAAAGAAAGAGCAGATTTGAAGAAGAGGGATGTTCAATACAAGGTTGGAGATTTGGTGATGGCTCACTTGAAGAAGTAGAGACTTCCAAAGGGAAAGTATACTAAACTCATGATGAAGAAGATAGGACCTTGCAAGGTGGTCCACAAGTTTGGCCAAAATGCTTATGAAATAGAGCTACCTCCTGGGGTGGCAATCTCTCCTATCTTTAATGTTTCTGATTTGTATCCTTTCAAAGTTTCTGTGAATGCAGGGGATGTAGCAGGTCCAACACCAATGGAAGATGAAGATTGGGTTAAGGAATTACCCCCAAGCCAACCTGTGACTCTTGAATGCATCCTAGACACCAAGGAGACAAAGAGGACTAGAAGGAAGGTCTACAAGGAGTACTTGGTTAAGTGGCAAGGTCTACCTGAAGAGGATGCCACTTGGATGTCTGAAACTGACATTAAACAACATGGAACTACTGTAGAAGACCTGATCTCAAAGAGGACTTGAGATCTTTTTCTTGCTTGGGAGTATGGTGCAGGAGCACCCATGGGTCTAATGGACCTAGAATGTTTAGTTATGTTTTGTTTCTTATTTTTGTGTTAGAATAAGGTCCTAAGGACCATTTCAATGCTTTGTAATAGGTCTCCTAAGTTTTTGATGGAATTTTGGTCTTGGTGACCAACTCTTTGTATAAACAAGGTCTCCATCCTCCTTTGTAAGTCTAGTACATTTTGGCAAATTAACAAAATAAGGATGCCTTGTTGTATCTAGACACTTGAGGGGAGTCACCTTGCTCATTTTAGTTGGCTTGTATGCCTTTCACATATTTTGGAAGCATCTTTGTAGGCAAGTTGGTGAAAATTGTCTAAATTGCCTTAATTAGGCATTTATGTGTTCAAGTGAAGTCTAAATGTGTTTCCAACGACCAACTGATTAAAATGGCAGTTGGAGGAATTTGGAGGGAGTTAGGAGGCTTCAAATATGCCTCTCTTGGTCGAGGCAAGGTTGTTGAAGAAGTTGAGAAGGAGTTTTCAAACGAGAAATTGCTGTTTTTGAGTTTTTCATCAAAAAACTGCTGATCCCGTGCATTGTACGGACTTTATATGTTGTTTCATGTTATAATCCTGTAATGATTGGATAGATAATTGAATCACCTTTCTTTTGGCGTTTGAATGGTGTGATTTCATTGAGAATTGAGTGAGATATTGCCATTATACTACCGGGTGGTCTCAAACCCCATGTTTTCCTCTAGAATTTGCTGATCCCGTACTTGGTACGATCTGTACGTTCTATTTTATGGTTGAAGGGTGTAATGGTTGGAAAGGTAATTGAATAAGCTTTCTTTTGGAGTTAGAGTGGTGATATTTCATTGAGTAATAAGGGAGATATCTTAATTTTACTCCCGGGTATTCTGAAAACCCTCAAAATCAAGGTTTTGAGCAAAAAATGGATGCATCTTCCATTCCCACACTGTAGCATTGCAAAATCTTGGTGGGATGGAAGGTATGAGGGTGAAATGTTATGTATTAGAGGTCTTGGAGAGCAGCAAGAACTTTGGAGGCAAATGGTGCAATGTTTTGGCTTGACATCTCTATGTGGCAAGCCCATGTGACAAGCAAAAAAGTGAGTTTTTGCTTTATTTTGAAGAATCTGTTTGAAAGGCACTTAGGAATGATGGTGATAGGTGTGAAAAACCTATAGGAGTTCATTTTTTGGCTTTGGGGTGAAGGGGAGAGCCTAGATAGTCAAGACCCAGGTGTAGGTCTGTGAATTAGGCCTCTTGGAGTAGTGGTAGAAAGGGCCATTGTGAGTGATGCCTTGACAGTCAAGAGGAAAGGTTTTGGAACTTTGTAGGGGTCCATTGTGGATGTCTGAATTCATAGGTTTGGTGCCTTGAAAATAATCCATGTGGTTTTTATATTGACTGTCCTACCGGGTAAGGCTACTAGCCTTTTGACAGAAAAGTGCCTAATTCACCATAGTTTGTGGAAGTTTGTTGAAACCTAAGTGCTAGAGGGTATTTTACATCATATTTGGGTGTTTGCTATCCCTGCCACTCTGCATCAGGGGTAGAGTCCCCAACAAAGTTGAGGGGTAACATCCCCCAACTCTACCCCTAGCAAGGTTGAGCAGAAAAGCCCCTCACAAGGGTTTGGCTGTAGAGCCCCAAGCAATGACCACAGGGCATCCCTAGCGTTTTCCCTATCGCAATACAAGGTTAGTCAAAGGGTGGAGCCCCCTCCACCAAGCTCATATTAAGGCCTTCAAGACCACATGGACCTTCATAGCACATGCCACCTTTCATAATTTTCTCATTATGTTTTCTCTAACACCAAATCCTCAATATATGTATATATATTTGCACCACTAACCACTATCCCCCACCATCCAAAAATCTATGTTTGTGTTCCCCTAGTCCCTGAAAGTTGTCCCCCCATTTTGAAACTCCGTGGATCATTGCATAGAAGTTAGTGGAGACTCCTTTAATGATGATGGGCATCTATCTTGTACCACACTCAAGAAGAAAGAATCGAAGATTGGTGATGGCTCTCATGGAGAGGAAGAGCTCATCAAACTGTTTCATGCAAGGATAAAGATAAAAGGAAAGAGGTTTAATGCTTTACTTGACTCATGTTGTCAATCAAATCTTGTTTCTTCTAAGCTGGTTAGTGAGTTGGAATTGGAGGTTGTGGATCGCCCACAGCCATATTCCTTGGGGTAGTTGCAACATGGAGTTGATATGAAGGCTATAAAACAATGCAAGTTGGAATTTAGTCAGCATTCATATTACAAGGATGAAATATTGATTGATGTGCCATTGGAGGTAAGTGATGTGATTATTGGTAGTCTTTATCTGTACATGAAGGATGCAATTTATTTTAGGTGCGAAAATCAGTATTGGCTTGAGTTAAATGGTAAGAGTTTCTTTGTGAATTCTCATGTTGGGAGAACAAGGATCGCAATTGCTGGAACTTTAAAATTTAGACGACTAATCAGAGCTTACAGAAGGTTTGATTTTCTAATAAAAGAAGAGCTATTTGTGCATGAAGAGACTGTTGTTAGGGCTATTGTAGAGCTCCAAACTGATGGAGAACAGCAAGTTAAGTGGCAGCAGATGCAACAAGGTACACATCTGTCACAAGAGAGAAAGCATGTACATATTGAAAAAAAAGGTTGAAATAAGGGTCAAGGTCACCTTGAATGGCATGTTGACATTTTTCTTTCAGTTTTGCTCTTGTGTTGCAGGGATTGGTCAAAAGACAGAGTGCCATGGCTGGTTCTTCTTTGGGTGGAGGATAAGTTGACCTAGGTTTGCTTTTCCCAAGTCAAGTTGCAAGTATTCCTAGCAAAGTAATGGAGACCAGAGTTCCTCATTTCTAGTTTTGTCAAGCTTTTGGGAACCCTAGTTGGGGAGGTATGATCCAAAAAATTGTCTCCCAAAATGTGCTGGATCATTGGGGTCACTTTATTCATAGCTCGTTGGAGCATTGTCAACAAGTTTAAAGGAGGAACTTGCAATTGTACTGGTGTAAGATCAAGCACAGAATGGGATACCTCTGGGAAGTCTCCATTCAAAGTGGTCACCCCAAAAGCCAAGAAAACCTAGTTTGACAAGTTCATCAGTTTGTATGAGTGATGAATTTAAAATGACACAGCACACAGTCATCTTCCCTGGTGAATCCATCAGAAGTGGCAAACTATTTCTCTAAGAAAGTGGTGAACTCATTATGATACAAACAGTGAGTAGGATTTGAAGAATTTCAGCATTTGATCTTCCATCTTGGTGATTGGTTTTTCATCTTCTCATTTTTGGGAAGTTGGAGAAAGGTCTTAAGTAGTTTCTCCATGTCTGAGAAAGGATTGGCTCTAATTGTATGATGGTTTGAAGTCCATTATTGACTGTTGTAAGACTGTTGTAGCAGATCAGTCACGTTGAGAGTGTATTGTAGATGAAAAAGAGGCTCTATAGTCTGTGTGAACTTGTAGATACCATGTAGACACTTACAACATCTGTAATCAACCTTTCCACTTATGTGTGAGAAGTTCTCTGTTCATACTGGATTTGCACATCATTGAATTGTTGGCATCCATTGTTAATTAGTATTTGTGCATTTTAAGGGTTTTATAACTGTTCTTTGCATCAAGTATCTATTTGCTAAGGGCAGCATGTGTTATAAGTTATAACCACCCTCTTTATAAATCCGGCAGCAATTTATCCCTTTTGAACTCTTATTGTGGCAATTTTAGGAGATTGTGAAACCGACATTTTTGCAAATTTCAAGATCTTTCAGGTATAATTTAAGTTTTCCAAATTTGTTCTACATTTCTAATTCTTCCAAGCATATTTAGAAATTTCATCCTTTACATGTTTATTTGTGTTTCTACATTTAAAACTTTGTTTTTCTGTTTTCAAAGTTAGAGTTCTACCAAAAAAAAATGTTTTTCAATGCTATAATTTGCAGCAATTAAGTTTATTTTTTATAATTTTTTAATGTAAAGGGTTACATTGTATATCCAATGGCATGGCATAGCAAGACCCACCATGGGATCAATCTTTGCAACTATTGTGAGTTGAAGAAGACTGAAGGCATCAATCGCCTCAAATACCACCTTTGCACAAATGCAGGTCACCACATCAACTAATGTCCAAAACATTGAGCCAAAGCTTGTACAGGAGCTGAATAAAGATATGCTCCTCAAGGACCTCAAGGACACGTCCCCTATCCTAAATTCCCTCATCCCCTATAGGATACATTTCAAGAATGGGTTGGAAATGTCCCCTCCCCATTCACCTTTTTTTTTGCAAAATCAAGAAATGTCCCTAGGACATCAAAAAGTAAATAGGGGACACTTGGGAGCCATAGGGGACAGCTAGCCATCCCCTATGGCCCAAACACTATTTGAGTGCATTTAAAAATTAAAAAACAATTTTGATTAAAAAAGAAAGGATGGGTGGGCCAACAAGGATCCCCATGCCCATTTAAACTATACCTAAACCTAAAACAACCTCTATTAAACTAAAAACAAAAAGACAAACTCATTTTAACATTTTCCAGCTTATGAAAAAGAGCAGCAAGAGAAGGAGCATCAATGAAAAGAGAACAGTAGTGGAAAGAAGGTCATAGGGCATCAAATCCACTACATTTGAGGTATTTTACCATCTATTTATTTGTTCAATTTCATTTGAATTTTTAATAGTTTTTTTTAATTTCCAAACATATAAGGAGGGTATTTTGTCTTTTGTTTTATTTCCTTCTATTCAGACTTGCACTTGCAATTGTGTTTTAAATTCTTAACAAAAAGAAACAATGAGCAGCAAATTGAAGTTCAAATGCAACAAAGAACTAGAGGTCATAAAAGTATTGTTGCCACTAGGGGTTCTTCTAGAAGTGGGGGTGTAGCAAGGTCAGCAAGTTCAACTAACCCATTTGAATGCCCTTCCAAACTCCTTGAAACCTATCCAAAAAGTCCATTTAACCCCAAAAAACCTCTCTTACAATTTGCACATGGATATATAAACACAAGAAAAAAATTCAGAGAGTAGAGGATGGCTATGTCATTTGTGCAGTAAAGACTATAGGGGCAGCTATACTAGAGTTTATTCTCATTTTTTGTGCATAGGTGGACAAGAGGTAAAAGGTTGTGAAGCTATAACTCTAGCTGAAGAGGTCAAGGTAACTAAATTGCAAATGTAGGGGGAGGCAAGAAAGAAGGGAGCTCCATTGGAAAGTATGTAGCCTAGTGTGCCATTACCTACAAGAACCGTGGATGTTAGAATTCAAAGGCAAGAGGGTTCTATTTCTACCAAGGTAAAGAAAAAAACTACTAGTCTTGTAGAGTTGTTTAATATAAAATCACAGGATGTGATCGAATCTTCTATTGCTAAGTTTTTTTATGCTTATTCCATACCATTTCATGTGGCACATTCTCCCTATTTTAAGCAAATTTTCAAAGATGTGATAGTTGTTGGTCCCTCATTTGTCCCACCTAGAGAACATAAGCTATACACCACCCTCATTGATAGAGAATATTCTAAATTGAGTGTGTTGATGGAAGAAATGAGGCAACTTGTATAAGGGATGGCTGCTCCATTACCATGGATGGGTGGACCAATATCAAACATTGACCACTCATCAATACCATTGTCACATGTTCAGTTGGCTCTTATTTTCTTAGAGCTATTGATTTCTCAGGGCAAAGGAAGGATGCAAACTTCCAAATTCATATTTTGAAGGATGTCACAAAAGAGGTTGGAGCCTCTAATGTTGTACAAGTGGTGATACATTCAACCTATGTGTATAAGTTAACTAGCTTGATAGGGAGGGGTACTTACAAGAACACTTTTTGGACCCCATGTGTTCATGCATTGAACAATGCATTGAAAGACATTGGGAAGATAAATTAGGTTAAGGCAGTGGTGTTAGAGGCTAGAGATATACAGATGTTCATTTGCAACCATCACACTTCACTTGCTTTGTTCAAGACCTTTTAAAAGAAAGAATTTCTCAAGCCCATGGATACTAGATATATTAGCTACTTCATTTTGTTAGAGAGGGTGGTTGAGACACACGAAGATTTAAATTAATGGTGGATAATTCAAAGTGGGATAGATGGTCAAAGGCAAGCACACCTGAAGGAAGAAATGTAAAACAGAAGATCCTTGATGATGATTGGTGGTCCACAATGAGATAAGATATTGTTGATTTTATTATCTAATTTTTTAAAAGTTAATTTACTAATGTTTCTAACTTGTAAATTATTTCCATTCTTTGTAATAGCATTTGCTCTATCATTTGAGTCTTAAATTTTTTATCTTTTTTGAAATTTTAATTTTTATAACTTGTTTGCACTTACAAATGTGTTTGCTCCTTCATCAAGCCTATTGTGCAAGTCATAAGATATGTTGATACAAAATCTCCTAGCCTTGTAGAGATTTATGAGACCTTCGATAACATGCTTAGGCAAATGAAGCAAGTCACTTGTAGCAGAGATCGTACTTTGGGACTTTATGAGGAGCATATTAGGCCCATTGTGACATGGCAGTGGAACACTATGAACGCCCCACTTCAAATGGCAACTTAAGCTTTCAACCCCAAATGGTATGTAGCTAGGTTTGGAAGAGTCCCTCCATCTCATGACAAAGAGGTGAAAGAAGGGCTCATGAAGATCCTTCGAAAAATTTATATTGATAAAGAGTCTTCTTTACCTCGCACATAGTGGCTTGCCTTTGTCAATCTTTGTGGCCCAACCAAATACAAACCAGAGGCAAGGATAAATAGAGCTACGTTAGCTCGAACCGACCATATTGAATGTTGGATGTGGCATACAAAAGATGCACTAGAGTTGAGGATACTTGCCACTCACCTCCTTTCACAGTTGCCAATTTGTTTGACTACAGTTAGGAATTACAGATAGGAATTGATCCACATATAGCTTCATTTATTCAATCAAGAGGAACAACCTTACCTTTAGACAATCAGAGAAGTTGATGGCCATAAATAGTGTCTTGAGGCTATAGGATCAACAAACCCTCGAGTATCACCAAGATCCAACCTCATGTTGGGATGTTGATCCTGAAGATGCTATACAAGTTGATGAGGAGGAGACACAAGAGGGTTTGATTGGGGTTCCATTTCTTGAGGCAGCCCCTCATAGTTGTTGATGTTATAAGCAACTTAGGGCTGTTCTTCCAGCGCACACACTTCAAGAAGAAGGCATAAATTAAATGATAGCCTTTCGGCTATTTAATTTATATTGTCAATGATTTAATTATCATAAGGGCCAACCCTCTTTAGGTTCGCATATTTTGTTTTGTATTGGGCCGACCCCCTTGGCATTTATTATGTTTACTTATTCTCTCTAAGAGAACCGACCTAATTGAAGAGGTGCTTCAATTGTATATATACAAGGTCTCATTTGTACATTTCACATTTCAAGTTCATTTAAGCAATTCGCAGCCCTAGAAGAAGTTCGCACTTGTGTAACAGCAGTCCGATTTCAAGGAAGAATATATTCATTTGTATCTTTTGCATCTAGGAGAGGTGCAACTGTTATTGTATCAACTTCGGCCATTGCTGGGCCTGTGTTGTAAGCAGATTTCTGCTCTTATTCATATCTTATATAAAAGGATTATTTGTTGGGTTTTTCTCCCTCAAGAGGAGGGTTTTCCCAAGGTATCTTGTTGTGTTTATTATCTTATGTGTTGCAATATCTTAAGTGCTTTTAGTTATATTATCTGATCTATGAAAAACTAACATGGTATCAGAGCAGGTTTGAAGAAGATCGTGATCAGATTTATTTTGCAGCACTCACCTTAATCTTTTTCAGTCTATCCCCTTTAAATTTCAAGATGGTGAATGGTCTGAAAATCGAGGATAGACTCGAAGGAGTTTCTAACTACACATCATGGAGGTTCAAGATCATGCTCACATTGAAAGAGAATGATTTGGCTGAGTTTGTGAAATCAAAAGTTCCTGAACCTGAGGAGAAAGAAGAGAAGTTGCAGTGGAGGAAGAAAGATACTAGGGCAAAGAAAGTGTTGGTTGATTCCGTCAAAGATCATGTTGTACCGATTGTCTTCAAATTGGATACAGCAAGGGAGATGTTCACCACTTTGGAAGAGATGTACGAAATCAACAACACCAGTCGAGCACTTGCACTGAAGCAACAACTTCATCATGTGAAAATGGCGAAAGGAGAATCTGTAATTACTTATTTCATGAGGATTTCAGAGATGAGAGATCAGCTCTCTACAATTGGTCACATGATTGATGACAAAGACTTGACTATGCTTGCTCTCAATGGTCTTCCGTTATCATGGGAGTCATTTATTCAAGGAATCAGTGCAAGATCTAAACTTCCCAAGTTTGATCGGTTGAGGATCGACTGCATTCAAGAGGAGTTGAGACAAGCAGCTAGAGGCATTGGTCAAAGTTCAAAGAATGAAGAGATACATGTTCTCGCCTCTCATTCGTCAAAGAAAAGAAAAGGTTGGAAGAAAGGGTTCTTCAAGACGAATCAAGAGAATGGAAATGATGGTGCTCCTGCCTTCAAAAGGAAACGAGACTTATCCAAGATTCAATGTTTTCGTTGTGACAAGTATGGCCACTTTGCGAAGGAATGTCCTCTCAGACCTAAGCAACAGGTTGCCACTACAAATGTTGAAGAAGTTGCTCCGTAGAAGGACTCGAGTGAATATTTGTTCTATTCAGCCTTGTGAAGCAATGTATCCACCGACACCAACACTTGGTTGATCGATAGGGTGCCTCTCGTCACATCACCCGATTCAGGGAGCATCTATCAAATTTGGTAGAGAATGATTCTAGTGAACAAGTCGTTATTGGAGACGATGCTAGGTATTCTGTGAAAGGAGTTGGGAACTCCTCTCTTCCCTCGGATTTCGGCATTTCATTGGAGTTGGATGATGTACTATTCATTCCAGGCATAAAGAGAAATCTTGTCTCCATTTCAGCATTAGAAGACAAGGGTTATCAAGTTGCATTTTCTAAAGGCAAAGTTCTTATATGGGCAAAGAACTCCAACTTCAAATCTGCTCAAGTAATTGGAGTTAGACATGAATGTCTCTACAGGCTATGCACTCGTCCCCTTCAAGCTCTTGTGCATAATTCTTCTAGCATGTGTGATCTTTGGCATCGAAGATTGGCTCACATTCACTTTTGAGCATTACCTATCATGGAGAAGATGGTCACCGGCCTTCCAAAATTCAACCAGGAACATGAAGGTACATGCAAAGGTTGTGCCCTAGGCAAGAATACAAAAGGTACGTTTCATTCTAATGAAAGTAGATCTAAATGTATTCTTGATCTCATTCATTCTGATTTATGTGGTCCAACGTCTGTTGCATCTTCTAGTGGTTTCTTGTATTACATTACTTTTATTGATGATTACTCTAGAAAGACTTGGATTTATTTCTTGAGATCTAAAGAATTTGAGGAGGTATTAGAAAGATTCAGAGAATTCAAAGCACAAGTTGAAAACCTGTCTGGGAAAAAAATCAAGGTTTTGAGATCCGATAACGGTGGAGAGTACACCTCTGGTACCTTTCGTGATTTTTGTATTGAAGCAGGGATTAAGAGGGAGTTCAGTGTTCCTTATAATCCACAACAAAATGGTATTGTTGAAAGGAAGAATAGGTCTATTGTGGAAGCAGTTAAAGATATGATTCATGATCAAGATCTGCAAATCTCTCTTTGGGCTAAGGCATCTAGGACAGCCGTCTATATTCAGAACAAGAGTCCCCATAGGATCTTGGAGAATAAAACTCCTGAAGAAGCATTCTCAGGGGTGAAACCAAAAGTCAGTCATTTAAGGATCTCTGTGTCCAGTTTATGTTCATATTCCAAAGGAAAAGAGAACAAAGTTAGAACCTTCTGGCAAGAAGGGAATTCTGGTGGGTTACAATGAAACATCAAAAGCCTACAGAATCTACATTCCAGGTCAAAAGTCTATTGAGGTTAGTAGAGATGTCACACTTGAGGAAGATGTTGCATTTAGAAGATCCAGGGGCACTCCTATGGAGATCGATGAAGAAGAACCTCCTCAAGATATGGAAGTTGACCATGTTCCTAAGAATCAGAAGGAGGTTCCAAAAACTAAAGAAGATGATGATCCAATTGAACCCTTGGAACCTACTGATGGGCGTTTAGACATTGTGATTGGAAGGAAAAGACCTCTTTGGGCTCGAAGGACAATGCAAGAGGCAAAAAGTTTTGCAGCCCCAAGAGGTGCCTTCAGAGAAAGCAAGAGACCTCACAAGTTCTCTAGTTATGTTGCCTTGATGAGTCAGAGCCTTCCAGTGTTGAGGAAGCTTCTAGTCAACAAGTTTGGAAAGATGCTATGACTGAGGAGTATCAATCCATACTTAAGAATGATGTTTGGGATATCGTTCCTAGACCCAAAGGCAAATCTGTAGTGTCTTCTAAATGGCTCTTCAAGGTCAAGCATGCAGCTGATGGGAGCATTGAGAAGTACAAGGCAAGATTCGTGGCTAGAGGGTTCTCACAAAAAGAGGGAGTTGACTATGAAGAAACTTTTGCTCATGTGGCTCGATACTCTTCTGTTAGAACCATTATTGTTATTGCTGCATCGAGAGGATGGAAGATTCACCAAATGGATGTAAAGACAGCCTTTCTAAATGGCGTAATAGAAGAAGAGGTTTACATTGAGCAACCCGAAGGATTTGAGGTACATGGGAAGGAGTCTCATGTTTGCAAGCTGAAGAAGGCCTTGTATGGTCTTAAGCAGGCTCCTCGTGCTTGGTACGAAAGGATTGATCGTTACCTATTGAGTCTGGGTTTCTCAAAGAATGATGCAGATTCTAACCTCTACTTCAAGGTAATAAATGGTGAAGCTTTGATTCTGGTTTTATATGTTGATGATTTGATTATCACTGGAGAAGAACACCTAATTCTAAAATGTAAGAAGGAGTTAGCTTCTAAATTTGAGATGAAGAATCTAGGTCTCATGCATTACTTTCTTGGCTTAGAAGTTTGGCAAAAGCCAGATGGGATGATTCTAAGTCAAGGCAAATATACTATTGACATTCTAAAGAGGTTTGAAATGATTGATTGCAAACCTATGTCTACACCTATGGAGACCAACTTACTCAAGTTAAAGGAGGTTGCTGACAGTTCAGAACTAGTGGATTCTACGATGTATAGGCAGTTGATTGGTTCATTGATGTATCTAGTTAACACTAGTCCTGACATCTGCTATGCAGTGAGTGCACTTAGCTAGTTTTTGTGTGAACCAAGGCAAATACATCTTGTTGCAGCTAAACATATCCTGAGATACTTGCGTGGCACAATTGGATATGGGTTGAGATATTCTTCAGGTGAGGACTTGGAGTTACATGGCTTTACTGATTCTGATTGGGCAGGGTGTGTCTTAGACCGGAAGAGTACCTCTGGTTGTTGCTTCAGTTTGGGTTCTGCTATGATATCTTGGTGCAGTAGGAAGCAGTCTTCTGTAGCATTGAGTACAGCCGAGGTAGAGTATATTGCAGCTTGTATGGCAGCTCGTGAAGCAGTGTGGCTTCGTAAGCTCCTTGCAGGATTGTTTGGACAATCAATGGAGCCTACTATCATACATTGTGATAACCAAAGCTGTGTGAAGCTTTCTGTCAATCCTGTGTTTCATGACAGAACAAAGCATGTTGAGATCAAATACCATTATATCAGAGATATGGTATTGAGGAAAGCTACACAGTTGAGGTATATCAGCACTGATGAGCAAACGGCAGACATTCTCACCAAGCCTCTCTCCAGAATCAAGTTTGTATACTTTCGAGAAAAGCTTGGTATGGTGGAGAATGTAGCCTTGACTGAGGAGTCTCAGTATCAGTGATCCGATGTTTAATGCATTTCTCTATTGAGAGAGATTTGAGGTGCAAGCCCTTGATAATGCATTTCTCTTTGAGATTTGAGGTGAAAGCCCTTGTTTCCACCCTCTGGGAGAGCCATGGTGGATTTCATGTGTGTGACTCCATGACAACATTTTGTACTTGTGTTTTTCACCCTCTAGGGGAGCCATGGTGAAAGTCACGTTGAGGTGACAACATCACATTGAGTGATGAGCACTTGTACATACCATCTATGGAGGTAGCCATGATGGTTGATATCACGATGAGGTGATATCCGATGTCACGATGAGGTGATATCTTATTTGCTTTCACGCTGAGGTGAGAAGCTACTGTATCACTATGAGGTGATATGTTTTGTGCAGCTGTAAGTTTCATCCTTAGCTGAGAGGGAGTGTTGATGTTATAAGCAGCTTAGGGTTGTTCATCCAGCACACACACTTCAAGAAGAAGGCATAAATTAAATGATAGCCTTTCGGCTATTTAATTTATATTGTCAATGATTTAATTATCATAAGGGCCGACCCTCTTTAGGTTCGCATATTTTGTTTTGTATTGGGCCGACCCCCTTGGCATTTATTATGTTTACTTATTCTCTCTAAGAGAGCCGACCTAATTGAAGAGGTGCTTCAATTGTATATATACAAGGTCTCATTTGTACATTTCACATTTCAAGTTCATTTAAGCAAT
The DNA here is from genome assembly GCA_007115665.2 of Sequoiadendron giganteum. Classification (NCBI taxonomy): domain Eukaryota; kingdom Viridiplantae; phylum Streptophyta; class Pinopsida; order Cupressales; family Cupressaceae; genus Sequoiadendron; species Sequoiadendron giganteum. The sequence goes on along the minus strand of CM021107.1, from coordinate 232,260,105 downwards.
TCGCAGCCCTAGAAGAAGTTCGCACTTGTGTAGCAGCAATCCGATTTCAAGGAAGAATATATTCATTTGTATCTTTTGCATCTAGGAGAGGTGCGACTGTTATTGTATCAAATTCGGCCATTGCTGGGCCTGTGTTGTAAGCAGATTTCTGCTCTTATTCATATCTTATATAAGAGGATTATTTGCTGGGTTTTTCTCCCACAAGAGGAGGGTTTTCCCAGGGTATCTTGCTGTGTTTATTATCTTATGTGTTGCAATATCTTAAGTGTTTTCAGTTATATTATCTGATCTATGACCCCTCATAGTGGCAGTGACTCGGACTTGGACTCTGATTTTGATGCAAACCTATCAGATGCAAAAGCTAATTAGAGACAGCTATATATTTTATATGTTTTTCATTGTTATTTTGTAGTTGAAACTTGCAGCCTTTAAGCATTTTGTTGTAATTCTTATACAATATATATGCACATTGATAGTGAAAGCATTTAAATTTCATTAATTTGTTTATCAATTCTCATGCGAAATCTCAATTCAAGTCTAATGTTATGTATTAAGGCTCTATAATGTCTACGCTAAATGCTTTATCAATGTTATCGTATGAATATTTGAAATTTCCTTATGTTTTAAAAAAAAAAACTCTTTTTTTAATAGCCATCAACTACCATCCCCATTTTGGAAAGTTGGGGTAGCATAGGAATAAAGCCCTTATTGTAACAAAGAAAAAAAATTGGAGAGGATGAGAACATCCTCAACCATTCTAGTAATAATGAATCCCAACATAGTGCAAATATCAAAGATAGAAATGAAGAAAAAATGTGGGTTCCACTCATGGTCCACAAAGTCATAGCACATCTACTTCATCAAGCTCTAGCCAAATGCAGTCACAAGGATCTTTTGTTCCACACAACATGCAAAATTTGCATCCTTCATTTTAAGGCACATGTTGGAACAAGGATAAGCATATTGAAGCAAGCCAAATTTTTGGTACTACAACAACCTCTCATTCAATGTGGCATAAAGTCAAAATTTGAAGAATTTGGTCATATCCTTGACCATTGTAGAGAAAGGGTTCAAGGCGCCTGGCCCACATGACTTAAGTAGTTATTGCTCTAGAAAGCAATGATAAATGCAGAGACAATTATAGAAAAAAAAAATATTCGTACAAGTATGGATACCAGAAGAAAAAACTAGCAAGGTTACTCTAAGTACTCATGGGCCGAAAAAACTTGCAAGTACTTGGCAAGTTTGCAAACTATGCTTTAGACAAATTAATTATTAAATAATATAAGTAACTTATGTCTCAAATTATGGACAAGTGGTCTTTGAAAATGCATGCCTAAATCTTTCTAAATTTTATATTAAATACTCAATGAAAGTGAGTGCATCATACAAAATGACAATGACAATTTGCTATATGTGTTGCACCCTACTTACTAATGCCCTCATTGTCCACTCTATTCTACTCTCTATGGCAAGCTCATATAGATAAAAATTTGCATGCCATATGAGTAAAAATGGAATAGCTTCTACAGCCCAAGCTCGTTTAAAATGCTACAGAAAAAATGGAAGAGTTTTGCAGCCCAATGGCTTAAAGAGTGTGGTACAATATGCCTATGATTGGTATGTTTAGATCTCTTCACCACTCAAGTATGGATAAAACACAATTAGATGGCTACAAATTCATGCATTCTTTGGGTTGGCTAGGATATTAATTCAAACACCCATAGTTTAGATTCAATTTGTAGTTCTTATTTTCCATTCTGAGGAAACTGATTTTCCTAGTTTTGAGATTATTTATTTTTAGTTCAATTTGAGGTGGGTGGCACAAAGCATCTAAGTGACAAGTGAGGATAGTGGAATCCACAAACAAGCCCACAACTTGAAGCATTGTTTCATATATTCTCCTTTTTCCCTCCTATTGTTGCAGATCGACACCACTAGAACTTGATTTTTTATGTATTAAATACAAACAACACCTCAAATTGGTATGTGTTTATGTATTCATTTGCCCTTTTTGTAACACTAATGTACATAATCCTAGGAGTAGTAGGATAATATTTTATATTTTTGTATTTCTTAGTTACACTAGAAATTGAATAATCATCTAGAAGATGAATTGAACAGTCATTTTCATATTGTTAGATATGTACATTTTAATTAATGGAATAAGTTTTCATTGAAGATTTTTTCTAGTTGCCTAAGTCCCATTCATTCACCAATCTTTTCTTGCATTACATTCTTGGCCCTAGCATTGGTATCAGAGCAGGTTATTTAGAGCTTTGGTTGAAGGAGAAGAATGAAGAAGTGCAAGTTTATATGGTTAAAATTTTAGCCCATTCATCCTTATTGTGAATGTTCATTCTTTCAATGTGTTGTATTCTTGCGAGTCTACCATTAGTTTTAATGTTTGTCAATTGTTGCATTTTAAAAATTGCCAAAGAAGACTCTTCATAATGTATTTTCCCAATTTACTATTGGTTTCTATCCTCTTATCCTCATATTTTTGGCTCGTTTGTCGGCCCAGTCACAAACTCTGCATACCTGTCTTTATTAATCCTTCCAACACAATAGAAAACTATGTCTACTATTCATTTTTTAAACCCTTTTCACATCTCATTCCATTCACTCCCTTCCAAACCCCTAGAAAATTTGTCAAAAACATTAGTAAGGGCACTCTAATGCAACCCATTATTTAGGAATTTTCATCCTCTCCTTCAAAAAAGAGGGAAATTAGGTGGAGTGTAAAGATGCAGTTGCTCATCGCATATTATGGGACTTGTTGAAGACTCACATTGGAACAATGTTGTCCATGGCTTTGTCCCTCTAAATTGCCAGGGAGAAATTGTGGACACTTATTATTCATTTCCATATTCCCTCTATTACCTATTTGTCACTATTATAGAATGTAAATCTTGATTGAAAGAAACTTTGATTTCTTTCTAAGCAAGTGATGAATCCTTTTCACTAATAAGACAAATCCTTTTCACATGTTACCCAAGTCCCAATACCCCTTTTCTCTCACGTGCCTTAGCGTCCCTTTCACGTACTAATAGGTACACCTTAAAACGAGCTTCTTCTATGTATTGATGAGTATATCAAAAGGGAGCGCATATTGAGACGTTTGGTTTGCTATATTGGTATAGCAATAATATATAGAAAAGGAAACCTAGCAGAGTGATAAGGAACCAATCCATCTCCACTTGACAACAAAACCTATTAGGTGTTGTGAATTGTTTTGTCTTCGAGCATTATTAGTGGAACTTGACTCAAAAGTGTGTATTTTTTGTAATCATGTCCAAATTATACACCACTGGCATGCAATTCTCGCAAATTAATGTCAGCAATAAACAAGAAGCAGAGATAATATTATACTGTCAGCGTCAATACAAGCCTCCATTTATGCAATTTTGCAACCAATGCAATAGGTTGCAAGATCAAACACCCAATGCCTCAACAAAGATGTTGACAACAATGATGTTCCTTCCTCAAGCAATTCAACTCAGAAGGCTAGTAAAGACAAAAGTTCCTTGAAGAAAAGAGTTGAGCCCCCTCTTATGTCATAGAACAATGTTGCTTCTTCAAGCAATACAACTCAAAAGGCAAGAAAAGACCAATGTTCCACGAAATTTCTTGACGAGGGGACACGAGGACAAGTTTCGGGGACAGGGGAATGGCGACAGGGGGGGAAGCAGGGGCGGTGCTAATATACATATAGTACTTGAAAAAATAGTTACAAAAAGATGTATAAGAATTACAATGTTTAATTTACAAATGAAACTTTGGCAAATTAGTAAAACTAAAATACTTAAATACTATTTATACTACTTATTTTGTTATTCAAATTTTACATTCAAGATTTCAAAATGATGATTACAATGAATACAATGATGTCAAAATAACAAAATGGAGTGAAGTGAGGCCTCTAATCATCCCCACACTCCTCATCGCTAGAGCTACTAGAAGTGGACACATGGTCAAGCTCCACCAAACTAATACCAACCAGCCCTACCTATGTAATTGTAGCATCCTCATCAATCTATGCTAGCTCCTCTGGCTATACATCCCACCATGTTGTTGAACTCACTTTGTATACAAGTATCTTGCACCATGTATAGCCACAAGATTCTCTGCTCTCCTAGAGGTAAGTTTGTTCCTCTTAAAAGAGTGGATGAAGCTATAAGTAGACCAGCTCATCTCAACAGTTGAAGAACTAGAAACCTAAGATAACAATCAAATCTCTAGAGTGGTAGTCAAAGAAATCAGTCCATGGCAATTCCACAACAAAATTGGGTCCTCCTGTGCCATAGTTGCCATCTCCATCGTAGCTGCCTCAGAATAACCCCTAAGAGTGGCAAATTTTGTCCACTCAGTAAGAATGATGTTGGCCTCTACAGGATCATACATCTTTTTGGTGCCCTAAAGAACCCTACTCAACATCATGTATGGGTGTAACTCTCCCATGACTTTGCTTGTACCACTTGGGGTTCAATGCACAAGCAGCCATGTGCAAGGGAGTGTTGAGCTTCTCCCATCTCTAATGAATGATTGGTTGAATGTGCTAATTGTAAAATGCTAATGTGGTGTCCTTCTCTCGCACGACAGTCCTCATTTGGTCAAGCATACTATTAATGCACTCGCAGGACAGTCCCATTTGGTCAAGCATACTATTAATGCACTCATACACCTCTCCAAGGTTAGGTGCATTGACATCCCCATACCTAATGACCTCAAAAATTGGAGTAATTGTGGAGACTATATATTTTGCATCACCCCAAAAAACATCACTCTTCACTGCATCCTTCACTCTCTTCCCCTGCTCTGTCTTGGACTCAAGCCACCAATTCCATTTGGCTGTCATAACCTTTAGTTGCAGTGCCTCTTGCAACTCAAGAATTCTCTCCAAGAGAATGAAATAGGATGCATACCTAGTCTCAACAAGTTTCAAGAACTCCTTAGAGAAGCTCTTGAAGAGTGCATGTGAAGTGTGGTGGTTGCAGATAAACATCTACATATCTCTAGCATCATTAACCACTGCTTTGATCTAATTAATGTTTCCCATGTCCTTGAGAGCATTATTCATGGCATGCACACAACGAGTCCACCAAATATGTCTATAAGTTGTCATAATCAATTTCCCTACAACTTTGCACACATGGGCTGCATATGTCACTACTTGGACCACATTTTGTTGCCCAACGTCCTCAACAACATCCTTGAGGATCTGAAACTAAAATCTGGCATCTTTGTGATGTCCTAAACAGTCAACTACCTTAAGAAAATATGAGCCTTTTGTACATGTAACCATGATACTGATGAGTGGACGATGCCTAATGTTCATCCACCCATCCATGACTATACTACATCCACTTTACACCCAACATTCCTTTATTTTCTCCATTAACACATTTATCTTGAATAGTTCTTATCCAAGATTGTGGTCCTCAATTTTGTCTCCCCTAGTGGCACATATAATGGTCCTCCCCTTGCTACCATTGACATCATCTCCTTATAATAACGAGATCGAGCCACATGGAATGGAATGCCATTGGCAAAGAAGAATTTCACAATGCAATCATTCTATAATTCTATACCATCCTTCAGCTGCACATTGAATAATTCAGCTATTGGGTTACCAACATCACTTGTTAACTTGTGTTTCCCCCTAGCCTCTACTGCATGGGCCCTTGAAGAAGAACCTAGCATATGTGCAACTTACCTCTGCGAAGTAAAAGTGAAATCATGTGGCTGGCCTTGATGACCCTATGGCCTATGAGACAAAGTAGCAGATACAGGTTCAGCTGCATCGTCTTCATTAACACCCCATAGCTTATATATCTCAGCTTTGTATTTCAGGTTTGACCGTCTCCCCAAAAACTTACATGCTTCCACACCTTTTCCTCGATTATGAAGGAGGTGGACATTGACTCTAGTAATGCTACCAAAAAATTCAAGGGCACGAAAGTGGCACTCCACAACCTTGTGCCCCAGATGTCCCAAGCTTGCTCAGTAATTTTGTTGCAAATTGTTTTGAAGGAGACTTACAATCAAAAGGACCCTTAGCATACTCTACCAGTAATGTGGAGGGGCAATTAATACTTTCAGCTGCACTTGCCATGGAACTAGTGGTTAAGATTTCATCGTCATGGCCACCCCTCTTAGTCTCAACATCAAGTGCATAATCGGATTCAGTACTTTCACTATGAACTTCAACCTCATCCTCACTCATGTCATCAGAACTCATTATGACACTGCAATAAACAATATAAAATTTATGCTTAAAATTCTAAAATTAAAATTCAAACCATGCATGCAACATAATGTAAAGGATTAAGACTTTTTTTTTCTTACTTCAGATTGCACGAAGCGTAGAGGCAAAGGATACACAAATAAAAATTGTTGTTCTTAATCTTTGTCAACCAAGGATGTCACTTTATTTTTTCTTACTTCAAGTCGCACGAAGCATAGAAGCAAAGGATACACACAAGTTTCAGCCTACTTTGACAAACTTGAAAATAAAATTTAAATTTTAGTGTTGAATCTTAATGACTATATGAACAATGAATCATTGTATGCACTTGCAGCCGTGTCTATGAAATTATGAATAAAATAAAATTTTGAAAATGAAACTAATAAAAAAAAATCAAAAATCAAAAAACAATCATAGAATCTTACCTTATGCTTGAAAAATCCTTCCAACTTGGTGTAGAATCCCTCTTCTTCCTCTTCTTCTTGCTCCTTCTGACCCCTCTTACACTTGCAGCACTTCAATCACACTATTTCACTCCTTCACTCACTCTTTTGCTCCTTTTCAACCTAGTTGTTGAAATGAAATTGTGAGTAAAAATGAGGAATTTGTAGTGTTTTATAGAGTTTAGAAGGCATTGGTGAGGCCCACTGGCCATTAGGGTTCGGCCCTAGACTCTAATTTAAAGAAAAAATTAAATATTTTTTTATTTTTTCCTTACCTTTTTCGCTGATATCCACAAGAGTCTTTTGGGCATCCTCGAGACGATTGAGGGACGCATGGCCATCCCCAGGACGTCCTGGCATCCCCAATGTCTCAGTGGCGGTGGCGGTGGCGGCGGTGGCGGTGGCGGTGGTGGGGCAAGGGGGTACATCTCCCTAGTGTCCGCACGTATCAAGGACATCCACATCCCCAAAACGCCTAGATTTCGGAGGGGATGCATCCCTGTGGTTCAATGGAAAAGACAAAAAGTCATTGAAGAAAAGTGTTGTATCCCCTCTTGTGTCACATAACAATATTGTTGTGTCTAAATCAAAAAGTGTATTGTCAAATCCCATCAAGGATACAACACCTATTAGTCCTCCCATTGTTGAATCTCCATTTGCCATGTATGTCTAGGAGACAATAAAACATAACAAACATTATATTGATCTAAGGTATATAGGTGGTGTGAATTTTCATGTACCAAAATATTCAAAACCTATCAAATTTGTGTCTAAAGGTATCTAAAACAATAGCCAAGTTGAGTCTTCACCTATTGGTCAGCCCTGTAAAACTAACAAGTTGTCATGTGAATCAAAATCAACTTGCACTATAACCCATCAAGTCCAAACTTCTTGTCATTATAGATCTCAAGGACATAACTCTAGTGAATATTTTGATCTATTCTTGTCTATCATGCAACCAACACAAACATTCTACAAAACAATGTTATGCCAGAGATCTACCACAAAATCAATGAGGCATATGCATTTTGGATGGATAGATAACACTAGGTGGCATATTAACGCCCACCCACCTATTGTCAAAATCTTATAGGAGAGTCCAATCCACCATTTCAAATGATAGTTCATCTACTCTTGATGTGGATGTTGTCGTTGATTCAATTGATAATAAGCTCAATATCACAAATATTGTTGAGCAATGGTACAAAACCTTGTTGAGTTTATCTATTCATGATGCGGATGTTGTTGTCAATCCAATTGATAATGAGCTTAGCATTGCAAATGTTGATACTTGTACTATTGAGTGACAACCTAATAAGAGAATTGTATCGTTGCACTCAACTCCCATAGAGAATAATTATGCACTTAGTATCTATAATTCTCCATTCTAATTGGGATGTTGATAATGAACACACTAAGATCATCAGAAATTTAGCTTAGTACAAATTATTTGAGGCTTTGGATATTGCCTCTTGTTGATTATACTTTTGCACTTGCTTGTAAGTTGAAAACCCAAAAAAGCAACTTACAAACTCTTCCCATTAAGTTGAAATCATGAAAGGGCAGCTTAATAGAGACTCATGATGAAAACCCAAGACAGCATCATCATGTTGTGCATCTCTATATAGGTTCATATATGTTGTTCTCTTTTTGAGGGAGCCTTGCAACAACTCTCCACTCTCATCTTACGAGGAACATCACAATTGAAATCTCAAGTTCTTTGAGCATGGTATTTGCAGACTCCTTAAATTGTCCATTGAGGATTTTTCATTGTAGCATATCATTGCATCTCAGCACCTAGTCACTTGAGATCATTATATGCCTTCATCTTTAACACAACTTTTCCAACCATGGGAGCAATTTTTTATATGTCGACATGTGTCTTCATTTGAAAATATTGTGGATTGCAAGTGGTTCACATTTTTAGCTTGACAAAAATTCAGGTCATTCAGTGCATGCTTTAATACACTTTTGGGTTACTCATGGGCACACTTAGCCTAGGTTATCCATTTTTCAAGTCACATGGTATAGCCAGCACACTTTTGGACTACTAATGGGAACAATCAGCCTAGGTTCTCTAGTTTTCACTCAAAGAAGTGACTAAGACAAAAATTGAACAGCCTTCTACAAATTTCATCACTCAAAACAAAAAAATGAGATGATGAATTTCACAATATTAGGTGTGATATTCTCTCAAAATGGGATATAGAATTGTGGAAAGCTGATTCAACTTGAGAAAACAAACTTAGGTATTTATCATGTCGATATCTTGGTTCTTGAAGAGCTATAGAAGGGAACAAGCTATCACTCAAAAATAACCTTTTGCAAAACATTAGAGCTTCATCTCAAGCAAATGAGGTACCATAAACAAGTTGCCTAATGCACAATACAAATAGTGGTTTTTCCACTACCCCTACATATAAAAGGGGGGATGAACACTAATATACATAATCCTAGGAGTAGTAGGGTAATATTTTCTATTTTTTTATTTCCTAGCTACACTAGAAGATGAACTGAACAGTCATTTTCATATTGTTAAATATGTACATTTTGATTGAATAGAATAAAGTTTCATTTAATTATTTTTCTACTTGTCTGAGTCCCATTCATTTGTCAATCTTTTCTTGCACTACATTCCCAAGCCTAGCAATTTCATCAATTAAGGGCCCACAAAGTTCAAGTAACTTGCCATGAGATATAATAAAACATATATGAAATCCAAATCAAGGACAAGGGAAAAGAATAAGGGCAAATCAAACAGTTAAAGTGACTAAAATATAAAAACACTCACCCTGAAAATGCAGGCAAATACCAAATTTGGGAAGCAATTAGTTAAGCCCACAAATGGTGAATTTTTTTAGTTTTTTTTCTGCTTTTTTAATGCTAGCTTGCAAGATCTGTTTGTAGCAAGAAATTGGAGTTGTTTGCTATGATATTTGTGAAGCATTTGGGATTATATTGCTCAAGCACTCTTTCTTCATTTGGACCGAATTCACAAGTAATATCATCAATTTCTTCATAGACAAACAAGTTTGTCAAGCATAACATTTTCATCATTTAGGAAATTTCTTTTTGCAATTGTGAAATTGTTTAACCAAATCAAATGTATAATGACCAAACAAGTTGTTTTATGGCACCAAAGAAAAATTTAAAATATATGTTTCAATTCACAAAAAGAGTGCAAAAGATTATGTAATTGAAAATCAATTGGCTTTGATGTTGAGAAGTTAGGGGAAAAGGAGTTGATGGGAAAGCTCTACAATGGTTTCCATCTATTGTCAAATAGAGAAACGTGTCTTAACATTTCAAACTCTGCAAGAGAATATGTTCACAAAACATCCGACCAACTCCTCTGTCTAGGTAAAATGCTTATTCTATACAACTTTCCTCATTTGTGCAGGGACAAAGATTGAAAGAAAGAGCAAGTCAATTGACAATATATTAGATCACTATGTTGGCAGCACACAACATGTGCTAGGGCCGATACATGATGCCATCCACATGCTCTTTCTCATGATGGTGCTTTCCTATTGCTATCCCACTGTCAACCATCAGCAAGGAAAAAAATGGCAAGTGGGGCCAAAAAACAATCTGATACTCTCCCCATGAGAGTGGAGTAAAAAAAAATTTGTCAAGTCAAGTTAAAAACAAAAACCAAATACAAATGCAGACTTCCACTAGCTTTCCAGTAGACAAAACTGGGTTTTTTAAGTCAAGTTTGGCAGGATTGACGAATCATTGAGAATTTGAGAGCAAAGCTCCCACAAAAAAGCTTGTCAGCTAGTCATTTAATCAAGAAGAAAAAAGATGTTATTTAGATAATCTAAATAGTTTTGCATGCTTTAAATGTGTAAATACAAGAATATCTATCCAAGGGCCCCTAATTAACAACGTTATTTATAAATCCTTATGATAATACATCATAAAATATACCTTAAAACCTTCATTCCAAACTGTAACCTAAAACTTTCATACACAAATCTTGTCATGCTATTTTTTATCCACAAATTGCTATTTTGCACCGACCAGCTAGGATTCAAACTTACTATCTCATTTTGGCAAGTTGAGGTGCTCTGCTACTAAATTACATGTACCTTTGCAATGCAATGTATGATTGTTTTTCAAACAACTCCTTATGATATAATTTTTTCTCAAGGTTTCTAATCTAGTTGTGATACATCTAAGAGTGATTCAATGCAATCAAGATAGATGAACTCTAATGGGATGTTTTATAAGAACTCAACTACATAGTTTTTAAATCAATCTCATTGACTCGTAATTCATCAATAGTAATTCAGAAGAACCCATCTCTCATGAGCATGAATCCACTTAGCACTCATTAGATCTAGGTGATGCTCAGAGTGGTGAAGCATCAAGACTTCCTAGGAGGTCACCCATCCTAGTACTACTCCAACCCAAGCATGCTTAACCATGAAGTTCCCTCAAGATCAAGCCCACTTAGCTAACAACTAAAGAATTTCTAACCCCGGGTGTCTACTATCCTAATGCTTCTCTAACTAAATAATTCAAATCAGAAACTACTTAATAAAAGAAAAAATAAGTTTTTGAACATTGCAGCAATCACACAATAGTTAAAACTTCAAAATGTGAAAGCATTAAACAAATGCATAGATAATTACACCTTCAAATCAGTTTTTCATTCCTTCAAAAAACTTACAAGGAAACCTCTAGAAGTTGTACATCTCATAGATGCACGAAAATTAATTGTAAATTTCATTCTTCTATCTTGCTCCTATCTTTATACTATTCAGCTAAAACTTGAATCTTCAAAAAGCTCCTTATCTCTTACAAGACATTTAAGTTTGAAGATAAGTCTAAATCATTAATGTATATCTACACTTTATTAAACTTAATTAGCTAAATAAAAGACTTTCACTTTAACCAATAAAAGTGAAATGCAAAATAGAATAACTTGAACCTCTTGAACCACTTTCCAACACATTCACATTGAACCTATGCGAAAGTTCCTATCCAAGCTAAAAATTCAACACACTCTTAGTAAGGAAGAAATTTTGCACCAATCCAAGTTAGTCTAAAAGCTTCAAGCCTTCCTTTTGCTAAGGACTTGGTCAGAATATCCGCCATTTGTTGATCTATGAAAATATATTGAGGCTTCACCATGGCACCCTGCCAAGCCTACTAGTTTATAGCTTCCCAAAATTTGGAAGGCTCTATGATGCTACTCATCAAGGCAATGTAGTTTGGAAACTTCTTCAAAGTTTTGCTCTCCCTAAATGTGCTCCTAGGAGCCTCAACATTCTCCTAAACATCCCTCAAAGTCTATGTGAACCACGATGTCTATTAATAGAACTAGAAGGGGATAAAGTCTTTTCCTCCTCACCTAAAAGCTACTATCCTAGATTGGAAACTACTCGTGTCTTTGAAGACCTAGTCCCAACCTTCAAAGCTTCTTGCTCCTCATTCTTTGTCACTAGAACAAACTGCTAAGTCTTCTTGAATGTAAAGTCTTCCTCAAACTTTACATCCCTACTAACTACCACCTTCCTCTACTTTGGAATATAGACCATGCAGGCCTTTGAAGTCTCACTGTAACACGCAAATAAACCTTTCTTGTTGGAAAGCTCCAACTTGGTCCTCTTCTCTACAGGAAGATGAATATAAATTAGACAACCAAAGATGCAAAACTGACTCACCTCAAACTTTGCACTAGTGAATGCTTCTTCTAGTGTCTTGTCCTCCAAGATTTTGTGAGGACACCTAATGTTGTTAGCCACACTTCTACCCAAAGAAACATCAACAAGTCTTGGGAATGAATCATGACCTTGGCAACTCCTATAATGGTTTGATTCTTCCACTCACCAACCCCATTCTATTGTGGGTTGTATGAAACTATTAACTCCCTCTTGATCCCTACCTCCTTGTAGAAACCCTTAAACTCTTTGTAGGTATACTCACCTCAATTGTTCATTCTCAAGACGTTGATCTTATTCCCTATCTAATTTTCAACTAGAGCTTTGAACTCCTAAAACTTGATAAAGACCTCATCCTTGGTCTTCAATAAGTAGATCCACGTCTTGCAAGAGAAATCATCAATAAAGGAGACATAATACATGCTTCCCACAATTGGCGCTACTGGCACAATCCACACACATCTAAATGCACTAATTCTAGAATCTCCTTAGACCTATGCTCATTACTTGGGAAAGCAACCTTGACATGCTTGTCAAAGGTGCATCCTCTACGTACTCCCCACTATTCAATGCTAAACTCTAGAAGATTGATGACAATCTCCCACAAAATAGGCAACACTTTGTGATGCAGATGCCCCATCCTCTTGTGCCATAACTCACATAGATCATCATTATTATTGACTAGAGATAGAACTAGTTCACCCTATTACCTATATAGATTGCCTTCTCTAACCCCTATAATTTGTACAATTTCTAGGCCAGATCCTTTCGGCCTAATAAGAACTTGTTAATTTTTTAATTATACTGCATATCCCTTATCATCTATGACTAAAACTGAAAGCAAGCTTTTCCTAAGACTTGGAACAAACAATACATCATCAAACTCCAAAGAATTACCTAACTAAAATCAAAAGGGAATTGTACCAACTCCTACTACTGGATACTTGGCACTATCACCAAGCTCAATTTGAACTCCAGAGTTATGTTCTCTTAAGTTGGTAAAACATCGTTGAGTTAATGTCATATACCTAGATGCCCCACTATCTACATATCAAGCATTCCCCAAAATCATGCTATAGAAAGACAATATGTCATTGAGAACTCCTCAAACTTGGCAACAAACTCATTCATTTGAGCTTTTGCAAAGGTTGCTACTTCCTTTTGTTATTTCTTCCCTTGTTCTTCTTCTTGTCTAGACACTATGATGCATAATGATCGAACTTATGACAAAAAGAGCACTTGATTTTACTCAAGTCGTTCTTCTCTATCTATGAGGATGAATCCTCATCCTTACCCTTACCCTTGTTGTTTATTTTTCCTTTATTTCCATTCATCTCTCTGAAGAGAGATGAATTATCATCACCACCCTTCTTGTTAGCCTTTGACTCCTGTCATGTCCCCAAAATTGTAACACCAACTATGAAATATTGAAACACAAAAATAAATAAATATCAAAAGAAATTGCCATTTAACTATTATTATCATAAGTATAATTAGCGTAGATAATAATACAATTATCTATTGAATAGAGCAATTAATATCATTAAATTAAAATATTATAGAAAGTCACAAGAAACTGATATTATCTATGCCTTAGTAAATAATAATGTAATTGATATCATAGTAAATAATAATAACAATTAACATCATACTATCATATTAAAGAATAACAATTAATATCATTAATTGGAAATATCAAAATAATAAGAAACTATGCCTCACTAAATAATAATAATAAATGACTACCATAAATATTATAATCATAAAATAACCCAAGCCCAATTCATAGGCTAAATATAAAATATAAAATAAAAGAAAAGAAAATAAACAAATATAGAATAAAACAAAATAAACAAATAAATACAGCAAACTAATCAACATTAATAATGAAAGGGCAGCGGTTAAGTGAGAAGGTATTAGCATATACAAAGAGGTGTGCTGCTTTGAAGTGGTGCGATTGCCACCAAAAGACATACCCTTTATCTAATTGGGGATATTTAAAGGGGGGAGGCCTTCAAGCAATGGGGGGAATCGTATGGAATGGGATGTGAATAAAGAGGAAGGGAATAAAATAGTTAGCAGCATAGTTGAACCACTCGCCAAAAACTCTTGAAAAACTCGCGAGTTTTTTGTAAAACGAGTTTTTACGGGTTTTACTCGCCAAAAACACTCACCTTTCCCAAAAACTCGCTAAAAACACTCGCCCGTACTTTTCACAAAAACTCGCCGAAAAACTCGCCGTTTATTTGCAAAAACTTGGAGAGATTTTTTTTTAAAAACTCAGCTACTCAGCAAAAAGACCCCCGTGGCGGAATAAAGGCAATTTCGGTTCATTTTTTGCCTCCACCAATTGCTCTTCCTTAGCAAAAAACTCTCCCATGAAGGTTTGTGTGGTTTTGGAGGTCTTAATTTGGGCTTGATGGCGGGGGCTCCGCGCCCAGGGCACTACCCCGGGACCCCACGAGGGGCGCTGCCCCTCAACTCCACTGGAAGATATAAATTTGTAAAATATATTAATATAGTATTTACTTTCAGTTTTACAAAAACAATTTGCTATTTTCATTTTGTTTCAGACTATCAGTATCAGCACATTCCACATGAGGATGCCAATTTGTACCCAATTTGCTTTCAAATCAATCAAATACAACTAGACTCAACTTGAAGTTCTATGTACTCATTTATTGACTCATTGGATGCATCTTATCATTGAATATTGCAAAAAAAATGCGTTTTTAATGAAGTTTATGCAATTTTTTAAGTTGCCGAGTTTTCGCCGAGTTTTTTCCGAGCCGAGTTTTTCAGGCTTGTCGAGTACTTGCAATTGGCGAGTTTTCCAACTATGGTTAGCAACATATAAGGTTGAAAGAGGTGAGTAAGGAATCGGAAAACGTGGAGAGATACAACAATTTAGGTGATGTATTCACTTAGCAATAATATTTAGCATATTTTGAATATAAGAAGCCGATATTGCTAATTTGATCATTGGTGTTGCTAGACTCATTGACTGTATTGTAATTGGCCTCGTTGCATAAACTATTGGGGGAATACACATATGATAATAATTTAATGAATTCACTCATATGACTTCTCTTCTGCATTATTAATTCACCTCTCTGCCCAAGAACAAAATTATAGAAACAAACTGAGAAATACGTCATCCCAAGAGGATGACGTCTGATAGAATATAGAACAGAATCTTGTCTTCAGGCATTCTGCATACATTGGTGATCTTTTTGAGCTAGGCCATTTAGATGATTCAAGTTGCATTAGAAAAGAAATCATTACTTGCTCTTTGATATCGGTTTCCTCTTATCGTCAAAAATTCATCTTAATATCTGTGTAATATGATAGGAACAATCGCACAAGAAAGTATACTACCAAAAATTGCATGAATAATTTCTTTATATTTCTAAATGCATTTCCAATTCACTTCATGAATATAACGTAGGAACATATCTACTTGTGCATTTTGCTAACTTTCCTTAAAAGCATCTCATTGAATATATGAACTATCTCATTCCTAAGTATCAGAAATAGAATGATAATAAATACATTTATTATGTTTATGTAAAGATTGTCTTCTCCGTGATTGTTACCCTATTAGGCGATGAAGTATAGTCCAAGTGGTTAGCCTAAAAACTCCCCTCTCATGTTGCTAGGCCCGAGAAACGAGTTAGACATAGAGAGGTGGGGGTCCCACCGTAGGAAACTACACTATTATAAGGGTGGTAGGTCATAAGCCCTTGATCCGTAGGACTTCACCTTGTCCTAATAGGGCAAGTGTCTTCCGAGGTACTGTCATGTATGGAAAATGTAGGTACTAAGCCGTTGGGAAAGGAGGATTTTGAGAGGCAACCTCCCATGCCCAACACAAAGGCTTCAGGGCGGATCCATGCAGGGCACTCCTCTTGATTGTTAAAATTGCATTTATGATTATGCTTATATTTTGGATATATAGATATTAATGCTAACAGATATATGTGTATGTGGAAATGTTGTTAATATGGTGAATGCAATTTTCACACCAAGATTACTTCATTAAAAAGAACATTCATTTGGAAGGAAGAAACCCTAAACCTAATCAACAAATGAATTCTAGACCAAACTGGGTAAGGGACATTACAGTGGTATCAAAGCATCTTTCCTGCCATCCTGTGCGTGTTTGAGTTGGTTGCTTGCATGCTTGAGCTACTTGCTTGCTTACTTGAGCTAGTTGCCTACTTGCTTGAGCTGGTTGCTTGTGTACTTGAGCTGGTTGCCTACTTGCTTGAGCTAGTTGCTTGCATACTTGAGCTACCTACTTGTCTACTTGAGTTGGTTGCATGCATGCTTGAGCTACTTGCTTGCCAACTTGAGCTAGTTGCCTACTTGCTTGAGCCGGTTGCTTGTGTGCTTGAGCTGGTTGCCTACTTGCTTGAGCTGGTTGCTCGTCTACTTGAACCGGTTGCCTACTTGCTTGAGCTGGTTGCTTGTGTGCTTGAGTTGGTTGCCTACTTGTTTGAGCTAGTTGCTCGCGTGCTTGAGCTACCTACTTGTCTACTTGAGCTAGTTGCCTACTTGCTTGAACTAGTTGCATGTGTGCTTGAGCTACCTACTTGTCTACTTGAGCTGGTTGCTTGCTTGCTTGAGCTACTTGTTTGCTTGCTTGAGCTACTTGCCTATGTGCTTGAGCTAGTTGCTTGCTTGCTTGACCTACTTGAGTTGCTTCCCTATGTGCTTGAGCTACTTGCCTATGTTCTTGAACTATTTTCCTGTGTGCTTGAGCTACTTGCCTATGTGCTTGAATTGCTTGTTTGCCTACTTGAGCTACTTGTTTGTGTACTTAAGCTAACTGTTTGCTTGCTTGAGCTACTTGTTTGCTTGGTTGAGCTACTTGGTTGTCTCTCAAAATGCTTATGGGGCTAGGAGGCACTAACAAATTAACCTATCTAAAATTGAATTGTTATTAGTATCCAAATACAATGATGACAAAGTGGAAAAGAGGGATTCCCTTAAACTTGGGATACGAATGGATTGAAGAGACCAATTAAGAATATAGAACCTTAGTAAATTTTGCAAATCAGGTTGATGTGTGAAGGGATTTCAATGTTAGGTACCTGGAATAAATTTGATACAAAGCAAGTTTAACCAAATTGATTACCTAAGCATAAAGTCAAGTTAAATCATGGATCCATAACCCACAAACCCTAGGATCATTCTCAACTCAAAATTGGTTTAAAGTGATTGCTTGGGGACAAGCAATCTTGGGCAGGGTGGACTGTCATGTTCCCAAAATTGTAACACGAAATATGAAATATTGAAACACAAAAATAAATAAATATCAAAAGAAATTACCATTTAACTATTATTATCATAAGTATAATTAGCGTAGATAATAATACAATTATCTATTGAATAGAGCAATTAATATCATTAAATTAAAATATCATAATAATAGAAAGTCACAAGAAACTGATATTATCTATGCCTTGGTAAATAATAATGTAATTGATATCATAGTAAATAATAATAACAATTAACATCATACTATCATAGTAAATAATAACAATTAATATCATTAATTGGAAATATCAAAATAATAAGAAACTATGCCTCACTAAATAATAATAATAAATGACTACCATAAATATTATAATCATAAAATAACCCAAGCCCAATTCATAGGCTATATTAAAATATAAAATAAAAGAAAATAAACAAATATAGAATAAAATAAAATAAACAAAATAAACAAATAAATACAGCAAACTAATCAACATTGATTATGAAAGGGCAGCGGTTAAGTGAGAAGGTATTAGCATATACAAAGAGGTGTGTTGCTTTGAAGTGGTGCGATTGCCACCAAAAGACATACCCCTTATCTAATTGGGGATATTTAAAGGGGAGAGGCCTTCAAGCAATGGGGGGAATCGTATGGAATGGGATGTGAATAAAGAGGGAGGGAATAAAATAGTTAGCAGCATATAAGATTGAAAGAGGTGAGTAAGGAATCGGAAAACGTGGAAAGATACAACAATTCAAGTGATGTATTCACTTAGCAATAATATTTAGCATATTTTGAATATAAGAAGCCGATATTGCTAATTTGATCATTGGTGTTGCTAGACTCATTGACTATATTGTAATTGGCCTCGTTGCATAAACTATTGGGGGAATACACATATGATAATAATTTAATGAATTCACTCATATGACTTCTCTTCTGCATTATTAATTCACCTCTCTGCCCAAGAACAGAATTATAGAAACAAACTGAGAAATACGTCATCCCAAGAGGATGACGTCTGATAGAACATAGAAAAAAATCTTGTCTTCAAGCATTCTGCATACATTGGTGATCTTTTTGAGCTAGGCCATTTAGATAATTCAAGTTGCATTAGAAAAGAAATCATTACTTGCTCTTTGATATCGGTTTCCTCTTATTGTCAAAAATTCATCTTAATATCTGTGTAATATGATAGGAACAATCGCACAAGAAAGTATACTACCAAAAATTGCATGAATAATTTCTTTATATTTCTAAATGCATTTCCAATTCACTTCATGAATATAATGTAGGAACGTATCTACTTGTGCATTTTGCTAACTTTCCTTAAAAGCATCTCATTGAATATATGAACTATCTCGTTCCTAAGTATCAAAAATAGAATGATAATAAATACATTTATTATGTTTATGTAAAGATTGTCTTCTCTGTGATTGTTACCCTATTAGGCGATGAAGTATAGTCCAAGTGATTAGCCTAAAAACTCCCCTCTCATGTTCCTAGGCCCGAGAAACAGGTTAAACATAGAGAGGTGGGGGTTCCACCATAGGAAACTACACTATGATAGGGGTGGTAGGTCGTAGGCCCTTGGTCCGTAGGACTTCACCTTGTCCTAATAGGGCAAGTGTCTTCCGAGGTACTATCATGTATGGAGAATGTAGGTACTAAGCCGTTGGGAAAGGAGGATTGTGAGAGGCAACCTCCTGTGCCCAACACAAAGGCTTCAGGGCAGATCCATACAGGGCACTCCTCTTGCTTGTTAAAATTGCATTTATGATTATGCTTATATTTTGGATATCTAGATATTAATGCTAACAAATATATGTGTATGTGGAAATGTTGTTAATATGGTGAATGCAAATTTCAAACCAAGATTACTTCATTAAAAAGAACATTCATTTGGAAGGAAGAAACCCTAAACCTAATCAACAAATGAATTCTAGACCAAACCGGGTAAGGGACATTACAACACCATACGAGTTTCCTCCTAGACAGAGTCATTCAGAGGAAGGAAGATTCTCCCAGGCACAAATGCCCTTAACAAATGCTTGCCATAAAGATGGGAACCCATTCAATACCAAATTCACAAGCTTTGCATCTTCAACCTTCTCCCCAACTGCTACAAGTTGGTCACAAAGTTGTGTGACCTTCATCAAGTAATTGATAACCAAATTTGATTTAGTCATCTCTATATATCTAAGTTTATTTCGCAATATCATCTTCCTATTTATGTTTTCACTCTGGTAAAGACTAACCAGAGCATCAAACATCTCATTGGCTGTTTTCTTTTTAGACAAATGAGGAATTAAATGATCTTTCACCACATCCATGACCATTTGCTTGGCCTTTATCTCTTTCTTCACATGAGCTGCCAACTGCAGTGCATAAGTGGATGTAGGCACCACATTCTTGACGATTTACCAAAGATCATCTTCCTCCAACAACAAAATCATCCCAACTTTCCAAGGCAGGAAATTTAATGCACCATTTAATCTATCCTCAAATTTGAGGCTAGCTGATACAATTGGAAAAAAAAAATCTTCAAAAAAAAAAAACAAATCTAGAAATAATAAACTGCTCAAAAAAATTGAAAATACTTGTTACAAACCCTAGCCACATGGGTGATGAAACCCTATCTATTGCTGCCCTAGCTGTCACTTTTGCTCAACCATTATCGTGGTTTAAAACAACAAACAAATACAGAAAAAACCCACAAACCCTTGCCCTAGCCATTACAGCGGCAAAAAATGGCTCAAAATCTTTGCATAAACAATGAAATACATCACAAATTTAAAAGAAAACCTAGTGCTAATCTATAAACAAAAACTCCTATGATTTCCCAAATAAAAAATCATAATTCTCATACAAAAAACTACACAATTTTTTATCTTAGCCGTGATTTTCACTATTAATAACCTCGTGATCCAACATAAAAACGGCTTGCAATTTTACAATGTAATCCTATGCAATTTTTAAAAAGAAAATTCTTTCTTCAAGGCTACACAATTTTTCTCCGACTTGGCTACAAATTCTTCTTACTTTCGGGCTCTTATACCATGAAGAATTTCTAATCCTAGGTTATTGCAGTCTTAACTTTTCTATAATTAAATAATTTGAATAAAAAATTATTTAATAGCAGAAAAAATAAGTTTTTGAACATTGTAAATGTTGATGTTATTGAGCAGCTTCGGTCTGCACTTCCCAAGAAAGAGCACATGAATTAAATGAATAGCCTTCGGCTATTTAATTCATGATCATTATTATTAAATGCAAAGAGCCGACCCTTCATGGTTCGCATATTCTAGTTATAGCTTGGGCCGACTTTATTATATTTGATATTTCCTTATGTGAGCCGACCTATCTTGAAGAGGCGCCTCACTTGTATAAAGGCAAGGTCATTTTTGTCTTTGTTACACATTCATTCAAGCAAGTTCGCATGTGTTTGTCAAGAGCAGAATTCGCACTTCAAGAGCAGCAGTCCGATTTCAAGGAAGAACTTATTCATTTGTATCTAGTGCATCTAGAAGAGGTGCGACCTCATTGCATTCATTATTGGCCATTGCTGGGCCTGAGTTGTAAGCAGATTTCTGCCATTGTTCTATATTATAGAAGAGATTCATTGCTGGGTTTTTCTCCCTCAAGAGGAGGGTTTTCCCAGGGTATCTTTGTGTGTTCATTGTCTTATGTGTTGCAATTCTTTTAAGTGCTTTCATTATTCAATCTGATCTAAGAAACTCTAACAGTAAAAATCACACAATAGCTGAAACTTCAAAATGCAAAAACATAAAACAAATACACGGATAATTACACTTTCAAATCAAGTTTTCATTCTTTTGAAAAACTTTCAAGGAAACCTCTAAAAGTTGTACATCTCACAACTACACAGAAATTCACCATATCTGTAATTCTTCTATGTTGATCTTATCTTTATACTATTCAGCCAAAAACTTAATCTTCCACAAAGCTCCTTATCTCTTACAATATATTTAAGTTTGATGATAAGTCCAAATCATTAATGTATTTCTACACTTTATTAGACTTAATTAGCTAAATAAAAGACTTTCACTTTAATCCTTGAAAGTGAAATGCAAAATGAATAACCATTTTCCAACACCTTCACACTGAACCTATGCAAAAGTTCCTACCTGAGCTAAAAATTCAACAACTCTAATAGGATGTTTTATCAAGATTCAATTGCATAGTTTTTGAATCAATCTCATCTACCTATATTTCATGAGTAAATGTTCACAAAAATGTATCTCTCATGAGCATGAATGATCCATTTAACACTCGTTGCATTTGGGACATCACCCCATCCCAATACTACTTAAACTCAAACGATTTTAACCATGGAGTTTCCCTAAATCCGAATGAGCATCACCTAGATGCAATGAGTGCTAAGTGGATTATGAGTGCTCATAAGAGATGAGTTCTTGTAAGCCACTACTCATAAAATGTGGATCAATGGGACTAACTCAAAAACTACAAAATTGAATTCTGATAAAAAAACACAAAATTTGACACACTGAAAAAAAAACAACCTACTTGATAACTCTGATGGAATGATTATACCTAGGTATAGTTTATATGCAATATAGATTTTAGATAGAGTAATTCCCAACATATACCAACTAAATGACATGTTTAATTGTAAATTAGATATTTGCAATGAGATTCAAACTTTTATCCCAAACCTTTCCAACAATTCTTGAAAAACTTTAATATTTTAAACAAAAAACACATATAGTTAAAAATAGTTACCCATAAGAAGACGCCCTAATTTTCTAAGTGTCCAGTTTGAGATTGAGTTTCTCCAACCCTGCAAGAAACTCAAAGAACTCTGAAGCAGACATTTCTGCTTCCAAATAGAACAGGTCCGTAAGAAAACTTAAAATTAAGTACAGTTAACAAAGAAAGTTGAAGAGATAGAATGAAGAGGTGACCTATATAGAGAGGGCCGCTGTCGAGGAGGAGCTTCACTTGTACGAAACATTTTCCTACCACTTTCACCTCATCGTTGCTTGATGTAACTGTTTACATTATGAATTCATCAGCATACGAATAATAGCTAAAATGTTTTAGGGTAATTGGTAGTGGAGTAATAATTGTAATAGAGACCTCCAAGCTTCCAACGCATGTCCACCAACGAAGGTATTTTTCCTGCCCTGCCTTCCTCCATTGCCATTTTTTTCCTTCCGTCATAATCTTGAGATTAGATATTCATTACACGCAAATTAATATTTTACCCCATATATATATATATATATAAATAATGTATTCTCTATTTTTTTATTATGTTTTATATTTGTTGTAATTTTGAAAATTGTTTTTCTTTTTTTTCTTTATGTTTTGTGTTCATTTAATTAGAGTGATCTTTCAGTATATAAATGTCATTTTTTCTAGTTAAAAGTGGTTCCACAATTGTGTCTAATCTATTTGTACCTTTACTTATTCTTAGGGACGAGTTTTGATTCTCAATTGTACCCCCTTCCTATCCCAAATCAAATTCATAGTTGTCAAAGTAATATGAATTCACTTTTGCATTTGCAAGAATGATCCTTTTACTTTTAAAATTCAAATCTTAAGTTGGGGTTGACTTACCTCTTCTTGTGACCACTATGTGCTAACTCAAGTCATGTGAGTGTTTTATTTAACACGTGGAGTTATATTTTAAGAGCCAACCCAAGTTCATTTCAAATCATTAGAACATATATAGATCTCTTGCATCCTAGAGATCTCTTACTACGTTCATACATAATTACGATCATCTTATCAAAATGTTTGTATTGCACAAGCATTTAGGGCATCTTGCATGTTTGAGGGTGTTCTCCTTTATCGTTATCTAGTCATTGACTCAATATCTTTAAATGGATTGGCATAGGGGGAGCAAGTATTGCTACTGCATGTAAATCATTAATACCAAAACTAGTTCTTATCCTAGAATGGACTAAGAGCATCAAGGCAAACAAAAAGTGATAATCTAAAATTTTGTAGAGATTAGATCTACGAGCCAACTAAAATTTACAATTAGAATATCAAACTTATATTTGTATAAGATCATTTTTCTAAGCATTACTAATATTTCTATAGTACGAACAAATCAACATTCAACATATGTCTCAATTTTCCAACTAAGCACTTTCATTACTTTATTCAATTTCTAAATATTCATTTAATTCATTTACATTTTTCTCAACATTTAATCAAAGAATAGATTATAAACATTAATGTTATTTATTTATTTATTTATTTATTTATTTATTTATCATGGACTTGTGTAAAAGGGATTGTATTCATTCCTCTCACTCATATAGGTGAGAGTTGATTGTTTTCCTTTTCATTTTGGTGAACCCTCCACTTTTACACCCCCTTAAAGTTCCCATCCTTAGGACTTTATCTTCTATTTTTTCTAATTTTATAGAACTACGATTAATTTATTTTTCTTTACCTTTATGTCTCTTTATCATTAAGGTTCATTGAAGCCATAGGCTACTCACATCCTAATCCTTTTTTATGAAGGGGTGCTTGTCGTAACCCTAATATGGATAGCCACTCAAATGAAAATAACTCCCTTTCTAATATAAACGCTCACAGTGCTCATACTAAATAGATACGAAGAACAATAAGATTATGATCAAAATACTTATGTGGCTAAGAAAGATCTTTCCCAAACTAGACAATTACTCTTTGACGTTGAGCTAATGCTATATCTTTGGAAAATTGAATCACTATGTTATGTAATACATTAGAGGGTACCCCTCGTGGCATAGATATTATTCATAATATTGACTCTCTCCTAGCTTCTTCTATAGGTGTATCCTCTCATTCTCCCACCCACCCTTCATCCTCTTCCAATCCTTCCTTCACTGATCCCATGATTACCATTTCCATTACCTTCACCACCTATGTTTTCACTCTCAATGTGACCCATTCTTCTTCCATTCCTACCTCTAGTATCACCACCATCTATCTAGGTTCATTAGTTTCCACCTACATATATTCCTTATACCACATCTTCTCATCCTATGACCACCTTATCTTATAGTGTGTCTTCCTCTTCTACTACCATGTATTTACCTCTTATCCCTCACCTTATTTACACATTCTCTATTATATCCCATACCACTCCTACCA
Organism: Sequoiadendron giganteum; assembly: GCA_007115665.2. Lineage (NCBI taxonomy): Eukaryota > Viridiplantae > Streptophyta > Pinopsida > Cupressales > Cupressaceae > Sequoiadendron > Sequoiadendron giganteum. The sequence goes on along the minus strand of CM021107.1, from coordinate 232,235,343 downwards.
TTGCTACTACCACCTCTACCTTGGTAAACTACTAAAGCAATTCAAACAACCTAAGAAGAAAGTGGATGATATGCTTACTAACCATGCCTGTTACAAACTGTCATCCATATCACACACCTCTTGCATTTGAATTTGTTGCATATGCATTACCCAATGGATTTGTGGTACATTTTGGTGATCTATTTTGTAGCTCCCAAATCCCTAAGGTTGGATAGTCCCCCAAGTGCTAGGGGTGTCAAACATGGGAAGAAAATCATAAAACCTATATTCAGGTTGGGCAACTAAGGACCTAAGTTATATGATAGTACTAGGGTCAAATGGTTACCTTACCATAAACCATACCCATTATACAGTATACCCCTATTATATTTATCACAACATACCTATGTGTCAATTTAGAAATACAAATCTATGCACCTTTATATAGCAAAAAATAATTACCATGTAGAGTGTTTAAAATATGGATGAACAACCCTTATTTTTGTTATGCACTTATATAGGGAAGTTGGAATAAACTAGTACAACACAACTAAATAATATGATTATGATTATTTTATTTTAATAGATTGTGGTGATGAGAAGTGGGGTCAATAGCAGATCAATAATAATCCTAGTAAGGTAACAAAGTCATGGATTCATTCAAACAATGTAATGATTGCAATAATTTTGTGGCATCTTAATGAAGGTTTCATTGAAGACTATATCTTGAAAAAATGCATAAGTAAACTAGGTTGTACACATGCATTCAAAGAAACAACATAGTTTGCAAAATATTAAATGAATCTACTTAACAATCCATGGATAGACCTAAAAAATTCCTTTATTATTGTGAAAAGATACCATGTACAGAATCTTTGCAATGTTTATAGAATCATCTAGTTGGCCAACTGATCACATATACATCAAAAAATAAACACAATATCAATGGAGACACTCACTCAAGGTTGAATCTACACTTTAAAAAAATTCTTCAAATATTACAACAAGTTCATTACAAATTTGAGGCAAACTCGTATCATCAAAATATAAAAATACGTATTTTCCCTTTGTTAGAGATGAAACCCTAGCTACTTGAAAGTGTATTATTCTTGGTTCTTCTCCAAAATAATTTCCCATACCCTTCAATAATGAAAATCAAGGTATTTATACCCCATTGTAGTTCATGCCAAAGAGAAAAATGTGTAAACTTGCTAGAAATTTTCTAGAAAATCCACAACCTCATACATATATAAGGGGTGCCCTAAATATGCCTCAATCATGTCATTATGTACCCAAAAATTATGGAGAACCATTATCCTTTAATTCAGAACACTTGTAGTTATTAATAGAGTCCATGAAAGGTGGGAGAGTAGGTGGAAAGAGCATGTCAAGTCTTAGTTTGAAATTCTAGGCATTCTAGTGCCTAGAGGGAGTCCAAGCTCGACAAGAACTTTGGTCCTAATAGGGATTCAGGTTCCAAGAATAATTTGGAATTGTTGAGAAAATTGACAGTAAAAAAAATAGAGAAAAGAAATAAACATATAACACACATATTTACATGGAAAATATGGTAATGTACTAAAAAAACATGGCCAAAGGTCTCACAATATTCTTATTATCTCAAAAAAATATGCTATTACAATAATTTGCAATTCATCATAAAAAAATCATGATGAATTCCCATAAACCTCCAAATCATTGAAATCATCTTTAAAGAAGGTTTTCCAAAAATAGAAAGTGTGACTCAACCAATTGCATGACTTGCACATATCATATCACCAAAAATAGTCTAAAATTAGTAATCCCTAAAAAAAATCTTTGACTCTGCCTAACATTCTCACCAAAATATCCATGGTAAGGGGGATACACCCACCCCCTGGTTATTCAAGCTTTCAACCTGAAATTTTTGCCTTTGGCATACATAATGTATTTGATTCACTACCATAAAACTCATCATCAACTGTTTAATCAATGTTGGATAAACAAATTGACTTCACATACCAATATTCTCTCACTTGAACTCAAATTTTTATTTTTTGAATAACTCTTCATATATAAAGATCAATGCCAATGTTGCATATCGTCAAGTAATGTGTAAGCCTAAAGAAGTTATGTGCCAAATGAACTTCTCTCTACCAATGGGCTTCATCAAAATATATGTTGAGTTTATATCAATGTGTATCTTGGCTAAATAGATATGTCCTCCTTTGACCACCTCACATACAAAGTTAAATTGTGTATCAATATGCTTTGTTTTGCCATGATATGATGAGTTTCGTACTAAATACAAGGTCCTTTGGATGTCACAATGCAACACTATGTTATCATATTTTACTTGAAATTCACCCAAAAGTCTATGAAGCCAGATTGCCTCCTTACTAGCATGTATTTCTACCGTATTGTTAGCTTTAGTAGTAGACAAGGTTACCTCTATTTGGAGCTTTTATACCCAAATAACTACACCTCCAACAAAGGAGAAAACATAACTTGTATTCGACTTTATCTTATCTTTGTCTCCACCAAAAATTGCATCTACACACCCATTAACTTGAAGTCTACTTTCACTATAACAGATAGTAGCATCAAAAGTATCCCTCAAATACCTGAGAATCCACTTCACAATTGTATAATGCTTTAACCTATATTTTCTATGTAGTGACTAACTACCCCCACTACTCGTGTAATGTCTAGTTCAGTGCACACCATGACAAGCACAAGACTACAAACTATTGATGAGTACAATACATAAGATATATATGTCCTTTCCATTTTAGTGTCGGGGCATTGCTTTGAAGATAATTTAATATGAATAAGAAATGGGGTACTAATTGGTTGTAAATTTTGCACATTGAAGTGATGCATAACCTTCTCCATATGAGCTTTTTGTGACAGCCAAATTTTCCTATTCTCTTTGTCTCTATGAATACTCATTCCTAAAATATAATTTGCAACACCTATGTCCTTCATCTCAAACTCCCTAGTTAATTGAGCTTTCAAATGGGTGATTTTATGCATATTGACACCTTTTACCAACATATCATTAACATACAAAAGAAAAAACAATTACATCCTCATACCTTTGAAGGTGAGAACAATGATCAACTTCACATTTATTAAAACCAAAACTCAACATGAAGGAATCAAATCATTTGTATCAACACCTTGGTGCCTATTTCAAACCATACAACAATCTTCTTAACCTGCAAACAAGATTTCCTTGTCTCTTTCCTCAAAACCTTCTAGTTGGTGAATATAAATCTCCTCAAACAAATCACCATGTGGGAAGATTTTTTTAACATATAATTGATCTAACTCAAAATAAAGACTAACAACGAGAGATAAAACAACTCTAATCGTTCTTGATTGCATAATAGGTGAAATCTTCTCATCAAAATCAATACCATAATTTTGTGCATGCCCCTTTTCCACCAGCTAAGCTTTATATCACTTCATATTATAATTTATGCCCCTTTTTAGTTTTAAGACCCACTTGTTTCCTAAATATTTTCACCCCTTAGGCAATATCACAAGCTCCCACATCTTGTTCTTATGTAGATCTTCTGTCTCCTCCTTTATGGAAGCTCTCTATTTTATTGCATATTTAATTTCACAAGCCTCGTGACATGATTTAGGTTCACCAACATCGGTGAGCAATACATAAGTTGAATTAAAAAGTAGGAGAGTGCCTTTTTGGTTCTTTGGATGCTCTAGTGGATCCCCTTACAAGGGGTGTGTGACACCCTATGGATAATTTAGTTGTTGATATTCTTTGAAAGGTGGTTGATTTTCATCTACCACCTTCATATTAACATCATACTTTTCCACCTCTACTAGTATAGTTGTTGTACTTTTTTGTTCTTTGGTTCTTTGCACTATTTTTTCATTAAAATAAATATATCAACTAATTATAATCTTGTGGATAATAGTATCCCACAACCTATACCCCTTTGTACTAGCTAATTAGCCAAGAAAAAAATATTTTATGGACTTCATATCTTGCTTATTTCTATTCTTTTTAAAAACATGAGCATAAGTATTACAACCAAACACGTGAAGAAAAGACTAATAAATAGGTTTACCTATCCATACTTCTTTAGAAATTTTATGATCCAGAGTTGTAGTTGGAGATTTATTAATCAAGAAAGAGGTTGTAGAAACAACCTTAGCCCATTTTTTTTACTCCAATCCAATAGTGCTCAACATACATCTAGCTCACTCCATGATTGTACGTTTCATATGTTCAATAACACCATTTTTTTGGTGCTCTAGTAGCCATTAATTGCCTTGCAATTCCATACTCACTACAAAATTGATTAAACTCTCCTGAACAAAATTCCCCTCCATTATTTGTACTTGAAAATTTTATTGTCTTACCCTTCTAGTTCTCTACTAAAGATTTAAACTTCTTAAAACAAGAAAATACTTCAAACATATTTTTAAGAAGATAAATCCACATCTTATGATAATAATCATCTATAAATCAAAAAATATATGATGAACCCCCAATAAATATAATAGGTTCTTCCCAAGCATCTGAATGAGTTAAGTCTATAACCTATGTGCTTCTAGTAGTGCTTCTAAAAAAATAGTCTTATTCTATTTTCCAAACAAATAATGCTCACAAAAAATTAAATCTCTAGATTTGGCACTTGGCATAAGGTTTCTATCTAATAGTACCTTGAAAGGTCACACCTGCTCATCTGGCCTAGTCATTGATGTCAATTTGTTATTGAGTTTGTTTTTGTATCAGACACCATTGTAGGCTCTCCATTTCTAGTTTCTCCAACCAGCCTATAAATATTACCAACATTTTCTCCCTTTAGCACCACCACCTCCCTTTGCCACCTTGAGATTGCTATTTTCTCTATTGAATTGGTAACCTTGTTCAACAAAAAATCCAAGTGACAACATATTTTTCTTCAATCCTGGTACATGTTTGACATGTTAAATAGTTCTTACTACCCCATCAATGTTGTGATACATGTGTGCTATTTATTTATTGATTTTCTCTATTTATTTCTATACTATAAATTTTCTCAACAAGAACCTTGAATGTACAACTTGTTCCCTATTGGGGTTTAGGTTATGACATGAGCTTGGAACCTTGGATGTGCAACTTGGTCCTTATTGGGGTTTAGGTTTTGGGATGAACTTGGAACCTTGGATGTGCACTTAGTCCCTATGGTGTTTGGATTCTAAGATAACTTGGAGCTTTGGATGTGCAACTTGGTTCATATGGGATTCGGGTTCCAAGGTGTCAATCTCTCTTGGGCGGTCTTGAGTCCCACTAAAGAAAGATAACCCATGTACTAATTGGATTCCAAAGATGAATAATTTGAAACATGTGTTAAAATATGATTCTAACAACCATAAACTCAAGACCTTGTATAATTTCACCTTTGTGGGGACATAAGAACTCAAAGGAACCAGGTAACCAAGGAATGTTCCTTGACCACGTATTTCAACAATTTGATAGGGTCCAAACCATAAGATATCAAATTTTCCATATTTTCCCTTATCTTCTAACTTGAAATTCCACATGAGGGTAAGGTCCCCAACTTCAAATTCCTTCTTAACAAACTTCTTATCAAAGAGTTATTTTATTTTCTATTATCTCAATAAAATTATCTCATGGGCAACCCTTCTTGTCTCTTCTAGCTCGATCAACTCATGCACTCTTTGGGAAATGTCATCTTCTTCTTCTCCTTCATTTTGATGCAACAATTTTTAGACTAGAAATTCAAGGTTGATTGGTAATTTGGCCTTCATGCCATATACTAATTCAAATTGAATATTACCATTAGCCTTCTTGTATGTGATTCTATTTTCATAAACAACAAATTATAGTTTATCATCCCATCTTTTCTTTTTTGTATGCAAATTTTTTTTATGATATTCATGATGTATTTGTCGTTTGACTCATCTTTTCCATTTCCCTATGGATGATAAGGGTGTGAATGTGTCAAGGATATCCCATATTGAGAGCACACATCAAAAAAATCTCAATATCCAAAACATGTCACATTCTCAAAAACCATGAAGCCAATGATTCAAAACAATAGCAAGCAACAAAAAGAGTATATTGTTCTATATGATCTTGAGCATTTTTTTGAGGACTTGGGGTTCGTTACCCCATGCATCAAAAGCATATTAATGCATCAAGAGCACATGCATGCATCAAGATATATTTATGATGTCAATCTCGCCTATTATCACATTTGAGGAAGAAATAAGAGTTTTTGAGCCTCAAATTTTAGTGCCAAATGGATTGAGTTTTTTGGATTTGATTGTTGTAGTAAAGGGTATAATTTGTGGAAAATGTCATAGAGCTCCTTTCTCTCAAGTCCAGAATAATTTCTCCAATATAATGGTTTTGGATTTACTATACCCTTAATCATATAACATGCATATGGTTATAAGTAGTCAATTTATGGCTATCTTAACTCTTAATTAAATTTTATGATAATATAGTTTCATATAAGTAGTTAAGTCAACCTAGGTGGCATCTAATACATAAGTATGGTATATGAGCTAGTGGTTGGTTTATTATCATAATATTGTGAATTGTGTACTTCTTGGAGACTTTGGATGTTAATCCCCTCAAAGTTACCTATTATTCTTAAGTATTAAAAAGTATTTGCAGTATGTTTCCTATTATAATCTTCTCCTGTGCAAGTAATTTCATTACAAGTGGTATCAAAGCATGGTATTGACAAGGAAAAAGAAAGAAAAAGGAGTTTTTTATTCAAGAGGTGTAATTGTGAAGTGCATATCTCTCTTAATTTAGAAAAAAAATAGAACGTTTATCAAGGACATATTGAAGCTACGACAATCTAGATTTTATTTCATTTGGAGGATATTTGAAGGAGTTAATGTAAAATTAGTTTTTCCACCAAATTCACTTCTAGGTTTGTAAAATAACATTTTTTTAATTCAGGAGGATTGATCAAGAAAATATTGGAGCTACTAAAATCCACATTTAAAGTTATTGGATAAAAATTAAATGAGTTACTATGAAATTAGGTTTTTCATCAAGTTTTATACCAAGTTTGGAATTAATGAATCTCTAAGATATTTTTTGCTTACAAGTGAGATCTAGGCCCTGGTAGGTTACAATAATTTTTTTAAATTATTTTTTATTTATTTATAGTAAGTTTTTGTGTAAACTATTTTGGTCACATCATGGTGGGAGTTTCAATAAGAGTTAGAAGAAGGAATTTGATATCTCCTAGAAAGACTCCTACCAAAGAAGATCCATTAGTAGAAGATATGGAAACCACATCTATTGATGCTATAAGAGAATAAACCAACAAGATTAAGGATGAAATCTTGTCAAAGGTGGTAGAACAAATTCAAGTGCTATCTAAGCTAGGATATCTTAGGGAAATGGTAAAACTAATAGTGTCTTGTCAAGGAACTAGAGATTTATAACACATAGAGTCACACCAAAGACTTGGGAAGAAGAAGTATCTTATAAAAGACATGATTCTTTTGGGTTTGAATCAAATGTAAATATGGATCATAAGCTAAATAATTTTATGGCTAAGAATTTTACACCAAATGTGGATACACAAAATTTCAATGGCAAGGATCCAAACAATTGGATATTGTAAATGGAGTAGTTCTTTGATCTTCATATTTTATTTCAATAGATGGTTGTAATGGAATCCTTATACTTAGTACCAAGATAATTAATTTGGTATCATTAACAATGTGAAAAGAAGAAAAATAATGGATTTATTCACATGGTCTATTTTTAAAGAGGAATTCACTTCACATTATGGAGATAATCTTATGGATAGCTACTTCAACCAAATTACCAAAAGCAAACAAGTACGGTCAAGAACTATACTCAACAATTGTAAACTTTGTCTTGAAGAGTGGAGCATGTTATAGAGGAAAATTTGAAGGAATTGATTTTGTGGGGTTTAAAGAACCACATAAAATATGAGGTACACATGTTCCACCCAAATTTTGTGTTGTAAGTAATGATTATGACAAGGTAGGTAGAGGAAAATTTTGTGGCCAAAAGATGACAAGGGTTTGTAAACATAAGAGATAGAACGAATCCTACATAATCACTTCCTCGATCTACCAAATTGATTCTACAATAAATCAAAGAGAAGAGAGGAAAAGGGTTTTGTTTTAACTATGATAAAAAGTATAGTCGAGGACATAAATATACTAAAAATAAATTATTTTACATTGAAGGGCCAATTGAAGAATATGAGGAATAAGCAGTATTATAAGGTGAAAAATGAGATAGATGAGTTATCATGAGATACCCAACCAACTATTTCTTTTCATTCAAGTTATATAATTGGAACTCAACAAACTCTTAAGATAGTAGTGAGTTTATTAAAGAAACAGATCTTGTAATAGGGTTGAGAGACTTAAGAAGCATTCACAAATTTTTCAAAAAGAAGCTAGAAACTCATTTGAATTGTTTAATATATATCAAGCTCCAAGATTTCAAGTCTTAGTGCAGATGGGGTTACTATCAGTTATTTAGGGAAATTCCATAGCATTAAATTATCCATGAAGTATTACCAACTTGATTGCACAATATTTTCTATCTCCATGAGTACAATAAATATTATTTTTAGATTATAATGGATTACTACATAAAGTAAAATTGAGCTGAAATTTTGTTAGGAAAATTATATTAGGTTGATCAAACCATTTCTTGCATAACCCCACGAGAGAATAACATGCATACAAACTTACATAATAACAATAATACAAATATTAAATACATACCACAATATTAAACAAGATATACCTTGGAAAAATCCTCAGGAGGGGAAAAACTAGTCTCCAAAAGTTTCAATGCCTAATATATTATTTAACAATGAAAACATTACATTACACTTACAAAGTATACATGAATACTTACGAAGCATTGAACTCCTCCAATGCATCCTTAATGTTTCCAAGCATGTAACCACACATCCCATACCATTCTTCACATATTCACTCTTCATAAGAGAGCTCGATACAATGACAACCCACTCAAACTAGTCACTAGCCAACCTCAACCACTAAACACATGCTTCATTTTATAGAATCAAACTCACACAAACAACCAAATAGTGAGGTAAACTAATGTACCTCAAAACCATGAGTACACAAAACCATTGACCCTAAAATTTACTTTTTGGTGCTAATTTTTCCAATATTAAATATTTTCCCATATGCAACACACACATAAAATACCTAACCAATCTCGCATACAAATTTACAAGTAGACCCAAATGAATATTTAATGTGGTTAAACACATCACTAAAGAGGCACTGCAAATAAATATTTATTTTACATAAAAAAAAATCTTGTGCAAGGTGTACTATTCTCCATTCCTAACCATTTCAATAGTTATTCATACATTTTTGCTCAAAGAAAAGGACAACGAAACTAAGAAGATTGTGTGCAAACCATCTCCAATTGGTAAGCTCTTGTTGAATGCAAAAGGTGTTCCAAAAGGGGGTAGATGGGTTTGTGGACCAATTATTTACATTAGAAACATATCACTTGAGGGCTTCTACACCACTAGATCTACAAGCAATTGTAGATATTCACTTAGTAACTTTTGGAGAGATACCAAAAATGCTTGCCTCATAAAATAGATCATGATCATTCCATTGAAATACTACCATGAAGTCAACCACCCAACATCAATCCCTTAAAGTATTTTTATGTACAAAAAAGTAAGATTGATTAGACAATTTTGGAGATGCTATAGGTAGGTATTATTAGGCATAGTCAAATTGCTTACTCTTCTTTAGTGGTAATGGTGTGCAATAAATATCATGCTTGGGGTCTTCCTTGATTAAAGAGACCTTGATAATTACACCATAAAACATAATTTTCCCATCTCGATGATTGATGATTTAGTAGATGAGTTTAATGGTATTATTTATTTTACCAAATGTGATCTTCATTTAAGTTATCATTAAATAATAATTAGAGATGAGGTTGTACATCAAATAACTTTCCAAAACCATGAGAGCTATTATGAATTTTTAGTTAATGCCTTTTGGCCTTTCAAATTCACCATCTATGTTTCAAAGTTTGATGAACTATATCTTTAGGCCATTTATATAAAAAAATGTTTCAATATTTTTTAATGGCATCTTACTATATAGAAAAACTTAGGAGGAACACTTGCAACATGTAAATCATTCTTTCAACATTCTTGAACAACATAAAATTTATGACAAGCCATCAAAGTGTTTGTATGGAGTCAAATAAGTGGAGTACCTAGGTCATATTATTTCATGCACAAGGGAGTCAAGGTGGATCTTCACAAGATATAGTCCATAACAAAATAGAAATTTCCTAGTACCCTCAAGAACGTACTAGGATTATTAGGGCTTACAAGTTATTATCACTATTTTATAAATAATTATAATATAATAATGACACCTCTCACTACCTTATTAAAAAATGATTCCTTCCAATGGAATGAGGTAGCTACTAGGGCATTGAGAAGCTAAAGGAAGTCATGTCAACAACTCCAATCCTATATATCCATATTTTATATAAAACATTCATTATGGAATGTGATGTTTCAACATGTCATCAAAGAAATATTCATACAAGAAGGAAGACCTATAACATTTGACTGATTTCAACTTAAAGGCAGTAATTTGTTGAACCCAATTTATGGTAATGAGATGTTGACTATCCTACATTAATTAAACAATGTAGACCTTATCTAATGGGAAGACACTCTAAAGTAAAGACACATCATGACCATCTCAAATAATTTTTGGAATAGAGGTTATTATCTGAAGAACAATAAAAATGAGTCACAAAGATATTGGGATGTGACTTTGAGATAATATATAAGAAAGGAATGAGAATGTTTTGGTTAATTCCCTATTTAGGAGCAATGAACCCATATAGGCACTATTATATTCCATTTCCATGTTACAAGTGGATTGTGTAAATTAGACATAAGAAGAGTGGGAGAAGGATATGGATACTCAAACTCTCATCGAGAAACTTCAAGATTCAAGTGTGTTAGGCAATTTACATGGAAAACAATTTTTTTATGATACAAGGTCAAGTTGTAAGTATACAAGAACCCAACCCTTAAGTTTAAGGTGTTGTAAAAAAAAATGCTTATCCAATAGGTGGACACTCCAAATTATTGGAGACTTATCATGGAATCAAGCAAAATTTCTTTTGGGAGGGGCTCAAAAAGGATGTTCAAAAATTTGTAGCCAAATACGTGGTTTGTAATCAAAATAAAGGGGATACAACTAAGACACTAGGTCCTTTGTAACCCTTGTTTATTCTAAGTCAAAGGTGGAAGGAGTTATCCATGAATTTTATCACAAGTTTGACTATAATTGAAGGAAAAAATGTCATCATGGTTATTTTGGATTATCTCACCAAATATGCATATTTTTATGCTTTGGCACACCCATTTTTAGTAAGCACTATAGCAATAACCTTTAGGAATATTATTAAAAAATTATATGGAACTCCAAAATTCATAGTGATTGTGATCCTATATTTACAAGTAATTTTTGGATTAAATTATTTCATGTTTGGGCATTTAGCTTGCTTGTAGTTCATCATATCATCTCTAATTAGATGAACAAATGAAGGTGGACAACAAATTCTTGGAGGGTTATCTCTAATGTTTTTATTTAGATTAAAAAGAGACATGTGTGTAATGGATACCACTATTAGAATGGTGGTATAACACTTCTTTCCATACTTCCTCCAAATTTTCTCTAATTTTTGGTACTATATAAGCACCAACCACCATCAATCACTCTTTCATTAGGGGCACACCCAAATGTCCAAATAGTTAAAGAACACATTTTAAATTAGTAAGAGGTACTTACTATTCTTAAGGAGAACTTATTAATGATGCATAATATAATGAAGTAACAAGTTGATCAACACCATTTTACAATGGGAGACTGGTATCTTTGTGCAAATACAACCATATAAGAAAATTTCATTGGAACAAAAATAGAAAGATAACAAGATTACACCCAAGTACTATGGTTCTTATAAGTTACCGCATAAGATTGATAGTGTAGAATACAAATTAGAGTTACCTATGTATACAAAAATACATCTAGTCCTCTATGTTTCATGCTTGAAGGATGTTATTGGACAAAGAGTTGCAACATAGGCTAAGTTACCAAAGTTTGATGAGGAGGGTAGAATAATTTTGGTCTTGATGGAATTCTTTAAACATGCACCAAGAGGCTATGAATGAGAGTAAGCATAGAGTATTTGATCAAATGGAAGAACTCTTTAGTTGAAGATTATATGTGGTAAAACAAAGATTTTTTTACTAAAGCATCCATAGTTGGTCAGTGCTAAAGGACATAACACCTCTAAAGAGGGAAGCATGCTACACCCTTGATCCTAAAGTGTGCACAAGCTATGAGTAGTTGGCTTGTGGCTACCTTAACTATGAATTAAGTTATATGATAGTTAATATAGTCTTAAATATAGGTAGTTAAGTCAATCTGGGTGGCATCTAAGATATAAGTATGGTGTGTATAGGATCTATTAGTCATTTGATCATCATATTAAGAATTATGTTCTTCTTGGAGAATTTTGGGGGTTTTCCTCTTTGACATGGCATATTATTGTTGGGAAAAGGTGTCTCGATATTGTATTTCTAAATTTCATTTTAATATATTTTGTATGCACTTGCTATTTTATCCTCTAGTGATTTTTTCTTCTTGTGGGAGATTTTGCATCCCATTTGGAGGATGGTTGTATTTTTTTCTTTAGTAAATTTTAAGCCTCACATGAGGAGGTAGGTGTCCCACTTTGAGGTGGCATAACTTGGCCATGTTTCATTCTCATGTGGCGTGTGTGAGGTCATCATGAAGGGAGTTACATATGAAATATTCTATGATGCTTAAAATATGTAAGAGGGAGGCTACATTAGAATCTTGACTAACATTATGATAGTTTGCTACACTTGTCATGAATCATATTTATGAATGTTGAACAAGGAAAAATTAGGGCACCCAATTTGGGTAGTCAAATATGTCAAGTTATGATAATGTAAGAGGTGTAAGGAATTTTCTAAAACTAGTCAAGAAGACCAAGACCAAGGAGGAGCATTTGAATTTGAGCCTAATAATTTGGGCACAATACGTATCATGGGTTCAAAAATGGTTTTCTCAAACCATTAATAGTTTCTAGTTTGTACTTCATCTATTTATTTATTGCTTGGAGTTTTATTTTATACAGTTGATTTGTAGGTACCATTTTTCTTCTAATTTTAATCTAGTTTTACATGTTGGTGATACTCCTATAACAGCTTACTCTACAAATGTATTGTATTCTTTTTGTTTGTTGAATAATACATTGGGCTAATTTGGAGTGTGGGGTTTATCTCTTGAAAGTGTTTCCCCCACTTACATCTATGTTATGATATACTGCTTATTTTATGTTCAATTGTGTTTCTACTTTGTGTAGTTGAGAATATTTAAGAATTTGCACAATACTCTCTTCTTTAGATCAATGTAAGGACCATTTCTACATACCTCACTTCATTTCAATTATTTTCAAGTATTGTCAAGTATTTGTAACATATTTCCTATTATATTCTTCTCTTGTGCAAGATATTTCATTACAATATTTTGGTTTGTTGGAGGAATCTACCTCTAGAGGATGTACTTGAGAATGAAAAATTCTATGAAAAATTAATAATGAGTTGCAAGTGGGTATTCATGACAAAGTGGGGGTACTTTGGGGAAAAAATCTCATAATATTTTAATTGCTACATTTAAAAGATAAAATGAGGTGTTGGCATTTGTGCACAATTGATGTTATATATATTAAGGTTCTTGGTTACCTTTGAGATAGCTACCATTTTTTAGTTTGGTTGATATACCATTCTTAGTGCAAACTATTTTTAGTAAGATGTTGTCATTAGTTGTCATAAATAGATGGTCATCCAAATTATTTTTAATTTTATCATAAAAAATATTGCAAAAAGGAGGGTAAAATTTTATTTATCAGAAAGGCACAATAGTACAATCAAAAGTCACAACAAGAAGGCCAAGAGGCCCCAAAGGCCAAAGAAATAGAAACAGAGCCAGAAGCATAAAGATCTAAACTAAAATTCGCCCAACCAAGAGTCAAGTCCCTAATCCCCATAACCCTACATATCTGCATGAACCAACCTCTGCAAATTAGCCACCAAACCCTCAGGAAGCTACTCCCATTCACTAACCTGTCAACTACTCTGGCCTTTCAAAGCCCATTTGGAAAGGAAATCATCAACACTACTTCATTCCCTTGAGATATGAACAAAGGAAACCTCCTCAAAAATATTGCTCACCCTTAGAATTTGTCTAGCCACTAAAACTAATTAACAATTCACCCCCTCAAAAAATTTCTTATTTATCATATTAATAAGAATCATAGAGTTAGATTCACAAGAAACCTTGCACCATCCCAGAGCATACGACTTCTCCAAGGCAATAAGGATAGCAGCCTCCATTAGATTATTAGTCTGATACCCCTTATAAAAGGAAAAGAAAAACATAACTAAGTCTGAATTATCTCTACCAACTCCTCCAACACTAGCCTGTCTTGGATTACCCCTAGATGATCTATCCATATTGATCTTCAAGACACCATTATAAGGGGGAGACCATTTGTGTAACATGCCCATTGTTCCAACCATTGATTTTATTATGTTTTACCCACATGTGAATAGTTTAAGATAATAACATTTAGGTAATAAAAAAAATATTTTCTAATCAAATAACAAGATGAACATTTGATACAATCTCATTTCAAACTTTCTCATTACATTACAAAGAAACATTACTAAATTCCAAGTAATTAATCCATATTACATAATTTCATGATAATATTTTCTATTTATAATTTCTCAATAAGAATAGAGATACATGATCATATAAATAGCTTTCATAAGCTTAATGAAACAGAGATACAAATGGTCTAGATTTCCTTGTTGGCATATATCCTCAAATCTTGGATGCCAACTGTATGAGGAAGAGCATCACTCAAGCACTTTTCTGCCAAACACAAACTTATTGCGGTCCCTTGTACCTTTACCTAACTAGTAAGATGGCCCTACCCTTTGACCAAGTGATTGGTTTGGTAACCTCATAATACTAGCCTTCCTGAGCATAGTGTTGTGTCCTACAAATCTAGAGCTACCATACACTGGATACAACCTACATGTATGATGTTCCCTACCTAGTTTGCATCCCTAGATCATAGTGAACTATGTTGGTGTTTTTTCTAGCAGAACCTTAAAATCCTCTAAAGGGTAGCCAAGCCAAGCCTTATGCTCAAGAATCTTCAAGGTCAGTGGCCAATGAATAGGAGCTTGATGTATAACCTTTTCTCCCTTACACTTCAGGCTTTGCTAGACCTGGGAGGGTAATCCCAACCATGTGCCTTCAGATACTTATGTTCAAAAGTATCAAACACACAATAAACAGATGATTCTCCTTAAATGTTTAACATACACAATACCCTAAAGTTTTGGCTGACCTTTCAGGCAGTGTCTAACTTAAACATGAGACATGTTATGCATTAAATTCCAAACACACCCACAACAAGACTAATAAGTGAATTGATTATAAATTGTGATTAGTTGTTGAATCAACCAATGAGTGTAACATGAATAGCACACTTAGATCAGTGCCTTATCCTTGGAATGGATTCAACTCAAACACCTACATAATATGATAACAATTTTCACACCTAACATCATATGAAGCTCTGAAATGTTTCATTACAGTATTTTAGCATTGTGTCTTAACCTTTACTTCTTACTAACATCCTAGCATTTAGTTTAATATAAGTTTGTAGCCATATTCAAGCACCTATATTAATTCTTTGAATTAATAAACAAGAATAGAGCCACACATCCATCTAAAATTGATAGAGACAAATAAGACAACCTTGATTCTATTATTCATAATCTGTAAAATCAATACATAGGAGAGTAAAATATCAAACTTGAAACATTCAACATTATTTTGCCAATATTGTAATCAAAATTGCATAAATATTGATAGACTCGGGCCCTAAAACTTGGCTCTAAAATTCCCTGTATTCTCATCAAAATGTTCTTTGTAATTTATTACAAAATAGCCCCCTTGAAAATGAGGCAGAAAACAACACTTAAGGAGAAAGAAACCCTAAATGCACATCAAAAGAAGACACTTGGAAAATTCAGCTCCCTTGATCGATAACTGCCTCCAACTTGTAGAATCTCCAATCTGTCCTTTGATTCCAACTTCATGTATTTTCCCTATAACAGAAAAATATTCCCCATGGGAAGACTCATCATTCTTCATCATTTTCCCTTCCTTGCAAGTGAAATAATATTATGTTTGTTGTGAAAAACCCTTTGTTGTAAAAATCTCCCTCTCACCTATTCATCTTTCACTTTCACTTCCCAGCAATACAAAGCCCTTTACATTTTGCACAATCCTTGTGAAATGTTTTATTTCACTGCTCAATAAATAAAGTTTTTAACTTTATTTGTAAAGGCTTTAATATGCACATCACCATTTACTTACCTAGCATTAAAATTTAAAAACATTTACTTATGGGGCTTTGAATTTTATATCATTGGGAGATAAAATAATCTACTTGTGTATTTACCTTCAATTTATTCTCCAGAAATTTAAAATTTCAATTTTAATTCTCATGCACATTATTCACCCATGCTTAATCTTTCATTAAACATTTAATGAGACTCCCTGGGTCCCACCACAACTTACACAAACTTCATGGGCCTCCATCGCATATCTCTAATTTTATGTGAGAAATGCAAAACTTAGTAGCAATGTGTGATGAATTCATTTAATTAGGCAAATAAAGAAAATTACCCATGCCTCAATATTTCACTCTTTATACTTAATTTCCCATCACTTTAAAATTTCACCCTTTTAATAATATTTTACCCATCAAGGGCCCCACCACATCTTCACTCGTGGTAATTACCATCGGACATCACTGTTGCAAAAATAAAGTGGAGGCATTAATTAGCAATGCACGATGGGGAGCATCGCGTATCACTAATACAATTTGGAAAAGAGAAAACACATCAGTGATGCACGATCAAGGAAACTCCATCGCTATCATGTGAATACGAGCTTGCCCTTGCTGAGAAACTACTGTAATTTATGAACCTCAATATTGTTGTAACAATATTGCCACTACTCTATTTTAGTGTGTTCAAGTTGCCAAGAGAATTAGGGTTTCATAAAAATAGAATTTCCTCAAACAATTTTGACACATTTTCCCTATATGTGCAAGCTATCCTCATTGTGAAGTAAACGTATGCTATATTTTACCCACGCATCGGGCCTTCTGAGTAAAGATGTTTCCTGCAACAACTTCTTCTACCCGTGTGAAAATGTCCTTTGCAATATCTAATTCACCCTTCAAATATTGCGCAGTGGCTGCACATTTGCAACATTATCAATCCCTTGTCTTTGCACAACACTTCAAAATAAACTTTGTGATCCTTCTCCAGATGTGATGCCACATTTTTTTAAAATTCCTCCTCTCATTGCACATGAACATCTTTAGGATGCCCGAAATAAGCTTTTGACTTCTTCACGGAGTGCATGGAGATGCCCTTTATAAACTCCACTTTGCAGAGGGCTTGTGGATTTAGGTCTCGAATTTTCTTCATGTCCGAGATTGCTTCTCTCGCATCCTCTAGTGGCACATAAATTTCTATGTTGAAGCCTCTCACACCATCTATTTGAAGGTCCCATGAACATATGGATTCGTTCTTGTCCAAAATTTGATGAAGTGTGCATACTTTAGGATTGGGTTATTGTTTGTGAAAGTAATCTTGACATCCTCCTGTGGTCTGCATTTGGTGATTCAATCCTATCACTGGGTATTTGATAGAACCTTCACTTTCACCGTTCAAGAACCTTGCACACGTCGATACTCTTGTAAAGACATTTTCCATCTTGCTTCTACTTCCATATCAACCCCTTCTTTGGCATCTACCACTTGATTTTCTACTAGCAAGTTTGATCCATGTTTCTGCATCATGGCTAACTTAGGAGCTTTAGGAAGAATTTTTTCCATTTCATTCACCATGTGATTTTTAGCAAGGCATTGTGATACTTGTATGTCCTGTACAACTCCTCCATGATTTTTAGTAGGGACATTTGGCCCTCATTCAACCTCCAATGGCATCTCATTGTTTTCAGAAAGGTAGCTCGATTTCAAAGGAAATTGATGACTTGCCAAATAAAACTCTTTAATATCATGAAACCCACCCTTAAGAGCAGAAGAATCATGTGGGTTAGGCACTGGACGAACTCCAAAAGTATTATCTTGTGTCACAAATATTTCATTAGAGGAAGCACAAACTTGAGGCACTGCATTTGATACTTGAGAGGTGACTATAACACTACTAGGATTTTTTGACAAAACATTTATAGAAGCTTGCATCCCCCGCAAGCCTGAAACCTGACAAACTCCAAAAGTGTTATCTCGAGACACAAAGTTTTGATTAGAAAAAAGTATGGTTTTATGGTTTTCTAGAACCATAGAAGATTCAATAATATTTGCTTCACCAAAAGTATCATCACTTCTTCAATTAACATTGCCAATAAAATATGAAAGAAGAACAACATCCATTGTAATACCTCATATGCTTTCCAAATATCATGTAGTTGTTCAAACAATCAAGCAAGATTAAAAGTGTTGTGAACTTATCCCATGGTAACTCAAATGTAACACCATCTTCTATTCTACCCCATTAAGCCAAATAAAGTAATCCCTCCACATGTTGCGTTATCCAAAGCAATTTTCTTGAAGTGATTGCTATAATGCAACATTTACAATTTCACAACTATGCAAAGCATGTGGGGTCCCCATGTGGGCCCGGCTAAAAAAATTCATTTTGAAACAAGTTTCATCCTCGAAATGATCTAAGGTTGATTCTATATGCATATGGCATGAAAAATTAAAGTGATTTGATGTTAAAATCTACTTTCTAGCATATTTGCACAGTAGTCAAAATAGGTCAAGTGGCCTCTGGAATTGCCTTGGAAAATTAGTCAAACGACCTCCTAAAGTCATGAAAATGCATAGTCATGAAAATATTTGACCCAAGAATGTAGTGCAACAAATGAATTGGAAAAATAGATTGAGGTGCAAGATATTTAATGCCAAAGTGGTGCAATTAGATTTTTTCTGCAATTGCGCCTATCAAAAACCAATTAGGGCTCACCGAGTCACCACTTTGAAAAAATACCAAATTACCTTTTGGGAAGCTACCACTAGAAAAATTAGATCATTTAGGTCCATTGAGTATATGTATAAGAGGGCATTCCTTCAATCCACATTATTCACCAAATATTACGGGTCAAACTTGACCTTCTTGAAATATTCAGGAAATGCAGATGTAAAAACAAAGCCAACTGCATTTGCTTTTGACCTGGTAAAAATATCAAATCAGACCACAAGGATCTAAAACCAAATTAGGGGGCATATGAATGTGAGGGGAATACAAGTCATCAATCCATTTTCCATGACAATCACCCAATTGCAAAATATCAACTCGAACAGGAGGCCACTTCACAAAACTGAAAGTTCACAAGCAACAAAACAGTCCCAAAACCCTCCAACTTTGCACTTAAAAAACTTATCAAAACTTATCATGGGAAGCTGAAAAATAACATGCATGTTCACATATGTCAACTGAATATGCTCACCAAGGGATTTTTCATAAAAATTAACTGGCTCTGAATTATGACCTTCCAAAGTAGGTCACTTGGGCAGATTATTTCAGGTGCACTTCTGAGTGTGCAAATCAACTTTTTCAACATGGGCACTCAAAATTTGAAAATTTTGAAGGTGCCATCAAACTGACAGTGTAAATAGTAGCTACTTACACTACTTTGTCCAAAGAATTCAACACTGAGTACTTCAAGTGTAGGTCGTATGTTCACCCACCCTTAGGTCGATTTGGTATTTGACTATTCATACTCTTACACACATAACATACATTCAATTTTAAAAGGTGAGATGAAATATTGACTAAATAGGTTACAAACTTTCCAATGGATTATCCTAACCTCGGGAATAACCAATCTAACCACCCATGTTCAAATTGACATTCCCACTAAAGAACTTTAAAGCAACAACATATCTCATACTTCACAATTTATGCAACATTAATATAATATCAACTTAGTATAGTTCCTAATAACAACACAACCACTCAAAAACCAATATATATAGTATATATGTATATCCTAATAACAAGGTTTCACCAAAATTAGACTCTTTCATGAATCATG
The DNA here is from genome assembly GCA_007115665.2 of Sequoiadendron giganteum. Taxonomy (NCBI): domain Eukaryota; kingdom Viridiplantae; phylum Streptophyta; class Pinopsida; order Cupressales; family Cupressaceae; genus Sequoiadendron; species Sequoiadendron giganteum. The sequence goes on along the minus strand of CM021107.1, from coordinate 232,215,045 downwards.
CAAGCTTATCCAAAGTAAGAAATAAACCAAGTTCATAAAAGCAAACATAGCATGCATTAATTCATCCTTTCCCAAACAAAGGAATTCTCAAACAAATAACATCTAACTTAAAAGAATAGAGTAATAGAGATCAACATGCCTAGAATTATATCCCAACTAATATTACTGCTTTCCAAGCTCAACCTCCACAATCCTACTTGCTACTCCTAAACTCAATCTATCTCCAAACTCTAGCTTCTCACAAAACTCTCAACAATTGTAAATTCACAAAATAACTCTCTTACTCACAAAGGATCTCAAAAATATGCTCTCACAAAAAATACAACAAAACAATGAATGAAGAAATCATAATGGAAAAGTGTCACCAAAGGTAGAGAGGATGCCTCTATTTATACTAAATCTAAGCATCTTACTTCTATAAAAAAGCTACTAAATTCCTCACCTTCCTATTCCAAATGCATCAAATAGGCTCAAGAAGTGAGATGTGGCTATTGAAAACACCAGTTTGCAAACACATAAACAATCCAAATTCTCTATTAAAGATGAGGTGCTCTTATCTTGCTGACAACAATGATATAAACTCAAAAATGCAACCTACAGGTTTCCTTATTGCAATATAAGTCGACTACTTCAACCAGCTAGTGAAAAAGACTAAGTCTCATGCTCTCAAAAGGCTGTGTGTTGGATTATGGTGCAACAATAGACTTCTTACTATTTCAAACTTCACAAAATATGGCGCCACCCATTTATATTATGCGCCCTTTCATCATGTGAAATTTTGATAAAGTCAACAACATTATGAATATCATTTACTTTTGTAAATGATTCAATTCACATTACTTATGTGTTGTTAAATGTATTAACTTATTCTCCCATGCACTATATGTGCACAGTATTTAGCTTTGCCATTTCACTTTATATTACAACACTTATTTATGTGCTTTAGTTTATTTCAAAACACTTTTAATATATACAACACAATATAATATATATTTATATTCACATGATTATTAAATACATAATCTGCCAATCAAATATATATATATAAATGTATATTAAAATAATTATATATATACGTATATTAATATGTATGTATATACGTTTACATTAACGTAATCATATACATATATTAATGTATATATATTATATATATTATATATATAACATTATTTTAATAATATTCATACTTAAACACATATATTTACATATTCATCAATCGGTGCATATATACAAAATGTGTATATATGTGCCTTGTATGTCCAATCGATAGTCCCGTGCATACGATATATCCGTACATGAATATATGTAAGTACGTCTACCTAAGTATATGAATGCACGTATATATTCATATGTATGAGTTATCAAAGATATATACATATAAACATCAATACATGAAAAAATAACTTATACTTATCACAAATACTCAATCACATATCCCCAATCAATATCATTCAAAGACTAACCACAAACTAATACAAAACATTCCCAAACCATGATTGAATATTACTTACCATTTCTTGAACTATCTTGACTCAACTTGACCAAAATAGGATGTGAGTGTGTGTATGCTCAATTAGGATCATTAAGCTTTAACATACCAAGTTCTCCTAAGTGATACTCCCCCTCTCTTCCGGAGGTTGATTCTTTTCCTACATCCAACTTAGTGCATCACAATAGTAGTTAGTCAATAATATTACATTCATATACATCATATATTTTCATCTTCTAAACATTTAAAATATATCATATTGAATTACACATTCATTCATCACATTTTCCACAAATATACATATGCAAAACATAATCATATGTTAAAGCATTTTAATTCAACAAGGTAGCAGTGAATAGGTAATAACACAATGGGGTGTAACAATTTGTCGTCCCATTGAATTTTCCCCTTGGGCTTCCTACCCTTTGAAGATAGGGATTCCTTCCTCCCCTTGCTAATTAATCCTAACCTCAACATCACCTCGGCCTCCCCATGATCAGCAGGAGGAATCACCTCACACTTAGCCTGAATAGTCTCTTGGATCATACCCATGACCCGCTGCCATATTTGTTGAACTACCAAAGCTCAAGCTTGGAAAATCCTTCGATTCCTCTCAAGCCAAGACTGCTAAAGGATACAAGAGAGCCCCAAATTCGAGGCCACTTGTAGACTCAAATCCTTGGCTAGCGGTCTCCCTAAACTATGCCAAAACTCCACCAAAGAAGAAGCATGAATTCAAGCATGATTTAAGGCCTCCCACCACTAGTGGCACACAAACCTAACATAAGAACTATGGAAAAAATAATGTGAAGAGATCTCCTCACTGCAGGCACATGACACAGATTGAAGGCCCCTAAAATCCCCGCTTCCTCAAGTTCTCCCAAGTGAGACACCGATCATGAGACAACAGCCACAAAAAGAAGTTACATTTAGGCCAGACAAACTTTTTCCAAGTATTCTTCCACCATACTTCTACCGACCAAAAACCTAGTAACCAACAACCACTAATTACACCCTCACTAGTTAGGGCTCCATGCAAGGGTGTCCTCCAAAGATATGGAGTTGCACTCCCTTGCACCACTAATTACACCCTCACAGGTTAGGGCTCCATGCAAGGGTGTCCTCTAAAGAGAGGGAGTTGTACTCCCTTGCAACCAATATCTAAGATAACTCCTCCCGATCCTCAATAGAACCACCTAGAAGCCATTCATGGGGAAGTTTCCATCTAGATCTCACCATATGACCCACCCTCTCGTTGGCTTTAAAATATTTGACCTTGGCCCACCCATAATCCAAAAATAAGTGAGCAAGTCTCCAAAGATGTAGGTACATAGAAAAAATTGAGGGATGACCATCCTAATAATCAAGCCAAAATAGGGCCCTAGAGCCCCTATTGCAAATCTATAACAAGCCTTTCTTTATTAGAATGACCCCTCTCTTGAGGGTATCCCAAATCATGGAGCCTCTACCTTCCACACCATACCTAGGGACATCAATACTCTTTTCACCTCTCAAGTACTTATGCATCAAGATCTTAGCCCAAACTTGCTCCTGATTAGTGCACCATCTCCAATAAAGTTTCACAACAAGGGCTTGACCAGTGAGCAAAACCTATCACAGCCCAAGACCCCCTTCATGCTGAGGTCACAAATTTCTTCCCACTTCACCAAAGGCCACTTAGAAGAATCCAAGCTTCCAGACCATAAAAACTATCTGGAAAGAGAGTCCAAATCCTTGATAAAACTAAGACGAGCCACCTGCACCATACATCTATAAATAGGAAGAGCCTTAACCACCGATATGAGAAGAAGCACTCTACCCACAAAGGAGAGCCACTAGATGGTACAATGGCTAACCCTACCTCAAATTTATCAATAATCTTTTGCCAATTTACTTGAGGCAAAGGACCCACAAAAATAGGAATTCCAATGTACTCTAGGGGGAGGGATCCAATCTAAAATCTGAGAATCCTAGCAATTCTCAACTGAATCAAAGGAGGATATTAAAGAAATAAATGGAAGACTTGCCTTCATTAATATTCAGACCCAATGCAGATAGGTAAATATCTAGTGCCCATCTAAAATTGGTCACTTCCCTAATCTTGGTGATCCCCATCAAAGTAGTATCATCAACAAACTAAAGGTGAGACTGAGCAAGAAGACTGATCCCCAACTCCACCCATGGATGAGCCCTTTCCTCACATAATCCTTTAAAAATATTTCAAGATCCTCAACCAAAATTATAAAGAGATAAGGAGATAGAGGGTCCCCCTGCCGAAGACCATGAGATGCCCCAAACAAAGCAAAAGGCTTCTCGTTAATAAAAATAGAGTAGGAGGTAGAGGTAACGTAGCTCATAACCCACTCAATCCATTCATTTTCAAATCCAAAGGCACTAAGGAATTTTTACAAAAAAGGACCATCTCACCCTATCATAAGCTTTAGCCATGTCCAACTTCATGAACATATCATTTTCCTTGAATTAGCCATCGAATGGATAGCCTCAGCCGCTACCACAACCCCATCCAAAATTTTCCTGCCAAAAACAAAACTTCCTTGCTCCTTTGAGATAACTCTATGCATCCACAATTTAAGTCTCTCTGCCATAAGTTTGGAAATGATCTTGTAGACCACATTGCAAAGAGCAATTGGTCTAAATTGATCCAACAAATTAGCTCTTTCCCTCTTGGGAATGAGAACTAGAAAAGTGGCATTCAAAGCTCTAAACATCTTCTTGTTAACCTAAGATTCTTGCACAACAAGTAGTAAATCATATTTGATAATATCCCAAAACTCCTGAAAGAATTCAATAGGAAATCCATCTGATCTACGCACCTTCCCTTTCTTTATCTGAAAAAAAATCTCTTTAACCTCATCAAGAGTAATCGGCCTATCTAGGCTTTGAGATTCAAGAGTAATTAGCCTATCTAGGCTTTGATTATCTCATAAGAGATCACATAAGGTTAAATAATATTCAAAATAAGATTCTCTTCCAACAAATCATGAGGGGAATCCTCCTTGGAGAGAGAAGAAAAGTACTAAGTAGCTTCCTTGGAAATTTCAAGGAAGGAAGAAAGTTGGCTTCCCTGAGACGACACTAAAGAAGAAACCAGGTTCCCATGCCTTTTATCTTTAATAGAATTAAAAAAAAAAGTTTTATACCTATCACCCTCCTAAAGCCAGTCAATCCTAGAATTCTGCTTCCAGTAAATCTTGTTACACCCTGTTGTGTATTTTTCTAATTACTATTACAAAACTAGATAAAGTACTTGAATATGTGTGTGTGTGTGTGTAACTTTTATGGAAATAATATATGTGTTTTTACTTTTTTATATGAATAATTCAAAATATAATGAATAAATGGTTGATTCAAATTGAATTTATATATGTATTAATTCTGACTATGGAGTATATAATGCAAACGATTATTTTGTGATACGTTGACTGCCATTATAAATGTGCCAAGTTGGTTGCAAGTACAAGTTCATGCCTCCCAAAGGGAAGGGAAGTATCACTCAAGAGAAGATTTTTGGTCTAGTAACCATTAATGAGCCTAATTGAGATTTCACATACTCACTTTTAGATTGGTCAAGTCAAGTCAATAGTTACAGGAAAAGGTAAGATACCTTAGTTTGGTTGTGCGTGAATTAGAAGAAGTTTTTTTTTATTGTGAAAACATTCTTGATTTAAGTGTTTGAGTTTCTTTGTATCTATGAGTGCTTTATGAGTTTATATTATAATAAATGAGATATCTACATAGGATGTATATATACATACATATATACATGTCTACGATGAACTCATACACATGAGTAAAGATGTACATAAGTATACGTAGATAGATGTATCTACGCATGCTTATGGACGGATTACCCATATGCATGGGAGCATCGAATGGACAAGGTGACATATATATAGTTTTTGTGTATATATATTTCATGTATATATGTCAATCAATGTTAATGCAATTGTATATGTTTAATTGTTTGGAGGAAATGTTATATAAATATACAATATATATATATATATATATATATATATATTCATATACATGTATGTATTAACGTGATGGCAACATCCACACAAGTGTATTAATATATATATATATATATACATGTGCAATAATATTTTGGAAGTAAATGAATATAAGTATATGCATTCGAATATCAAATGACACATTTTATAAACGTGTAAGTTAATAAACATATACATATATTATAGATATATTATAATGTTTAAATAGCATTGATTATATATTAAGTACATTTTATAATGTAAAGTGAAGCCTTAAAGATAGCACACTAATGGTAGTGCTATGAGCATTTCACTAAGTATTAACATGTTGTGTAAAATACATGCAGTGCTATGTAAAGCGCATGAAAATGATTTGCAAGACATAGTCAAATGTTTTAAAAGCAAGCTAAAATGCATTAACAAGCTTTGACTTGGTCTTTTAACTAAAACACCAAAATAGCACACATGAAGTTTATGTGGTGCCAAATTATGAATAATTGTATTCCTTTAGAAGTCCATTCTGATAGCTTTGTCCAACAATGGAGGCCAAATATAAATGGGAGAGTTAGTCAAATAGAAGTTGGCATAGTGAGAGACGACCTATGAGATTAATAACCTTGCATTTCTGAATGATATTCTTGTTGTCCATGATAGAAGCGACTGGCTATGCAATATTGTTGAGTCCTAGTTTGTAAATTTGCCACCTTTTCTTTACCTTGCTGAGTCGAACAATTTGAGCTGAGAAGTGCCAATTTTATTACACACACGCACACACACACACACGCACATATATATATATATATATATATATATATGTATATTTTGTGTATATATATCAATCGATGTTAATGCAATTGTATATGTTTAATTGTTTGGAGGCAATGTTATATAAATATACAATGTATATATGTACATGAATATATATATGTGTGTGTGTATATTCATATATGTGTATGTATTGACGTGATGACAATACCCATACAAGTGTATTAATATATATAGATATACATATGTATATATGTATATATGCATGTGCGATAATATTTTGGAAGTAAATGAATATAAGTATATGCATCCAGATATCGAATGACACATTCTATACATATGTAAGTTAATATATATATATACATATATATATTTACATATTTATATATATATAATAACATGTAAAGCTATTTATCTATGTGTATAATAGATATATACCATATATATTATAGATATATTATACTTTAAATAGCACTGATTATATATTAAGCGCATGTTATAATATAAAGCGCAACCTTAAAGATAGTGCACTATATGGTAGCGCTATGAGCATTTCACTAAGTATTAACATGTGTAAAATACATGCAACATTATGTAAAGCATGTGGAAATGATTTGCAAGACAGTCAAATGTTTTAAAAGAAATTTGAATTGCATTAACAAGCAATGACTTGGTCTTTTAACTAAAACACCAAAATAGCACGCATGAAGTTTATGTGGTGCCAAATTATGAATAACTGCATTCCTTTAGAAGTCTGTTCTGAGAGCTTTGTCCAGAATGGAGGCCAAATATAAATGGGAGAATTAGTCAAATAGAAGCTGGCATAGTGAGAGTTGACCTGTGAGATTTATTACCTTGCATTTCTGAATGATATTCTTGTTGTCCATGATAGAAGTGACTAGTTATGCAATATTGTTAAGTCTTAGTTTGTAAATTTGCCACCATTTATTTACCTTGCTAAGTCGAACCATTTGAGCTGATAAGTGTTAGTTCTATTACCTTGTTTCTAGCCTTTAGTTATTAATTTTTATGTATAAATAGAGGTACTCTCTACCTCAAAAGGATGCATATCTACATTATGCTATTATTTTCTGAATTATTGCTATGTTCTTCTGAGTTTTGTGAGAGATTTAGTGAGGGGTTTTGCAAGAGATTTAGTGAGAGAATTTGGGAAGAGTGGAAGGGATAGTTGCTAAGTTGAAAGCTGATTTGAGGAGGCTAAGTTTGGAAACCAACTAGTTTGAATTGGATATTTTCATATATAGGCATGTTGAATCTTACTCTTTTATGCTTTGAATGTCTTTGGAAAGATTCTATGATTTTATTTTTTATTTGGAAAACGTGATATGTTATTAGGGAAAAGTTATTTTCTTCCTATGTGAAATAGAAAGTTATTTGTTGCTTCTGGTTTTGGAATCTCTATTTCTTGAGTGTTTGTATGTACTCCATATTAAGGAGTGATTGTATATATCAGTATTAAATACTACAATAGAGTGAATTCTATATAGCTAAAGCTAAATTTATGAAGATATGTTATGGAAACACATGTTTTACCTACTAGATGAGCCATAGTGAAACTAAGTGAATATAGGTTATTCATGTGATTAGGATAAATCCAATGAAGGGGATAGCCTATACATAGAATATGAATGGTCATAAAAAATCGAGCTAGAATGGTGGATGAGCGTGTGACGTCCATTCTGAATTAGGGGTGATGAATACTTTGGCCAAAGTGGTGTAATTTGCCACTGGTTACACTATTAGTTCATTGTGTTACTTTTTAGCATGCTAGTCTAAGATTGTCATACACGTAGAATATAGACTCTGTATGGTAAAGTTATATTTACGTAGGACACAACACCAAGCTCAAGATTGGCTAGTATTTTGAGGTTTCCAAACCAAACTCTTTGTCGAAGGGTAAGTCCATCTTACCATATGTGGTAGATGTGCAAGGGACCGCAATAAGTCCATGGATGGTGAAAAAGTGCTTGAGTGATGCTTCTCCTCTCAATCAGAAAGCCAATATTTGAAAGGATTTCCTGGATCATTTATATTTCTAGTGCCAATGAAGCTCAAATGAGCTATGTATGTATCTTGTATCTATTTCTTTGAAAGATGGAGAATGTATTTTATATCTTGTTTATGAAATCATTTCTTTGGAAAGATTGTACATTTTGTTGAATGAAATGAGAAAGATGAATTGTTGTTATATCAAATGAGCATATTATCTTGCTTTAAAAATACAAAATTTATCACTACGTGTTTAGTGATTTAGTTTAAATTCACTTGTGGTAAAACATAGGAGAAATCATTGAGTTGAGAAATAGGCATGTTACACATGGTATCCGAGCTACCAGGTTCAGCTCTGGAACCTATGTGGTCGCTATGTTTTCCTTTCCAACATTATATGATTCTAATGTTTGGAAATTCTTGTGCAAGGATGGTATGTCTTAGGTTAGTTGCAAGAAATTTAGTAATCAGGAATGAGTGCTATCTAAGGGCCAAGAAGGAAAAGGAAGCCCTTGTTCATACCATAGAGGGAACTAATTATGACAACACCATCTGGTTGAGTGATACCGATACAATCATTCATGATCTATCGCGAATTACCCAAGAGAAGAGAAGGATGAGAAATGAAGCCAACTTCAACCATTTACCTCTCATCTCTCTGTCAAAATTAGACATTATCACTTTTTAGGAATATGCCCTTAGAATGTAGTGTTAGTCCAACAATGTTGTTTAGAGACCCTTGTGTTTTACCCATGGCTGAAATTATTGTAATAGCCTCAAGTGGCAATTCAAACAGTTATGTACCTCAAAATCATGTATCGAAAGATAAATCTGAGGGATACTGTCCATTTTGGGATAGAGATGAGCAAATAAGAGATGAGAAAAAATATGAGGGGTATACCTCATTGAGCTATGTATTTGAGAGTGAATCTAATGGATACTCTCCTCTTGACTACCTAAATAGTCATTCAATGCAAATGAAAGGATATTGAAATCCTTGTGAATAAATGAAAAGTTATTTTATATATCAAAACTTGTGAGCAAAATAGAATTTCTTGTATGTGAATGTTTGCTCTTTTGGAAAGTTTTCAATATGTTAAGTAAACCATGATAGGATCTAATATAGATGAACCTTCAGGTATAACCTTTTCTTGAAAGGATGGTGAGAACAAGAACTAATCCTAGAGAAATTCAAGAAGTTGGACAAGATCCAGATAATACTGAAACCAAGTTGGACCGCATTTTGGCCATCGTGGATGAAACAAGGATAGAAAACCTTGAACAAGAAGTAAAGGGAAAAGAAAGAGAAGAGCATGAAGTCTCAATTAATGATGAAGAAGAAATGCCTAATGAGGATGAAGGAGAGAATTCTCATGACCATAATCAATCAATTCAACATAGGGAAGAATAATCTCAATCCAAATCTGAAAGTAGCAAAAGCAAATGTGTGGCAACTAAGTTGTCTAGGGATATGAGAAAATTTACCCCACCAAAATTTGAGGGAAGCACCAATGGAGATGAGGCTAAGGCTTGGTTAATTCAAATAGAAAAATATTTTGAAATCAGAAACTATTCTGAGGTCATAAAAGTTGTTTGCGGTGCCTTCCAATTAGCTGGAGAAGCCTCTAATTGGTGGGTGAACAAAAATATGGAACTTTGTCTTAGTTCCCTAAAGTTAACTTGGAATGAGTTTGTTGAAATATTTCAGAAAATATGGCTACCCCAACTCTTTTATGACCAAAATCTCATTGATTTCTAGAATTTGAAACAAGTTGATTTGTCGGTGAATGAATACTTGGAGAAGTTCACTCATCTTCTGAAGTGCGTGCCAATATACCAAAAGGATGAACGATTTTGAATTAGAAAGTTCATCATGGGACTAAATGGACCCCAATAGGTGGTGAGGTGGATGTACATGGTCTAGCCACTATGGATCTAGTATATGAAAAGGCAATCAAACAAGAGCAAAATCTCAAAGCCATCTCAATCTACCGGGAGAATAAGAACTGAAAGAAAATCAGTGGGTCTCAAGTTAATCAGGCTTCAAAGAAGACTAATGGATTATAGGATTCTCAAAGGCAAGGGGATAAGGGATCTTGTAACAACTGGAACAAACCAATGAGAGATCGTTGAGGAAACAATAACAATTTCAACAATGCTAGAGGAAATGTAAGTAATTCTGACAAGCCTGTGAAAAGGAAGGGACCAATGAAAGGATGCTTTATGTGTGGAGGGGATCATTATGACATTCAATTCCCTACCAAACCTTCAAGATCTCAAATGCATGAAAATTATCTTCCTCCATAATGAACTGCATTTTTGCAGAAGATCCATGCAGCCTTGAACAATCAACAAGCATAATATTAGGTCACACTAGTAGAAACTCCAAGTATTTAGTTTGGTATACCTATTTTTATACTTATTGATACTGGAGCCATAGAAAACTTTGTTTCACCTAGAGTAGCTAATCAAATATCTAGAAAGGTTGGATTTATAGAGAATTCTTGGGTTGTTGAGTATGCAAACAAAACAAGAGCAACAATGAAGCAATGCTTGTTCGAGGCCAGGGTAGAACTTCCTAGTTTCTCAACTAAAGTAAACTTGTACATAGCACCCCTAGGATCTTATGATGTCATTCTAGGAATGAACTGGCTATGGAAACTTGGAGAAAAAGTAGATTGTCATTCCAAAGTAGTAGAGTGTTTAGATGATCTAGGTAATTAGGTGATGTTGCAAGGAACACCAAGAGAGATCAAGCTGCGATAGATTTTTACCATGCAAATGCTTAGGGTGAAACAAAAAGGTTTCCAACTCTTTGTAGTTAAAATAGAAGAATTCAAGGAAGTCACTCCTCAAGATAATGTAGTGGATCATGAACCGCAAGATTCTCAAGAGGTTGAAGAAGGTGAAATGGTGGAATATGGAGAAACAGATATGGAGAAATATCCCATCTTAAGGAAAATTTTGGATGTATTTCCAAATTAATTACTTGCATTACCTCCCAAGAGGGTGTTCAATTTCTCCATCAACATAGTACTAGGATCTGAACCTATATCCAAGGTTCCCTATAGAATGACTACTACAAAATTAATGGAACTCAAGGCACAATCAGAGGAGTTGTTATCGAAGGGATTGATAAGACTCAGTGTTTCACCCTGGGGAGAGTCAATGATCTTCACGAAGAAGAAGGATGGTACACTTTCCTTGTGTATTGATTATTGGATTCTTAACAAAGCTAGATAAATAATATGTACTTGTTGCCACGTATTGATGATCTCTTCGATCGGATATGAGGAGCAGCTATGTTTTCAAATTCTGATTTGCGATCAAGTTACCATCAATTGAGAATCAAAGATGAAGACATTTTCAAGATTGTCTTAGGACTAGATATAGGCATTATGAGTTCACAATCCTACCTTTCAGACTTACTAATGCACCTACGACATTTATGAACTTGATGAACAATGTATTTAGGAATTGTTTGGATAGGTTTGTTTTGGTTTTCTTGGATGATATCCTAATTTATTCCAAGAATGAAGAGGAGCATAGTAAAAATTTAGAGATAGTTCTCCAGTAGTTAAGAGAACATAAGCTGTATGGAAAACTCTCTAAGTGTACTTTCTTTCAAAAGAAGGTGTAGTATCTGGGTCATGTGATTTTAGCTGAGGGAATTTTAGTGGATCCAGCTAAAATAAAAGTGGTGCTAGAATGGCCAATACCTAAGAATGTACTTGAGGTTAGAAGTTTCATGGGTTTGACTGGCTACTATAGAAAGTTTGTTACAAACTTTTCCAGGATAGCTTTTCCTATTACTTCATTGCAAAGGAAAGGGAATAAGTTTGAGTGGATTGAAAAATATCAAGCAACATTTGATTTACTCAAGGAGAAGTTAACTACGACTCTAATATTTAAGGTACTAGATCCAGAGGGTGACTTCACTATCATCATAGATGCATCAAGAGAAGGGATAGGTGGAGTACTGATGCAAGAAGGGTAGGTCATAGCTTATCAATCAAGAAAGTTGAAGCCCTATGAACAAAATTATGCATCACATGATATAGATTTAGTAAAAATTATCCATTCATTACAGATGTGGAGATGTTATCTGATGGGAAAGCCATTTGAACTAAAGACTGATCACCATGGTCTAAAGTATTTATTTATCCAATCCAATCTGAATGCACGACAACATGGGTGGTTAGAGTTGATATCTGATTATTACTTCAATATCAATTATATTAAGGGAAAAGAAAATTGGGTTGCTGATGCCCTAAGTCATAGAAGGCATATCGCCTCAATGGTATCCATTCAAATCAGCTTTAAGGGACAAGTGTTACAGAAATCCAAGGGTGACCAGTACTCTAAGCAAATTAAGAAAGCACTATTGGATAATCCACAAGATTCAAGGTATGAAGGATTCCATTTTGAACCTAATGGATTACTAAGGTTAAAGGAAGAATTTATGTGCCTAATTCTGAAGAATTAAGAAATTTGGTGTGGAAAGTACATGAAGCACCATACTCTAGAAACTCGAGCGTGACTAAGATGTTGGCTAATGTGAAGCCATTATATTTTTAGAAAGGGATGAAAGGAGACGCTATTAGATTTGTAGCAAGATGCTTAGAGTTTCAAAGGGTGAAAGTTGAACATCATCACCCAGTAGGTCTTTTGTATCATCATGTTGTTCCTGAGAGTAAGTGGTAAGTCATTAGTATGGACTTTGTACAGGGTCTTCGTATGTCAATGAATAAGCACAATGTCATTTTGGTGGTAGTGGACAAGCTTACCAAAGTAGCACATTTTATTCCTAGAAATTTAACAGATGGAGCTCTTGTCATAGCTCGAAAAATTGTTCAAAAGTGTTCAGATTACATGGGATTCTTGAGAAGATTATTTTGACCATGGATGCTCATGTGACATCTAGGTTCTGGAAAACCTTGTTCTCCTCACTTGGAACTCATTGAATATAAGTTTTGCATATCATCTAGAAATGAATGGGAAAACTGAAAGGGTAAACCAAGTGCTAGAAGACCTATTGAGAATGTATTGCATGAATCAACAATACAAGTGGGAAGATTATTTGCCTTTGGTAGAGTTTGCATATAATAATTCCTATCATTTTGCGATTAAGATGGAGCATTGTATGGTGAAAAAATTTGAATTCGCATTGTATGGTCAAAAAATTTGAATTCTTATAAGCTAGGATAAGCTTGAGGAAAGGATAAGTCTTGGACTAGAGATGTTGTCAAAAATGGAAGAGAAAATTGGAATTATCAAGAAAAGGCTAGCAGAAGCCAATGATAGTCAAAAAAGTTATGAAAATTCTAAATGAGTACCAAAAAAATTGTAGGGGAAAAGGTGTTGTTTAGAGTAAAACCTCAAAAGATTTCCATCAAGTTTGGAAAGTTATCCAAACTAGCTTTGTGTTATGTAGGTCCATTTGAGGAAGTAAACCTTGTTGCTTACCGAATTGTGTTGCCACTAGCTCTTGCTCGGATGCATAATGTCTTTCATGTCTCATACCTAAAGAAGTATATACCAAGTGATAATCATGTCATTGATTGGAATGTTTTACAGGTACAAGACCTAGGAGTGGTAACAATGGAACCTGTCAAGGTGCTCAAAATGCATAAGCTTCACTTACGTAACATAGAGGTTCTGTAGTGCAAAGTCCAATGGGACCAATACACAGAAGATTCTACTACTTGGGAAGACTATACTGAAATAGAGAAAAAGTTTCCACATGTTTTACATGTTTCTGAGAGTTCTTGAAAATAATATTTATGTGTTATGCTTTATGCTTAATATCTATGTCTGCTACTCAAGATCATCGAGGATGATGATTCACAAGGGGGATATGTAACACCCTATTGCGTATTTACCTAATTACTATTACCAAGCTAGATAAAATACTTGAATATATGTGTGTGTTTGTAACTTTTATGGAAATAAATGTGATTGTACTTTGTTTATATGAATCATTGGAAATATAATGAATACATGGTTGATTCAAATTGATGTTATATATGTATTAAATTTGACTATGGAGTATATAATGAAAATGATTGTTTTGTGATCAGCTGACTACTATTGCAAATGTGCCAATTGCAGGTACAGGTTCACAACTCTGAAAGGGAGGGGAAGTATCACTCAAGAGAAGAGTTTTGGTCCAATAACCCTTAATGATCCTAACTGAGCTTTCACACACACACTTTTAGATTGGTCAAGTCAAGTCAATAGTTATGGGAAAAGGTAAGATACCTTAGTTTGGTTGTGCGGGAATTAGGAGAATTTTTGGTTTGATTCTGAAAACATTCTTGATTTAAGTGTTTGAGTTTATTTGTATCTATGAGTACTTCTTTATGAGTTTATATTATAATCGATGAGATATATACATACATATATACATGTCTACGATGAACTCATACACGAGTAAAGATGTACATAAGTATACGTAGATAGACGTATCTACACATGCTTATGGACGGATTATCCATATGCATGGGAACATAGAATGGACAAGGTGACACACACACACACAAACACACACACACACACACACATATATATATATGTATATTTTGTGTATATATGTCAGTCGATGATAATGCAATTGTATATGTTTAATTGTTTGGAGGCAATGTTATATAAATATATGATGTATATATACATATGAATATATATATGTGTGTGTATATTCATATATGTGTATGTATTGATGTGATGACAATACCCATACAAGTGTATTAATATATATAGATATACATATGTATATATGTATATATACATGTGCGATAATATTTTGGAAGTAAATGAATATAAGTATATGCATCCAGATATCAAATGACACATTCTATAAACATGTAAGTTAATATATATATATACATATATATAATAACATGTAAAGCTATTTATATATATTCATAATAGATATATACCATATATATATATATATATTATAGATATATTATACTTTAAATAGCACTGATTATATATTAAGCACATGTTATAATGTAAAGCGCAACCTTAAAGATAGCGCACTATATGGCAACGCTATGAGCATTTCACTAAGTATTAACATGTGTAAAATACATGCAACATTATGTAAAGTGTGTGGAAATGATTTGCAAGACAATCAAATGTTTTAAAAGAAATTTGAATTGCATTAACAAGCTTTGACTTGGTCATTTAACTAAAAAACCAAAATAGCACGCATGAAGTTTATGTGGTGCCAAATTATGAATAACTGCATTCCTTTAGAAGTCTGTTCTGAGAGCTTTGTCCATAATGGAGAACAAATATAAATGGGAGAATTAGTCAAATAGAAGTTGGCATAGTGAGAGTTGACCTGTGAGATTAATTACCTTGCATTTTTGAATGATATTCTTGTTGTCCGTGATAGAAGTGACTAGTTATGCAATATTGCTAAGTCTTAGTTTGTAAATTTGCCACCATTTCTTTACCTTGCTAAGTCGAACCATTTGAGCTGATAAGTGTTAGTTCTATTACCTTGTTTCTAGCCTTTAGTTGCTGATTTTTATGTATAAATAGAGGTACTCTCTACCTCAAAAGGATGCATATCTGCATTATGTTGTTATTTTGTGAATTATTGCTCTATTCTTTATAGTTTTTTGATAGATTTAGTGAGAGAATTTGGGAAGAGTGGAAGTTATAGTTGCTAAGTTGAAAGTTGATTTGAGGAGGCTAAGTTTGGAAACTAACTAGTTCAAATTGGAGCTTTGCATATATAGGCATGTTGAATCTTACTCTTTTATGCTTTGAATGTCTTTGGAAATATTTTATGATTTGCTTGTTTTTATTTGGAAAACGTGATATGTTATTAGGGAAAAGTTATTTTGTTCCTATGTGAAATAGAAATTTATTTGTTTCTTCTAGTTTTGGAATCTCTATTTCTTGAGTCTTTGTACATACTCCATATTAAGGAGTGATTGTATATATCAGTATTAAATACTACAATAGAGTGAAGTCTATGTAGCTAAAGCAAAATTTGTGAAGATAGGTTATGGAAGCACATGTTTTACCTACTAAACGAGTCATAGTGAAACTAAGTGAATATAGGTTATTCCTGGGATTAGGATAAATCCAATGAAGGAGATAGCATGTGCATAGAATATGAATGGTCATAACAAATTGAGCTAGAATGGTGGATGGACGCGTGTCATCCATTTTGAATTAGGGGTGATAAATATTTGGACAAAGTGGTGTAATTTTCCACTAGTTACACTATCAATTCATTGTGTTACTTTTTAGCATGCTAGTCTGGGATTGTCATACACATAGAATATAGACTCTGTATGGTAAAGTTCTAGTAATGTAAGACACAACACCAAGCTCAGGACTGGCTAGTATTTTAAGGTTTCTGGACCAAAATCTTCATCGAAGGGTAGGGCCATCTTACCATATGTGGGAGATGTACGGGGGACCGAATTAACTCTGTGGATGGCAGAAAATCACTTGATTGATGCTTCTCCTCTCATTCGCGAGCCAAGATTTTAAGGGGGATTTCCTGGATCATTTGTATTTTTCATGTCAATGAAGCTCAGATGAGCTATGTATGTATCTTGTATATAATTCTTTGAAAGATGGAAAATGTATTTTGTATCTTGTTTATGAAATTATTTCTTTGAAAAGATTATACATTTTGTTGAATGAAATGAGAAATATGAATTATTGCTATATCAAATGAGCATGTTATCTTGTTTTAAAAATAATTTTTTTATCGCTATATGTATGACAATTTAGTTTAAATTCACTTGTGGTGAAATATAGGATAAATCATTGAGTTGAGCAATGCGCATGTTACAAATCTCCTCCTATAACACCCATTCTTCTAAAATATTCAAATCCTTGCCCTCTTCCTAGAGGGAATTCTCTAAAAGACCTTGATACCAGATATGTTTGGCAATAACATTGAGATGGAGTTGGGCAACAACTTTGGCTTGGAAGATGTTCCCAAAGTACTGCCTATTCCATTTCTTAAGCTAAATCTTGACAAATTGAAGCAATTTCACAAAGGAATACATGGCAGTGCAATGTGTAGGCATACCTCTCCACCATCAATCCCTCACTAGCTCATGCAAAGAAAGCTCCTATAGCCACATCAGTTGGAAATTGAAAGAGGGATTCTTATTGACCCCCAACTTGGATGCTTAGAATTTGATAGGCCAATGACCAGAGCCTCTACAGTCTAGAATCTTTGAACTACATGCCCACCCATTACCAATCCAAAAGAAAGAACCTAAAAATATGTGTAGCCTCTCAGAGATGGAATCCACCCCACATGTCCTACCGCTCCACATGAACATACCATTACCAGGCTTGATATCCACCAGATTTAAACATTGGATGTTATCCCTTAAGAGAATGGAAGAGGAATCCAACCTAGCCACACCCTCTTGCTTTTCCTCCAAACTAGAAATGACATTGAAATCTCTCACTAGAAACCATGGGAAAGAGGAACCGAAGATCTCACCTATTGAATATGATTCCACAAACTAGATTTTCCAAGTAAATCCATAGGAGCATACACACTAGTAAGGAGAAGAACTTCCCCTTAGAGAAAGCTAGAAGCAACCATTATCAACGAATATCTATTGGATATCCACCAAAGAGGAGTAACCTTCCGCGAATCCTAGAAGCTCACAACCCAGCTACCCTTCCATGAGCCCCAATACATTAATACTGACCTCTACTCCATAACTTAGGTGCAATACGAACCAATTAATCAATCAACACCTTAGAATCTTGAATAAACAAAACATCAAGAGAGTGCACTTTAATTAATTCCTAAAAAGCCTTTTATCTAGGGATGTTTTTCAAACCCCTTGAATTCCATGACAAAAAAATCATTTATGGGGGTTAGCAAAATGAGATTCAATAGCTTTAACTCACCTTGATTCCACTGAGATTTTACCCATTAATTTCATTTTATATTGGTCCTTTTTCCTCCCTACTTTGGAAGGCTTCTTTGAAACTCCTTTTTTGAGATTATTTTACTGTAACCCCAATTGAGGCAAGAATTTGTTGCCTTTCGTAGGGGGAGAAACCTCTTCTTTTGACCTCAAATCCTTATTGTTCCCTAAAGAAGACACAATGACATCAACACCCGATGCCAGACCCTACCTGAGCATGAACTGTACCTAACTATTGCACTAACTGCTCAGACTCTTGCCTAATCAATTTGGCATCCAATAAGTCTATCATCTAGTCTTCACCCATAGGGAAGCCTCTAAGAGCATAATAATTAGACTCCCATTTGTTAGTTCTAGGTCCTTCAAATCCTCAAAGCGATTGAAGGACTCATTTATCTGCCTATCTTTGAGAGAACTTTTTGGACCCCTCCCTTTGTTATGGGGTTTACTAGGAATAAACCCCTCTTGATTTTCTAACCCCTCTATTACTAGAGACTTTCCTTTGGTATTTTCCTATTCAACACAAGATAAATCCCTGGTTGAATCACTATGGAAATCCTTCCATGAAGGGTTAGCTTTATGACACTTCCTTTGCGCATGCCCATACTCATGATAGATCCGACATTAAAAAGGAAGAGCTTTATAATCAAATTGTTGAATCCACACAGTATCCCCAACCTGTAGTTTGAGAGAATCTAGTGAAGGATTATTTAAGCCAATTTCAATACATATGCGAGCATAGGGGATTACCTTCTTATCTATAGTTTGTTGTGAGAAGTCCACTAGTTTTCCAAGCAAAAGACCAATCATATGCAAAATGTCATTCCTCTAAAATTCTAATGATAGTCAGGGGAGGCAAACCCACATCGACACTTTTGACGAGAGATCCTCCAAAGGATTAAAGCCAATATGCCATGGTTTGATAAAGAGGCCCACTTGATTGTAAAAATATGACCCTCCCTCATAGGCCTTGTTGTGATTCATCAAGTATGAAAACACCATATAAAATAGTTGTTTACAGCCAACATCACCTCCATATCACCCTTTGGATTCTAGGTATGACGAGTCCAAGATTTCAAGCATGGGATCAAAATACAAGTACCCATAATCTTACAAATAAGAGCATGATTACACAGATATGTAACATCCTCCACCACTAAATCTTGTTGGATCACTTACATCGAACAATAAGCACTCCTCTCTAAACATCCATTCACTTTTGAAGGTCTCTAGCCACTAGACTGGGACGACCCACCAACATGCACTGAGCTATTTAATAAATCAACCACCTTTGCATGAGTAGATGGGGGAGGAACAAACCCAAAAGCAACCTCACAAAAAGGCATGCCCTGATTAGCATCCAATGCTACACATGCAACCATACCTACACTAAGAAATACACAACACTAAAAAACAAAAAAAAACCCACTTACCAAAAAACCCAAGGCCACAAAACCCCACCCTTGTGTTGCTCCACCCCCCACGACACCACCCCACACCCTCAACCCACATGTAATGAAAAATGAAGAAAAAAGGGTAGGTCATGACCTGCTACAAGCTGTGAGCCTACTTAGAGAAAACCCACACACCCATCTTCCTCCCCTCTTATCATCAAAAATATTATTCTCTTTCTCTTTTACCCATTTATATCAAGACATGCAACTAATAAATTATTTATAGAAATTATAACTAAAAAATGAATTGTATGTGGATATCATATAATAAAATAACCATAACAATAACAATAGTATTATAGCTTTAACATATACGTATTATAAATATGGAGCCACATGATTGCTATGTTTTATATAGTATGTTTCTATGATCATCACAATCAACTTAAGCACTATGTGAATGAGTCATATTTTGTATAGCACAAATGGTGGATCCTTGCTCAGAGGCATCCATCAAGTCACTACTAATCTCATGGTAAAAACCAATCAAGCGGGGGTTGGATCGAGTTGTTCACTTCATATGGAAGTAGAATATTGTGGATGATAGTAGAGTTGTTATTTTGGTCTATTGGGTTTTATTGATAGGATTGAATTAGATGGAGGATGGTTTGGTTATTATTTTTTACGTTTATTTGACAAATGAGTAGTCAACTCTTGTAACAAGTTAAGATTGTCATTTCAATTTCTCATACATGATGTTTATTTCATTTTTAAATTTTTATATGGAAATAGTTTATGAGTTGGCCTTACACTTAAAAAATCCTAGTTTTGTTTATTTGAATTCTATTTTTCTCATTTTATTATTGAATTATCCTTAATAATTTAGTTTTTTATTGGCTTTCTCTTTTGTTGGAACTACCTAAATAGAAAAATTATCCCTAATTATGTTTAAGAGCTGTAACGCCCCGTCATGCAACCCTAGAGGAAGTTGCAATTAACTACTTAAACGGACTAATTTTTGTTTTGTTTAAGTACAATTAACATGCAAGTTCACTACCCATTACCAAAAACCTCTAAGGTTACGAGACAAAGGTTATATAGAACCTCAACAAAAAACATGAATCTAAACCATAACATTTATTTACATACGAAATTAAACACATACATTCCAAATAAGATAAATACATCAAAGCATAAGAGCTAACTTTCAATTTCATTATTCACAATTAAACAATAAGATTACATCTCTCATTCCTTGAATAAGGCAAGTCAAATAAATAAGGTTACAATTACAACTTCCACCTTGATAACAAATGAGGGGTAATAAATCACAAGAACAACTAAAATGAAATAAAGAAAGAACTGAAACAGAATCCAACGAGATCTCCAACTGGAAGTCTCGTCCATACGAACATGAAGAAAGAACCCAACGGATCTAGGTGCACGTTGCCCAACCAAGTGGAACCCAAAGGCCCACCCCCGTGCTAGGAGATAGTAACAAGGAATCCTAGCCAAGACCATCTACCTCTAGACATTGGCTAACACAAAACTGAACCAAATTGACACAACCATACACATGTAAAACACAAGTACAACTCTAACATGATCACATTGCTTCCAGATATAAAACAAATTAAGTATGTTAAGAAAACCATACACATAATGAACAAGTACCAACTATTGTCCTAGACAGAGTGTCATCACACAACTCATCATGGGATTACCTTTGGGAATCTTCATAGGCTCCGACCCCCACTAAGGGTTATCCTAGTGGCCTCAACCGAATCCTGGCCCCCATACTCACTCATGCTAAATCAAATACCTTTCGTATAGACAAGATATATGACCTTGCCATTCCAGGTTTTCCCACTCATCCCAAGTCTAAATGAGCCCTTGTGTCTATGAGTGAGGCAAAATTATCTTGATTAGTGAGAAGTTAGTCCTAATCTTCTAAGTATTGTTTTAGTTATCACTTGATTATCCACCTCTGAAGGTTATCCAATTTACCTCTTTGGGCTCTGACTCCTATCAGAAAACACTCTTCTACTTGACAACACAAAATCGAACCAATTACCAAGGGAACTCAAGTGCATACAAAAATAGATATTACAACCAGTCCAACTCTAGGAGGAAACCTAAAAGAAACTCAATCCAACACTGGAGACAACAAACATAACAAAGTCACTCCTTACAAGGAGGCACAAATCACATAATCCTCTCCTAATCCAAGGAGGCACAAAACATCCCCGTTCGTGATAAATGGGTAAACACTAACTAGACACCATGCACTACCCAAGGAAATTCATAATAGGTTGACAAACATTATACGACAACCCACATAATTGAAAACCCCTACTGAACAAATTTCCCCAAGGCGATAACAGAAGAAAACATATTTAAACAAGCAATTAATCAAGAATTAAACCCGCTTTGGATTTCTTAAATCCAATTCTTTTAATAAAATTCCATAGATTATTGCCATAATAAAATTAATTTAATAATGTCTCTTTCAAACATAAGCATAAATTTGAATCAAATATTCAATCCTTAATTGCTTGTAATTAAAATAAAATAAACATTTAGTATTTTATTGCCTAATGCAACATAATAGAATAACGACTCCATTGGACAAGGACGAAATTTGAATCCAATATCACATACTCTAATTGATTTTAATAAATATAAAATAACCATTTATTTCCACCATTCAAAAATCAACAATTTAGAATAAACAATTGTTTCCTCTTTATAACCTAAATCATTAAAACAAAACAATCAATTAATCTTGCTATTAGACATATTATTTATAGCTCCATTAATTGCCTTTTCAAATGTATTATTTTTAAAATAAAATCCATAATCTAACTATGAGCACAACATTTAAATTTCCTCAATTATATTTAATCATGCCATTGGAAATCAACTTTTCCCTATACATAATAAATTTAGGTCCACCACAATAAACATATTTTTCAACATAATATATAGTAATATTTTAATATTATAAATTATAATATAAAATATTATTTAAAAATATTTTAATATTACAACATATAATATACAAAATATTATACATATATTTTATTAATAATATAATAACATTTTAATATTATAAAATATTATTATAAATTATAATATATAAAATATTATATATAAAAATAAAAATCATGCGAAAAAGGGCCCCACACGTTTTACATGGGAAGGCGTGTGCGTTCTAGGGTTAGGGCGTTGGCTTCCCAGTCGGCCATGGCAGCGACTATGCTAACACAACCGATCCGTGGTTGGGCGCGGCTGTGGTAACACAGTCGGCCCCTCCTAAGGGTTGCGGTTGTGTTAACACAGTTGCCCCCGCTTAGTGGGTGACGACTGTGGTAACACAGTTGCCCTCGCTTAGTGGGCGGCGACTGTGGTAACATAGTCACCCCCACTTGGTGACGGTAGCGGCAGCGGCAGATGAAGGAGGTGGGGATCGCGCTGGGCGTGGCCCCCCCCACACGCATCCCATGGGGGGTACGGTGGGGGTGAGCCCCCAGTGACCTCCCAAAAGAATAATTTTTTTTGATTAAATAAAAAAATGCCCTATGGATTTTTTTAATCCAATTCTTTTAACCAGGGTTAAAATTTTACAAAACAAATTTGATAGAACCCCAATAACCCATATGCAAAATATATATGTATATAACCATGTATATATATATATATTTTGGTATATATATAGTAAGTATATTCTCAAACATAAATTTTCAGAACAAAATGGGAAAACTATTCAAGAAATAACTATTTTGAGTCAAGAACATCAATATTTTTTGAAGAAATTTTATTTTCAACCAAAGGTTTTCCTTCAAATTTAAATGCAAGATTTAACATGGGTTTTATTTGTAAACCAAACATAGGTTTTGAATGTTTCCAAACAGCTAATTTTGCAAACAACAATTCCAAAAATGTGAGCCTTTTCAAATTCAATAAACAATTAAAAAATGTGAACCTAGTATGCAAGAGTTTGAGAAGATCCTGATGGTGCACAAATCCTTGCTTGGATTCCCTCTTCAAATCAGCAATTTCCTCAGATTCAATCCAAACCCACCAAAAATGCCAAAATTCTTCCTCCTCTCCCTTATTTTTAATTTTTCCAACTTGTTAAGAAAAACTTGAGAAGAAAAATCCAAATAATAATGAAAATCCTCAAAATATCCATACAACAACCCTCATCAATTTCTAAAAATAGAAAATGGAAAATATCTCAAAATATCTTTTTTTTCAATTTTTGAATTCAAACTTTTATAAAAAATGCAATTTAAATTCTTTTCTAAGTTTCCAATTTAATCTTTTCAATTTCAAACATTAAATCCATAATTTCACAATGAAATACTTATCTGATTTAAACATCATCAATTTAATTAATCAATAAAATTAATTTAATCCAAGATTAAATCCTTTTATTAATTAAATTAAATTAATTAATAAAGTAAATAACATTTCTAACATTATTACCAGATTAATTTAATCAACCACTTAAATACATAAAGCCATTTAATTTCCCTTTTCAACTTGCAATTAAATAATTGAAGAGAGGGAACAATATTCAAAGCAACACAACCCGACTAACACCTGACGACACACTATGACTAGGGTGATGACTTGGCATGGAAAACCTAGCTACTATCTCCCAATCGAATACCGTTGGGAATTGGACACGCTCAAACCTGTGAAACCGGGTGGGGTCGATGTCCTGTACCTATCAACCTGCGAACAAAGAGTATATCCACATACATAAACATGTCATAATTAAAACACACTGTGAGGAGGAAATCACGGAATCGTAGGGCGCTTGCAAGC
This sequence comes from Sequoiadendron giganteum, assembly GCA_007115665.2. Classification (NCBI taxonomy): domain Eukaryota; kingdom Viridiplantae; phylum Streptophyta; class Pinopsida; order Cupressales; family Cupressaceae; genus Sequoiadendron; species Sequoiadendron giganteum. Next base: position 232,190,606 of record CM021107.1, on the reverse strand, counting down.
GAGTGATGCGATACCGTCCCCTTCACCAATACAATGTAACTAACTGACAAATCTAACATATTAATATAATCCAAAGCATAAACATCATTAATTCGAATATCCATTTATGTTAATTCAAAACATGCCATAAAGATAACATCATATTAAAATACCATCACATTAAAAGATAATATTAACGTCGCTTTATAGATAGCGAACAAATAGAAGCCGAGTACCATAGTCAAGGTACTAGTAGAAAGTACAACATAAAAGAGCGGAACACTATTCAATCAAAATGACAAAAAGGAGGGGTATTACAAGAGCTCCTTCTATATAATCTTATTTTACTCTAGGAAGATTGGGTATAAGATTTGAGTGAGGATGAAAAGCAATTGAAGCGAGATATCTTAGATTCGGTTGTGAAACCACCCAAGATCAGAATGATTGAAGGAAAGCAAGAAAAGAGATGGATAAACTCAGCACTCCCATAGCACTAAACTAGAATTCCATCATGCTTTCCAAGGGGAGGGATGAGTGTTGTTTATATAGAAAAATATTGGAAGATAATTCCAAGAGGAGTAATAACTCCCATTCCCCATAATAGGTGGGAGGTTTTACCTACTTGGTAAATTCCAGATTACATGGTTATGCCTACTCAGGTAAAGATAGGAAATGGTTATGGAGAGGTGGAAAATAAGTCCAAAAGAGGGTGTGACATTCAACTACCCAAGGGTAGGTGTGAGTGACACATGTGAATGATGGATTTATGCCACATGTCCTCATCCTAACCATTCTAATATAACCTAATCAAGCTTAATAATGTGTGTAGGAAAAATAAATATTCCCTAACCTAAGGAAAATAAAAAACCTACACCAACAAAATACAAGTGTTCTTGTGTTGCTTGTATATTCATTTAGTGTCTCATAAAAAAATTGAGAGCTATTTCTCTCTTTTTTTCTTTGCTTTGTAATGTTTAATAAAGATAAATGCATAAAGATATGGTGTACAAAATTTGGAGTAAAGAATAATGGGAAGAATGAAGAGAAGCTCCTTCGAAAGAAGCAATGAAGGAGGAAATATCGAGTGGGTGGCATGGATGGAGAATTGATCCCATAGCCATTGGTGCAAACAGGATCCCTTTAGGCCAAATATATTGGAAAAAAGTCACTCTTGCATTATTCGATAGGGATTTAACTGAAAATAAGAGGGAATTAGCACAAGAGAGGATACAACCTTAATTTCACAAGAAAATGGGTCATGAATGACTTGAAGTTCAAAAGAAACAATGGGCAAAGCTAGCCAAGAAACAAACCCAATAGTAAGGCAATTGTAATACAATCCAAAGAATTGCATGCAACAATGAAGAGGCTAAAGGAGAGGGCCTTCTTCATAAAATGGGTACATGAGAATGGATAGAAAAAATAAAGATTTGAAAATGGTGGGAAGAAATAGGAGGGCTAGAGGTGAGAATTAAGATGCTACCAAAATAATTTTTGTTGATCAAATGTGAATCGGTGGAGGAAAAAAGGCAAAGGGCCATTAATGATGGATTGAAGAGGGATTTTCATCAAGGAGTGGGTCCCAAATTTCAACTTGTTATTATAGGAAATGGATAAAACCTTGATGTGGGTAAGATTATATAACCCGTCATCTAAGAATTGGAATGAAGAATGCCTAAATATAATCTGGAAAGCCTTAGGGACCTTCATTAAAGCAAATGATAATTTCACTAATGGAGGATTTGGGGTTTATCTTATATTTTTTGTTGAAATGGATTTAAATTGAGATCATTGGGAGGAGATTGAAATAATAATTGAAATGGGAAGGTGGAAATAGAAGATCAAATTGGATTCATCTCCAACTTAGAAAGGAAAGAGAACATAGACAAGACCTTTTGGGAAGAATCTTAGGAAGGATTTGTTCACTTTATTAGAAAGAATAATGGAGTGGAGGCCTACCACCCAATTGAGGCCATTGCCCGTGGAAGCAAGGGTATTACTAGAAGGGAAAAAGGAAGTGAAAGGAATGAAGTAGAAGAATTAAATAAATCTGATCAACACAATAGTTGAGAACATAGATAATTATGAAATTGATGAAAATGCCACAAATCTGGAGGTGGCATGTGGCCTATTTGGAATAACAAACAAGATTTAGTTGGAAAAAATCCAAGGAAAGAAAGGGATTTAGACAACCTAACAAAAATCATGTTAGTAGGAAATCCTCTCTCCATAGAAGAATGGGAGTGTGAAATCATGGAGAAAAGGCATTTGATAAAGAATCAAGAAAAGGAGGTAAAATCCAATATAATTATGGATCCAATAGGAAAATTGGGAATTAGTCAAAATGAATCCTTGAAGATTTTTTTGGATTGTGGGGAAGGGAAGAAAAAGGGGAGAAAGACCATAAATTAAAAGTTGAGCCAAGAAGGAGAAGTTGAGGGACAATTAAAAATTAATGGAATGTTGAGATCTAGGAAGGGAAAAACACTTCCTAGAGATCCATGAAGATCTCTTCATGGAATACTAGGGGCCTAAATTCCCCTAAGAAAAATTGTTTGGTCAAGTGCTAGATGGAGGTCTCGAATGTAGACGTGTTCATGTTGCAAGAGATGAAATTGACTAATGAAGATGTAGAGTGTTTCTAAAGAAAAATGAAATTCTATAATTATGAGAAGGTGTTATTGACGAGTGTTTTTGCACATTCTCAACACAGACAAAACACAAAGTATTTTGTCTCTCTTTAAAGGAAATCTGATTTCTATACTTCAAAAAGATTACCCCAAGGCTTCGATAGTGAGGTCTTGACTTTGCAAAAATGATTCGATGGTTTAATGATTTGTTGTTTAAAAAGGGGCCTTACAATTTCTTAGCTAGAACTTGATAACAAAGGTTTTGAATGGTTTTACAATTGACATGAAACCCTAACTAGATTTCCAATTTTGAGATCTAAAAATGGACTTTAACATTAGATTTTATAATTTGGGTGATGCTTTTCTTCCTGAAATACTCAATCTTCAAATAAAACTCAGAAGATAGGTTGTGAAGAAATTAAGTTAAGAAACTCTAAGGACAATGACAACAATGATTAAATGTTGTAAATAGACAAATCCCTCATAAAACCAATTCCTATTTACTTAGAGACTAACTTACAATGCCACAAGAACAGTGTAATCTTCAAAGCTAATAACAGATTTCTAGATTATGAAAACTCATGTAAATACCCAATTCTTGCGCAACTTAAACAAATCTTCATAATTGAACTAATATCAAAGGAAGGTTCAGACTACCCATGCAAAGAAACTTACAGTCAACAAATAAAAAATGGTATGAACCAGAGATTTATCAAATATATTTACACTTCATCACCATCATAACTAAACTATATCTAACATTGAAGAAAAAGAACTGTGCAAACATAAGAAACCATGAGTGAGACACCAAAAATCAATGCTTTGCTTGTATTGGTTTCAAAATGTTTGGTCACAACAATTCTAGTTCAACAACCTTTACAATGAGAGAATATTGCCTTTTATAGACAAGGGAAAAAAATATAAGGAAAAATTAATGGTGGAGATTATCTCAACACCAAGGGCCAAGATTACATTTGCATTTAATATTTGGAGATAATTAAATGTTTGCTACATATTCTTCATCTATCTCCAATTGAATTATGTTACAAATGTACCTAGGGATATGTAAAAGCGCATTATATTATACCTTTTCATTAAATTACATTTACAACATCCCAAGAAATTTGGGGCACAAATTTCCAAAAATGCCATGTATTTAAAATATATCCAAAAGTAGTCAGCTAGTATGTCACAAAAAGTTATCAATGATGCTTGTTCTTTCTAATTTCTCCTTGACATTGAATTTTACAAAAGCAATCAATACTAGAGTGAACTCATTGTTCGGTGGACCAACAGTGACATGAATCTTATAATATTGAGCATCATATTGATCAATTAATTAGTGGTGAAGAGCCATCCAAGTGGCCTCCTACTCGATAATTTTTTTAATCTTCACTAAAACTTGGGTAGCCTCATTCATGCAATCTATAGACAACTCTTCAAAGGGATCTTTATGGATTAAAAACTTGTATTGTTATTTTAGAACATGATAATTTATCTCTTTGGTGGCATCAACCTCATCTTTGTAAGTTCCCTAAAAAATTGCCCACAAGAGGCCAAAACTTCTTTAATTTGAGCATTAAATTTATTTATTTCTTGGTCAACTTGTACTACTATTTCTCTATAAAAATTAAAGGCATGAATCCAATAATATGGCTCTTTAAACAATTATTTTCTTAAGATGCCTTCTTTTATTAAGACCTCGTTAGGGAGCTTTTGGATGGCCTCAAGTTTGGGAAATACCAAACCGTGATATATTTCATTACTGCTGCAATCCTCCGCTAACTTTTCTACCTCTACCTTAAGAATATGGAAGTTATTATGCACTTGTATCTATCAATTTCTTTATTAACATAATTAAAAATATGCTTGAGCCAACCTTGGGTGGACTGGGTCCAAGATCTCATCTTCTCCATCTTGTCAACTTCATCTTTTGACAAGACAACTCGAGTTATTTTTTTGCTTGGCTCACTTCAAATTGGAGTAATTAAATTATGTTTGATAAAGGAAATAAGTTCAACCACTTGAGAATTCAACTTGGTTTTATTTGCCTCATCCTTATTCATTCTTTGAAAAATATTAGACTGGTCCTTGTAATTCCTCCATCCGCCGAGCTCAATTGGTAGGACTCAAGTTTATAGTTGAAATATTAAAATTCTTTGGAAAAATTCCCATGTTATATTTTTCCATTTTGGAAGTGGCCACATATAGGATTTTGGATCATGAGGCATCTATGGTCATGTGAGACCTTATTTTTTCCTTCTTTTTCTCTTTAAGTCTCTTTACCCTACTCAAAATAGCCTAAAGGCTTAGCTTGAGAACTTTGATGATTGGATTTATATTCTGAAGTTTCTCATCCAACCATGTAGGAGTTGCAAACTTATTAGAAGATTTTGTTTGTTGAGAAGAAGGAGAGGTCTCTTTTTTAATATTCTATGTATTTTCCTCTTCCCTTGTCGATTGCTTTGCTTTAGGATTAGGGATAGAAACATCTACAATTTTATCCTCATCCACAAACTTATCTTGTGAAGATGGAATTGATATATATTCCACTAAGGTTAGTCCTACCATGCCTTCCTTTTCTTTCTCCTATAAATCTTCCAATAATTTATCAATGCTTTTCATGGAAGGATGCTCAAGTGTTTCTCTTGAGGAGGATGGAGGGGTCATCTGTGCCAATTGATTCAACATAGATTTGTTGACCTAGGATCATACTGTAGCAGCCACCTCCTTAGGCATGTGGGAGAGGTGAGTTATGAATGACCGTGGAAGGTCAATAGAGGTAGGAGGGAAAGAAGTGGAAGGAATATTAGAATAAATGGTAGACATGGTGAATTGAGGGGATGAAATGGAAATAGTGGAAGGATGAGAAATTGGGGAAGGAGAAGAGTCAATGGTAATGGGAGCAATGGAGGGAGTAAGAATAGAAGTGTTGATATCTACAAATATATCAATGGGAGGAGGCAAAGAAAATATAACAGGAGAAATGGTGGATGCAAGGGGAGATGTGGAAATGTGAGAAGAAGGTGGAGGAATAGAGGTGGAAGGAGTGGGTGAAGGATAAGAATCCTCCCGACCTTCAGTGGTTGTTTCCACTAAAAAAATTCTAACTTTTCTAACTTGCTTTGTTTGAGGCTTACTCCCCTTTGTTGTTCTGGATTTTCTTTTATATACCTTGGCTTGGTGGTGGGTTTCCTTTATTCTTTGGTCTTCTTCTCCTTAACCTTGGCCTTAGGAGTCCTTTCTTCTTTCCCATTGGGTTCCTCACTAGGAACAACCTACTCATCAACATGTTATTCTTCATCAGAAGAATCTTGCTCTTCTTCTATCTTGTCATAGGTTAACTCCACGCCCTAAGCCATGAGAGAAGAGGTTTGGGCTTCTACCCACCTTTTAGTTATTTTTAGAACCAATCTAATTATGACATCTATATTAGTAATTTCCTCCTATGTCCAATTAGGAAGTGGAATCGGTTGATTTGCCACTTCAATATACTCATCCTCCTATAGTACTATACCATCTTCTTGCACTTGGTTTGGAATGACAGAGAGGTGGAGAGTCTCGATATATTCTATGGTAGCCCTAGAGTAAGTCATTTTCCTAACCTCTAGATCATCCTCACAATTAGCCTAAAAATATTTGATGTGTAGCTTGTGCCCATATTGTCTACCCATAGATTTCTTTATTTCGCCAAAAGGTTCAAAATGTCTTCTTTGACTATAAAAATTAAAACCAAAATTTTTCATTTCTACATCTAAGTATTCAACTAACTGAGGTGAGGGACAAGCATATAATCCTCTTCCAAGTTCCAAAGGATAAGGCACTTCTTCTCTATGTTTGTTCTTCAATAAATAGTTTGAGGCACAAAATTGCCTTGTCATTTCCAACATCACAATATTGTCATAAAGACACTTGGACAACCTATAGGGATCCTTGAGAAACCCTTAATCTTGAAATAGGTGAATTTTGGGAATTAGATAAATGAATACCCAAATCTACATCTCCATAGCTAAGGGGAAGAGCCTTTTTTAGGTCCCTTTGCAAGGCTCGAACTATGAACATCACAAATGCATCAGTCACTCTCTTGTAGTGATTTTTGGCATTTTACATCTATAGCTGAGGGTAACAACCATAAAACTTATGTTGATTTAGGCTAGTGCCAATAGGACCCAAGCATGTTAATCATTTGTATCTAAAATTGGCAGTGGGGATATACACTATATAGGAGGTCATGTTAAATATACTTGTCTTTTTCACTTAGAAAATTATTGATGGATATTGTCACTAATCATCTAGGAACAAGGGAACTTCTTTGTCCCTCTCAAAATCTCCTCAACATAGTAAAATATCCAACCGTTAAATGTGGTGTTGAACAGATTCTCATTACTTTGCTCAAAAGAGTTACCAAGTCATTGACTTCAATAATGAAGTCACTCTTGTATAAGTGTCTAGGTAATTTTTTGGGGAAAGATCTAGGGTGCTTCATTCACATTTCATTTAATAGTTTCATGCATACCTCTAGATCCTTATCAAACAATGATGTGTTTTGATCTTTGGTTGTTAAAGGCATACTAGAAAAAAGATGGAACACCAAAAGTTTATGCAATAGAGGAAACAAAAGGATCTACCAACACTCTACTATCGACAACTATTATCTTCCTAAAATATTTTTGATAATGGTCTCTACTTTCCATTATGAGATTTGGACATTGTACAATAGTAGGGAAGTTAGCAGCTTTAGGCGTCCCACTTTAAATGATTCTTTTTGCTAGATTAGTTTGTCTAACTCCAAAAATTATCTCTCTAAACTCTTTAATGTCAATATGACTCATGTTGGCATCCGCAACCATGCTCCAACAAGAGGTAATTCTGGTGGGAGGCTCCACACCTTTGAATTCATACTTCATCTTGGTTGTCCTATTCATGAAACCTACAAAACAAACCATTAATAGCAGATTGGCAAGTCATCATTAAATTTGAAAACTCCTTAAATGGATCCTTCTAAATGATCATAAATTATACTATCATTATGCATACTTATCATTTGACACCCCTAGAAGTGCTAGAAACAATTATTTTGCAAGGGTAACAAGTTTAATTTATACCATTTTATTAGAGAGATTCAAAGTCAAGAGATCTTGCAGAAAAAACCTAAGCATTCAACCCTTTGCAGAAAAATATAACCTTTCAAACCTTACAAAAAATTCACTCACATAACTCCATGGAAACCTTTTTTGTGGAAAAATGACCATAGACAAACCTCTGTAGAAAACTATGGGATGCTTAATTTTATAGAAAATCAAGCAAGGAAAAAATTATGCGAGAAAACTAGGGAGACATGAACAGGATTTTGTAAGCCCCAAATCCTCATAAACTCAATTTTGTGGAATATTATCCCGAGTTCAACTTTGTAGAAAATGAACGTGTCCTCGACCTTGTGGAAAATTGACCTTGTCGGATAACCATCAAACCTTTGCAAATGTGTTAGGCGAATTTTTTTGAAAGTTGTAAGATCGATTGTGGAAAGTTGAAGGGTGTGTAGATAAGGTCAAGAAATCACTAAATTTGCGCATCAACAAATCTCCACAGACTCAAGAAAAAAATGGGCAAATTTATTTTTACGAAAAAATGAGCATGCACTAAAAACCCACAAGCTTAGAGTATTTTCTTTGTGACAAAGTTAAAACATTCAAAGCTTGGAAAAACATGAGGAGGGAGAAATATGGAAAAAATGACCTTCAAAATATTCTCAAGACTCGAACTCGAACTCCATGCACTATGTGGAATCAAAAACCTAACTCTAAATGATGACTTGTTGCGTGAAAATGGTGACAAGATTTTCATAAGACAGCTTCAAAACTAGCCAACTCTAAGGTTTCAATTTATCTAAAAAGGACCCCAAGAATGAGGTTTAAGACTCGACAAGAACTAGGGCATAAAATCCTAAACTAGAAATCACAAAGACCAACAATTTGATAAACAAAAATTGCAAACCCCTAATTTATACTTGGTTTGATTAACATCCACACCAAGTCCAACGTACTAAGAAAAAAAATTAAGAAAAAAATGCCATTAAATTCTTCAATAAATGCTTAAAGCTTGCAAATTATTCAGCTAACCAATAAAACCTTTTCGAATAAAAGAATGCAAAAACCTAGAAATGCGAGTGAAATCTGGAGGTAGGTGATGAGGAGACTCTACAAATCATGAAGAAGGATGAACCTAAGTCACAAGGAGCTCCACATTTTCAGTTTAATTCACAAATTACTAAAAATAATTTGAAATTGGGCTCACAAAACTTAAATACCTAAGGCCACCAACCCTCATTAAATCTCTACAAGACAGGGTGGCGAGCACTAAAATGAAAAAAATTGACACTCATTTAACTTTGTGGGAATTTGCATCCCCTTCATCCTTATGAAAAAAATACCATTACTCAACCTTAATCCAGTCATGGTCAAATCCGCACAAATGAAAGTTTTGTGGAAAAACAAAGTCTTCTAGCTTTACGAAAATTGAGGGTTGCTTGACTCTATGAAAGCTTAAGGGAAATCCGACCTACCAAATCTCCACAAAACTTCAAACATTAGTCCTAGAATGTAATCAAGACTCTAAATCAAACAAACACCTACTCAAAAGGGAAAACTAACCAAAAGCACTCTAACCTAAAACCCGAAAAGCAAGGAAACCAAGCAAAAGAAAAGAGGGGGTCCTCACTTTCAGTGGGGAGTGTGTGCAAGGCACAATAGTTTCAATCCAAGGGTTCCTCTAAAGGGATAGCTATATTTTGGAGACCCCACCCAATGTAGGCAGAGAAGATGGCAGACAGTAAACATTGATCGAGTTGCAAGGTAAGGAGTCTATTTGTGAATTTTCATTTTATTTTGACAAATATTTATGGCCCAATGACATGCATTAGGAAAAAATAAACCTAGAGGGAACTCGACTAATTCATAGATACCCACCCAAATGAATTCCACATAATAGGGGTTTTTTAACACTATCTTACATAGCCAAGACAAATTAGGAGGAATACAAAGGAAATATCAGTCGCAAGTAGACTTTGAAGAATTTGTGGAGAGAAACCACCTAGCATAAATCCATATGAAAAATGGGATTTACACATGGACAAATAGATGGCTAAGTTTTAGTAATATAGTAGAGAAAATAGATAGATTTCTATATAAAGAAGACTTGAGCACAAAACCTATCTCTTTTGAATACAACATCACTCTAGTCTCAGGATGAGATCATTATCTAATCCAACTTTGGATAATAGGGAATAAGTGCCCAAGTATATGCCCATTCAAATTCAAAAATATGTGGATGAAGGATCCAGAGTTCTTGAACAAGATAGAATTATGGTAGAAAGAAGGACCTCACCCGAGTACCAAATTGTTTTATCTAGTGACAAAACTAAAAATATATGAAAAATAATTGAAACAATAGAATAAGAGTCACTTCAAAAACATTTTTGAGGTCAAAAAAGAAATAGAGAAGAAAATTCAGGAACTCAATAAGGAAGTGATCATAGTAGGGATTGGTTAGGGAAGATACCTTGTTGAAAAATAACTTATGAAAGAATATGGGGAAGTTCTTGCCAAGGAGGAAATCTTTTAGAGGCAGAAATTTACAGAGACATGGTTAAAAGATGGGGACAAAAACTCTAAATATTTTCACAATCCCACTTGAGATAAGAAAAATTGGATTGGTAGAGGGAGCAATAATAGAGGACCCTAAGATAATCAAAATAGAAATAATGGGTTACTTTCATAATATCCTTGATAATTGGGAGGGATCAAATTTAAGAGATCAAAACCAAATTGTGGAAATAATACTTAAATTTGTTTTGGATTGTCAAAAGAAAATGTTATCAGAACCATTCACAAAACAATAAATAAAGGAAGTAGCGAAACAAATCCATCTAGATAAAGCTCCAGGTTTGAATGACTTCTCGACAAGCTTCTACCACAAAAGCTGACATATAAGTAAAATGAAAGTAGTAGAAATAATAGAGGATTCTTTGAAGAATAACACACTGCTAAGGAAGGTAAACAATACATTGTTTGCATTAATTCTTAAGAAAGAATAAGCTTTTTCATTAAATGAGTTCCAACCAATATCACTATGCAATACACTTTACAAGATAATGAAAAAATCAATTGCCAATAGACTTAAAAGAATCTTGCTAGAGATCATAGTTGAAGAACAAACTAGGTTTGTTATAGGGAGATCAATATTAGATGGCATGATTATTGTACAAGAATCTATTCATTCAATCTAGAAGGGGGGAAACAAAGCATGCTAGTAAAATTTGACATCAAGAAAGCTTAAGACCGAGTAGATTGGAGATTTCCCTTTAAGGTCCCTTTGGCCTTTGGATTTGACAAAAAATGGTTTGATTGGATATTCAATTGCATAGCTATTGTTGTTATATGGAGCATAATCAGACTCAGAGGTTAAATTTTCCCCTTTTATCAACGTGATTTCCCCCCAAATAATTTAATGGGGGTTTGGGGGAAGTGCCCCCAAGGCGGGGTCAAGGGGCAGTGCCCCTTGCAAGGTTCAGGGGCAACACCCCCAAAACCTCAAACAACTTTATTATTTTATAAAGTCGTCAGGAGTTATTTTTTTCTATTGGCCGACATAAAAAACCATATTTTATAACTGACATAAGTCTTGATAAAATGGCTAAGGGTTAGGGTTAGGGTTTCTGTTGATATTGTATTGTAGAATTTTTTAGCAGTATTGAGTTGCAAGGATTACTAGTTGTAATCGATTCGATTTGCTGGATAATAATATTGGACTATTTGTTGGTGGATGTAGCCCGAGTTTGAGTGAGCCATGTTAAAAATTGTCTCTTGTTGTTATTATTTTTGTGTATTTTTCATTCCCCTATTTAATCTTTATTTCTATTTAATTGATATCTTTTGCATGCAATTCCTAACAACTATCTTGAGGTATTATGTCCTTATCAATGGCTCTCCAGAAGGATTCTTTGAGGTATCTTGAGGGCTCAGGTAGGGGGATTCATTATCCCCCTTTCTATTAATTATAATGACATATGAATTGGGAAGGACTATAACTCAAGATTTAGAAACTAGAAGATTAGAAGGCATCTAAATAAATAGCAACCTTCTAGCCATATCTCATCAATAATTTGTTTATGACACTATGTTTTTTGGAGCAACAAAGAGGAAAGAGGCAACTCATTCCCAAGATTCAAGGCAGGAGGTAAACACAGATAAATTAGAGATCTTTTTCTTCTCAACCAACCTTATAAATAACATAAAAAAAATGAGGGTTCTGAATTTTAAGATGGGAACTCTCCCAAGTGCATATCTTGCACTTCCTTTGGACAAGGGACTTAGAAGAAAAAAATATGGGATCTAATGGGTGAGAAAATATCTAATAGAATGATAACTTAGAGAGTGTGGTGGTTGTCATGGTTAGGAAGAATAACAATGCTAAAAGAAATAATTTCAGCACTACAAATTTATCTCATGTCATGTCTAGTATTATCCTTTGAAGGAAATCAAATGATAAACCAAAAAGTGAGAAAATTATTCTCGCAAGGTGATGCAAAAAAAGATAGAGTAGAATTAATAGCATGGGATAAGGTATGCAAGCCAAAGTGTGAAGGGGGGATCAGTCTTAGACAATAAATATCTCAAAACAAAGCTCTTGGGGTGAAGGTGGCATGGAAAATGTTTGAATAACCACAACTCAAATGGGTCAAAATCTTACAAAACAAGTATTTGGATAATCAAGACCCAACCAAAATACTAACAAAAATAATTCTCCCATAAGGTTCTGGATTATGGAACTTTATTAAGAAATGTAGATCAATTATAATTAACTACCTAACCTAGGATATCCATGATGGGAGGAATGCCCTCTTTTAGGAGGACTCTTGGGGAGGATTTCCTTGTTTGGAAAGAGGGATAGATTTGAACTAGTCAAAGTGGTTGCTAAAGTGGATGTGGGGCTTGAAGGTTAGAGACTATCTCAAAGTAGTGCAATAAGATGATATTTTAGTTTAGAGGCGGAAAGGGCTTGAGGGTTCAGACATTTCAGTTATGGAGGAGGATTCTTTGGAGAATATTTTAAAGGAGAGGACCATCTCAATTAGGGAAGGTTAAGATACAATCAAATGGAATGGGGTGATGTCAATTTAGTATAATACAAGAGATGATTATAGATTGTTAGATAATAATGAGGCTTGTACAAATATTCCAATGCATCTCTAGTGGAACAAAGATTATTTTCCTAAGGCTAGTACTTTTGTATGGGTGGCTCCACAAAAGAAAAATGCAACAATAAAAAAGTTCATCAAAATGGATTACAATGCACCATCTACATGCTCGTTAAGTAAAAGTTGGGAAGAAATTGTAGATCATTTATTGTTGGGATACCAATTTGTATAAGAGTGTGGAAATAGATTTTTACAAAGCTTAGGTGGATTAGTGCCCTACCTAATGATATTACGATCATCTTCAAAGCTTGACAAATCTTGAATAAATCAACCTCCTTATGTCTTTAGCTAACAAGTCTATCAATACTCATTTGGGAATTATGGAAATAATGCAACTAAAGGATATTTCAAGATAAGGAAATGAACATGCAATCATTTTTAAGTAAGGTGGAGGCGAATATTATAAAAGTGGAAATTTGCAGAGTGGGGGGAAAATACAAAGCATATATGATTATAGTTGGGATAATAATATGATGAAGAGATGACTTGGTTTATAGCCTCCCCTCATCAATGGACCAGGGGGTGCCCAAACTTGGATTAATAAAAGCATATCCAAATGGTATCCACCACAAAAGAGGTTTAAGTTGAACTTCAATAGTGCCTCAAGAGGCAATTTGAGTATTGCAAGGTTCGATGCATTATATGAAATTAAAATGGACAATAATATGCAAAGCCTTGAAACCCGCCAATAGAGGAACAAATAATGAGGCCAAGCTATAGGCCTTGATTTTTGGTCTCAATATATGCCTAAAGCTCAAAATAGAGAGACTTGAAATTGAAGGAGACTCTACAATCATAATAAATATAAGTAGAAAAAGACTAATGCAAAATTAGAAATTGGAAACTCTTTTGGAAGTAACACTTGGATTAAAAACCAAGTTTGTAGACTACACAACCAATCATGTATATCATGAGGAAAATAAGTATGTTGAATCACTTGCTAATGAAGTGGTTGACAACATCAAGAAAATTTTGATAGATAACCCTGACAAAAAAAGGATTAATCATTTTTACACGAGCTTGGTAGGTTGAAAGAAATTAAACATTGGAAAGGATCGAGGGCTTGCATGCTCACTGCTATGAAAGAGGTGAGATGGAAAATGTAATATTATGGGAGTTGGTAAGGATAGATTCCTCACATCGACTTGAACAACTAACACCCCTAGAAATAATTTCTTGCAGGTAAATCAAAATACAATCATACTAAACTATTAATCACTTGAGTTGGCAAAGCATAAGAAACATCAAATTAAGGATGCACACTCCCTCTAGTATGTGAAAAATGATTTGGTGTAGTGCTATAATTGTATGTAGCCGATCAAACAAATCTGCATTCTACTCTAGGTAATAACTCTTTGCAAAATTAGGGATGGACACCCCAATAAGGCTAGTGATTGTTGAGAGAAATGGATTTTTTAGGGAAGATCACAAACCATAGGTTGAAGATGGTCTTAAAATTTCATCATGGGCTAGTAATCTGGGTACTCGATGACTTCTTGGAAGCAAATAATAGATACAAAGTGAATACTGACGTTTCCTCTAGGTTCATGGCTGCTCTTTTGGATTTAGGAGAGGCCAAGAAAATGATGAAATCCGTAGCATGGGAAATTTTCAAGAAGCACTTTTTGGGTGGGCTTGACAAGGTTATTTAGGTGACACAACTCAACATTGACATCCCATCTTTGCAGGACATCCAAAAACTATTGGTGAATGAAGATGGGGTACAATGGTTGTTATTTTTAGAATTTAAAAAAAAAAATACTCTCATGCCACATAAGCATAGGGTAAACAAGGGTTGCTCCTTCTTGAAAAAGGTAATGAACCTAGGTTTGAAGCTTCTCAATAATGGGGAGGTGATTGGGAGAAAACTGAAGAGTTGATGGAAAGATGATTGAAGATTTGATTAAGATTTAAGGGGAGAAAAGAATCAATTAGGGGAAGAGATGACTCAGTTGATACTAGAAAGAATTCTCAATCACAAGAAAAAATGTAGAAAAGTGATTGAAATTGAAGTAATTATGTGTCTACCAAATATTATAGGGTCATTGATTTTTCCAAGGCATGTTTCTTAGGCGACCCTCCAAATTCATATAGGTCACCTAGGTGAATGTGTAGTCTCCTAATAAATTGTTCAATCAAAGGTTTGTAAAAGGTTTTTAGTGTTGCGTAAGTAATCAAAAATTATTTCAAAGGCTATATGAGATGGAGAAGAGGAATGGGAGAGTTTTCATCAAGAATGAAAAAGAAAAGAGGATGCATAATTCATGTCACATTGGTTGTAAGCTAGACTACAAAATCATCATCAAATTTTAATGTCAGTATGTGCAATTTCAGGGACTTACAAGTTCAAAGTTTTGAATCTATCAAGATTTTTTTTGGATTGAAGACAACATTTATGCTCTTTTTAATGGTAGAGATGAAATTTTTTGTCATAACTCTAATTAATGTAAGAACCCACTAGCATGATAGTTATGTTTAGTTTAAGTTCATTATTTTTGCATTGAATGAATTTTTGTTTTCTTTTTTAAATTGACAAGGCTCTTGTTTCATTCTTGTAATTTAAGGTTTTACATTTTAAAAGAATTTTCCATTGTTTGTTAAAGAAATACAAGCACCCTTTTCTCCACTTATTGATGAGATTATGAAAATAATTTTCTAAAGAGTTGAGAACTAAATGAGAGAGATAATGTCTCCATGATTTCTTGATTGTAATTTAGTCAATCAATAAAATATTTTGTAAGTTTAGATATGGTTCTTCTCTAGTAAATGATAGATACTTGGGATTTAGAATAATCTTTTACTTTGAGTTGTTTAGTCATTGAGCCATTTTTCAAGCTAAGGCTTACATTTTTTCTTAATAGAGGAATCAATACCTAGTGGGATCTACGAAGAAAATTCTTAATACACGCCACTATGACCTCTATCTACATGAGTCGTCCTTCAACCATACAAGAGTCGTCCTTCAACCATACAAGAAAAATACATTCTTGATATTTTGAGGCTATCCAAGATTTTTTGGAGATCTAATTTTCTTATTTTCTTAGAAATAATTGTACTCGAAATGTAATATGAGGCTTGAAATAATAAAAAAAACTGCTTAATTCTATTTTGAATATGTTATGCTACAATTATCAAGACGAATATTCTAACCATATAACATTTTCTATTTTGAGTTAGGTATTGACATGAAAATATCTAGGTTTGTCATCTACTTTGATTATTTTTGTATATTGAGATTGCATAATTATAAATATCTAAACACTGGGGGTATGCCTTATGGATTGATGATAATATATCTATAATTGTCATGATAAGTAATCATCCTAATAAATGTTCCACTTAAGAGCATCTAGGTTGCATGGGGGCCTGAAGCCATATTTAGTCTATTTTGATTTAATCGCCATGCTTTAGGAAGGAAGCTAATTATAAGAAAGGCCCATTCAAATGGTCAGTGAGATACAATAGTCATAAACACCACTTCATCTTCATTTTAGTTCCTTCAAAAAAAATTTACATTGAAGTGAAACACCATTTACATAACTTATCATCCTATAAAGTGCATAAACAAAGGTTGAGCTACCTATATTTTCCCAAGAGACTATTCTATTTGGTGAATAATAAAGGAAATACCTTCTCTCATATATTTCATATCCCCCTTTCATTGCTTTCTCTATAATATTGGGCCCAAAATACAAAGGAAAATTTACATCAACAATCCATTTTGATAAAGCGAGCAATATAATAATAGAGAACTATATGATTTGTATTGATCTCCTGTTATTTTGTTACGTCAATCATTTGGAATCCTTTATATTGGTGAATAATGAGAAGTTACTCCTTTAGCTATTTTTACTTTTGATTTTAAACCAAATTGGTGCACAAATATACCTCTCATTTGGAAGCTATACATCTACTCTCCATAACATTTTCTAGCATCCTCCAAGCCTATACAAAATGACTATTTAGAATAGGGTATGGACATTTATCAAATGATAGGGAAAATGGGATTTTTGTTTGACATGTTAGTTGTAAATTCCCTAGTATATATGTATGTAAAAATTGGAAGTATACATAATATGTGTGTACTATGAAAATACCTAAAGAGAACACGGTTTCATGAACTACAAATATTGCAAGATATACAAAAAATGAGTTGATAGAAAATGATTTTGAGGCTTTTAAGAAAATGCATTTCAAAGTTGTAAAACCATATTCCACAACCTTTTTAGCATCCTCCCAACCTATAAAAATTTGAGAGCCTTAGGATAACCTAGATTGACTTCCATGAAATAATAATAAGAACTAGATTTTTATCCCATGTTATTGTTGTAAGCACCCTAATAGACACACATGTAAAATGTGGAAGCATACATAAGGCACATGAATTATTTGACAAAAAATGTCTCAAAGAGATGTGGTCTTATGGACTTGAATGATTGCAGGATACACACAAAATGAGTTTAATGAGCAAGCCTTACAAACTTATAAGAAAATACAATCGACAGGAGTAAGGCCTATCTCCATGACCTTTGATAGAATCCTTCAAAGTTATACAATTTTTTTTGAAAAAGTGTATCAATTATGTATATTAAGTATTATGTGTTCATACAATAAGTATATATCATTATATTATATGATTTTATCTTTCTTTGTTCATAAAATTGTTTCTCTTTAATTTTATAGTGATTTGTTTGTAGTGTATCTAAAATGTAATATTCGTTAGAGATTAACAAAATTTTCCTATTAGGTTTTAATATTTTAAATTTCTTTATTATATTTTTTTAATCATTTGTCTTAACTATGCAGTTGATACAAGAAGAACATTGCAAAATATAATCTTGTTTTATTTCTTTCCTTTATCTTTTAGATATGTATTTTTAAAATGTTGAGGTATATACAAGGTAATTGAACTATTTGAAACTATACCTTGAAGATGTGGTCTCATTGATTGAAAATATTTTAGGATATGCACAAAATGTACATTTTCTTAAGAGTTTTCAAGGCCTTTTCAACTAAACCATTTTGCACATATATAACAATCACCACATTCCACGATACCACATTTATTTGGTGCATTTCATTGAAAATCCATAAATCCTCATTAAGAGCACCATTTTGTCATATCCCACAATTATTACATTCCATGAGATCATTTATCAAATAGTTCATATGTTTTTTGTATTCTCTCACACTTCAAATACACATCTACTAGGGAGTTTGCAACTAAAATAGTAGACACAAATCCACTTTAAATTATGCTTTCATGGATGTCCATACCTTGTTCCAAAGATCCCATTGTGGAACATGCCACTAGAATATTGACAAATATTGTGTAATGTAGCTTTACACTTGCCACTTGCATTTTCTTATAAGTTTCCAATGCTTTTTCAACAAACCCACTTTATGCATATCTTGCAATCATTACATTGTACAAGACCACATCTCTTTGAGGAATACTATTAAACCTTTAAACTACCTTGTGTATTCTATGAAACTATTACACTCTCATACTTATTATAAATTTCTAAAATCATATTCAATGAGAACGAATATTATTACAAATGATAGAAATGATGAATGTGGCTATTTTTTCTTTTTAAATAAGCCCCAAATTTAAAGTTGTGGAGTGAACCCACACAAAATATTTCCATTTTATTCCTATAATGTATAAATTAACATAATATCAATATGATATTTAAATCTACGCTGAGAAGATCCCCTCAACATATTCAACACTAAAAATAAGTATCAACTTCCAACCTAAAAAAAAGTCTTAGATGGGTTCAACTTAACAACAAATATATGACTCATTTAGAAGATCTTTCTCAAGAACACTAATGGAAGTTACAATTACTCAAAGTAATATTTGCAAAAGGATTCTTATTCTTTTCCACCACACTAGAAATGTAACCCTTGTATCCAAACAAAAGAAGGATAGCCTCCAATAACTTCAATAAGATATTAAACTCTCTAATGGTTAATATTTATTATGAAACTCTTAATTATCATTGGAAATAATCATCAATGCAAGACAATTTCAATACTTTTAAAGTTACTTCTTTCTTATAAACTCATCCAAAATCTCTTAAATTGTTATAGTTGTGAAAGTTATAATATATTATAAACAACATTTGAGAATGCTATTAATTTGTTGGTAGACACAAATATTTGTAACTTTATACATTAACAAATGTTAGTGTAAATAGTGAGATTATCAAACTAGTTAGATAATCACACTTTCTAGGTTGACCTATCCACACTAGTTAAGTCTCCACTTAAGAACTTATTGCTTTTTGTCCCACTTCATGTAGCTGAGAAATCGTACTCACCTTTCGAGACACCTAGTGCATGGACACTTTACACATGCTCATGCACTTGTTATTTAAGCATACAAATGTTACACATTTGGAGGGGTAGTCAGTCATTCAATCCCACATTCCTACCTCCTCTACCTTGGCTATATATGCAAGGCTCTCATTGAATATTTTCACACTCATTTTTATATGATAGACATCCTATTGTGATTATTTTATTTTCACTAGTGGAAGGTTTATTTGTTGCATTCAGATATTGACTTATCCAACAAGAAATGCACCTAATGACTCCAAAAATATAAATGTGTAAGCCTTAAAAAACTATAAATATCTACATGTATTGACCATTTGATAGTGCTTTTAGGTACTTTTATTAGTATAATTTTGATCATAACTCTAGCCTTGTGTATAACTATCAATTGAAGGATGAGAATAATTGGATTCATAGATAGGAGGACAAAGTATCTTTGGTTTTCTAGAGGCTAAAGGACAAACCTCATTTGGTTTCCTAAGGACAATCTCAGGTAAATCATATAGTTGTGTCAGACTTTCAGACAAGAAAATAGTTTCACCCAAAACCACATGACATACATGTGGCACATATAGTTTTGGGAAAAATTGTTTCACCTGAAACCATCTGACGTATATGTGGCACATACAGTGTTGAGCAAAACCTTTTCACCTGAAACTATAAAATATTTTTGTTGTTGTGAAAATTTGAATTGTGGTTGAATTTATGTGTAAGGTTTCAGGTGAAAACCTTTAGCTTGAAATTATCTATGTGCAATTTAGCTCTTTTTTGGGGCAAAGTTAGAAACACTTCAACTTCAACTCTAAATTTCTTCAACTAGGGTTATTTTCATGAAAATCTAAAAATACCCTTTTGTAAAGTTTAGAGTCCAAAATCCATT
This sequence comes from Sequoiadendron giganteum, assembly GCA_007115665.2. Lineage (NCBI taxonomy): Eukaryota > Viridiplantae > Streptophyta > Pinopsida > Cupressales > Cupressaceae > Sequoiadendron > Sequoiadendron giganteum. Next base: position 232,170,517 of record CM021107.1, on the reverse strand, counting down.
TTTTTTGATATTTTGATTACTTTTATTGTGATTTTTTAAATTTATTATAAGTAGATTTTTATAATCAAACATGAGACTTATTAGAAATAAAATAAAAATTAAAACATATATACATACGTACGTACGTACGTACATACGTACATACATACATACATACATACATATTAAAAATATACATTGTACTAGAGGAGAAAATCCTCTCCAAAAAGGTATAAATTGTTTTTTTTAATGATAAAAAAATTAGACAAAACTTGATGTCCCATAAAAATTATGACATTTTGGTAATTTTGACTTAAAATGTTATTGCAAAAAAATATTCATCGTTTTGTTTTTCATATACTAGATATTGAAGTTAACTATTTGGGAATTATTTTTTTTGTGACATCCCATCGACCTCACTTTTTTCTGAAAAATGCGTGATTCAAATTTTGCTTTTATATTTATAAAAAATATATATCAAACCATTTTTAAAAAATACAAACACAAACTTCATCAAGAGTTCTACATTTCATTAGGTTATGTCATTTTGAAATTTAAAACATAAAGACCACTTCTATGCGATTGAAGTTGAATTATTTTTATTTGTGTTGGTCATTTCTTTTACAAAAGTGTGACATATGTTTGTACTTTTACCCTCTCATTTAGAGGTTGTATTTGTGTTGAAAGCTTTTGTTTTATTTTCTAGCGAGTGCTTGTATTTAGAGCAACAATGCATTATAATAACAAATTTGATTCATATTTATCTATTGTTTATTTGGGATATTTGGACATATTTATTTAGCTCTAGCATATTTGTGAAGATTTCTATTGTTTATGCAATCTTTTGCCACATCTTCCATATATTGTTATTTGATAAAATAAAATATATAAAAATCATTATTCATCCACTTATGCCCTTATCAAATTTTGGTAATCATAAAGTGTTGAATAATAATATTTACTCATTGTATGCTCTTACCCAGCCCTCATGGAATCTTAGTGCCTAGGTTGTAAATATTTTATGCTAAAATTTGTTGAGGTCACTATATTAAGCCCAATCCTTATTTTCCTTGATAAGGATATAAAAATACTTTTTATAAAGGGGTTAGATTAGGAAAATAAAAGTAAAATATAATAATAATAATAAATTAATATTTTCACATATGGGTTATGAGTTTGCATAAAGGAGTGTTATAACCCTTAAGAAACTTTGCATTTTAATCATGACGGAGTTTATGATAGATTATATGATAACTCATTGGTGAGGAGTTACAAATTAGCATTCATGACAAAATGGAGACTATTTGGAAAAATATTTTTATTTAATTTATCAATTACTATTTAGAGAGGGAGATGGGGCATTGGAATCAAAAACTTATTAATAAGAAATTTTTATTTTTTAGATTACTTATTATGCAAGAATATGGAGTATTAGTTTCCATAAAGGAGTCTTGGCATTTTAATCATGATTTTTTTTATGATATATTATATGACAACTCATTGACTAGGAGTTACAATTTAGCATTCATGAAAAAATGAGACTATTTTGAAAATATAATCTTATTTAATTTATCAATTACTATTTAGAGAGGAGGACGGGACATTGGAATTAAAAACATATTAATAAGAATTTTTAATTTTTAGATTACTTAATAATAAATTAATATTTTAGCATATGGGATATGAGATCTTATAAAGGAGTGTTGTAACTTCCAAGACACTAAGACATTTTAATCATTATAGATTCCATGATAGTATGACAACTTATTGATGAGGACTTATAAATTAACATTCATTGACAACTCATTGATGACGAGTTACAAATTAACATTTATTGACAACTCGTTGATGAGGAGTTACAAATTAGCATTCATGACAAAATGAAGACTATTTTGAAAAAATAATCTTATTAGTACTTGTGTGTAGGCAATATTATTGCAACGAGTTCTTCAACTCATTTTGTTAATTAGTTATTAATAAGTTGCTTTTAAACCAATTAAAAAATAAAATTTTATACTCTTCAAATACAATTTAATCTTTTTAAAGTGAACACGTTAAATATTTAACTTTAAAAATTATAAAAAATATTTCTCTTAAACATAATTGGTTAAGAAGTTTGGAGTGTTATGAGCGAATTTGTAGGGAACACAAGATAAACTATATTTGTACAATTTTTTAAGAATGATTTTTAGTTTTAGCTTTATAAAGTCATTTAATTAAATCTTTCTAAAATAAATAAATAAATGTTACTTTTACTAATACAATATTCTATAATTTAATAGGATATATATAATATATTATATTTTTTAATGTATATATAAAATTAAATAAAGTGATTTTTCTAGATACATACATAAATTTTTTATATTTATGTATGAAATTTTTATTTTTTATTAAAAAAAACTCACAAAAGTCAATTAACTATTCTATGGAGATTTTGATTCACACTATAAAAATAATAAAATAAAACTTAGGTAAATAACAATGGCAGAGAAAAGGAAGGACCGTGGTGATCGCAGGTTGCAGGAACTTTAAGGACATTGAGGACCTCAAACTAGGTGGCTTTATAATTGACGACATAAAGGGCACCCACCGAATCCTCCATGGTGTGCACCACAACAAGCATGGAAGGTTTCGACAAATGGTGGAAAGGGTTCTCACAACAACCAAAATGGAGGGTCGTAACCACAGGGTATTTCAAAGAAAAATGGGGGTATGCAAGCTTATGACTAACAGAGTGAGTAGATGTTCAAAAGCTAGAAAAGAAGTTTTGGAGGCCAAAGCAACATGGTGACTAGGAGCCATTGAATTAGGTAAACACTACCTTTGAAGATACATCTATTGTTTCCTTAGCAGTAGAGGGTCAAGCTTGGAATGAGTCTGTGGGTCTTCTAAAGGAGAAAGCTTTTTTCATGAAATGGAGTGGCCCATGGCTGACATTTAGAAGGGTTAGAAATTGGTGCAACGAGCACTGGGGGGAACCTACTATTCTGAAAACACTCCTAAATGGGTTCTATCTGGTTATATGCTCGAGTCCTAAGGATAAAGAGTGGATTATGAACAATGAGCCTTTTTTAATGGGGGGAAAAGGGTTTTACTTGAAGGACTGGGTCCTGAATTTCAATCCTAAAACTAAAATTATCTCAGAGGTACCAATTTTGATCCGATTGTATAACTTACCCCATGAGTATTGGGGTATAGAAACCCTAAAACTGATAGGAAACAAAATTGGCACCTTTGTCAAAGCAAATGAAGCTATAACTAATCAAGACTATCATGTATGCCCGTATCTGTATTCTTTGGCAATCCATACACCCTCTCCCAACAATGGTAGAACTAAAAACAGGGGAGGTAACCTAGAAGCAAATGATAGAAGTTGAATAAAATATTGAGATGTGCTCTACTTGCAAAGGGATAGGGCACCCGATTGGGGAATGTAGTCTGTCAGAGAGAGGCAAAGGTTTGGAGCAAAATGCTCTAATAGACCTACTTTTACTCAAAGAAAGTGATTTTCAAGCAAAGGATAATAGCTTTATGGAAGAAATGTCAAGGAAATAGGATAGGTGTGAAGTTGAAGATTAGGGTTTGAGCAACTCCAAAATGAACCTAGGTTTGTGGACAAACCATCAGGAAGTGAAAACTTTTGCTGGAGAGAAAAGGATTGAAGGGGAAATCTTGGGGAGGCCAGAGGAGTTAGTGTCTGAAGGGTTTCAAGATGAGGTGATTAAGGTAACTCCTTTTGGGATAAAAGTTAATTAGCTATAAGCTTCTGGTGCATTAATAGTTGGTAAGATGACGGAGTGGGAGGATGAGCCCAAGGTAGATAAATACAAGGCTTAAAAGGATGTCGTGTTGGAGGGCCATTCAGGAAAGGCAGATCGAGTTTCAATAAAATTTTCACCTTTGGAAAAATCTAAATCATAAATTGTTACATCGGGTGTAAGCCCCCCCAATAGCCTAACAAAATCCATCAGTGAACAGAGACATCTTAAATAATCAAAGAGGGGAAAAACTAGGTGAGGAGACAGTGGATAGTATTAACTCTCAAAAAAATTCTCCTCAAGATGGAAATAATCTTGAATATGTCAACTTTGAAAATGAAGATCTCATTTTCAAGGACATATAGATTTTGCCAATTAAGAATCTAGAAAGCTCGTTTGAGGAAGAACGAGATGAGGGAAGCCCCTTTGAAGACCTAGATCTTGATTCCCCATCGAAGGAGGAGGAAGGTAATGGTGATGTTCTAGGCTTAAGCTCGGAAGTGGGGATTAAAGAGAAAAGAACTTTGGCACAGTTGTTGGCGAAACACAATAAGATCAAGCTGGGGGAAAAGAAGAAACAGGGCCCTCAGCCAATTAGGGTTAAATTGGAAATTGCTGGAAGTGTAGCAAGCCAAAAAAGACTGAGATCGGAAAAAGGCTATGAATTTTCCTGGGAGCAATGAGGGTCCTTTCATGGAATGTCAGGGGCTCTAATGCCCCTGACAAGATCCGTTTGTTCAAGAGATGTCTTGATCAAACTCATCCAGATATGGTTTTGTTGCAAGAGCTAAAGATAAGTGTGTCAGATGTTAAAGCCTTTAGAAAACGTTTCAGCTATTAGAAGTGTTACATTGTGGAAGCTAGAGGGGCCTCGGGAGGTCTAGGGTTTCTTTACAAAGAAGCAGTAATGGAGGTTCATACACTCAGATCTGAAAAATCATGGTAGTGGGTAGATATTATTTCTAAGCAACTGCTTACAAGCTTCTTCTTGATAAATGTTTATGGTCCAAATAGTAGTCTAGAAATACGAAGGGTATGGGGAGAGATCTTTGAGGTAATGACAAATAACACTGAAAGATTTTTCCTTATAGGTGGAGACTTTAATGAAATTCTAAGGCCATCAGACAAGAAAGGGGTTCTTGGCTGGTTAAATCGAAAACATAAAGATTTCAGTGTTTTTGTAACCAACAATGATCTTTTTGAAATTCAGTTCAAAAATGGGTCCTTTACGTGGACTAATAGAAGGTATGGTTTTCTAAATATAGTAGATAAATTAGACAGATTCTTTATTGCTGGTAATTGGGCTAACTTCCACTGGACCCTTCAAGCTGAAATCCTCCCTATTATTGGCTCAGATCACTATCCGATCAACGTGCGAATTCAAAAGGAGGAAGCTCTTGACCGTTGCCCATTTAAATTTGAAAAAAAATTGGTTAAGGGAAGATGGATTTCTCGAGATTGTAGTAGGATGGTGGTCAAATGCACCACAAAGAAGGGGAAACAAAGCCTTTGTATTTTTCAAAAAATTGCAATTTGTTAATGAACAACTGAAGAAATGGAACAAGGAGGTATTCAAGAATATTTTCTCAGAAAAAACTTAATTTGGAGTAGGAACTGGAGAAGCTACACTCAAAGGTCATTGAAGGAGGTTTGAGTGAGGAAGATTTTCAAATAGAAAAATTACTAAATAAGCAGTATGCGGAGGTTTTGGCCCATGAAGATTTTTTTTGGAGGAAAAAATCAAGAGAGACATGGCTTAAGGAGGGGGATCAAAACACAAAGTTCTTTCAAAATGCTGTGAAGGCCAGAAGATCCTGCAATAAAATCTTTTCGATATAGGACAAAAATGGAAACACCCTCACATAAAAAGATGTTATAATCAAGGAAGCAGTGAGATTTTTCACTGAACCTTTTAGTAATAGTCAGGTTGATCTCTCACAGGAGAATGAAGTGTTGGAAGTAATTCCTAGATGTGTTTCTGAGGCTCAAAATGAAGCACTCACAAAGGCAGTCACCACGGAAGAAGTAAAATCTTCCCTTTTCAACATTGGTGGGGATAAAGCTCCTAGTTCATATGGATTTCCAACACTCTTCTTTCAGAAGATGTGGGACATTTTGGCTCAGGAGCTTTGGGAGGTGGTAGAGGAATCTAGGAGGGAGGGGTTTGTATTGAAAGATTTTAACAATACTTTCATTGCCCTAGTCACTAAGAAAGAAGAAATACTATCTTTCAATGATTTTAGACCCATTGCCCTATGTAATATAGTGTACAAAATAATCTCAAAAGTGATGGCAAATAGGCTTAAAGGTGTTCTCGATGCGGTGATTTCTGTTAGATTCTTCGAGAAGCGAGAATCGAGTCAGGATTTGATGTCGGTCGTAGATCACATGCAACTTCACTCAACAGATGATTGAAGATCAAAATAGCGAAATGAAGAGAAATATGAAATGAGAGAACAATGGAGACAAAGCAAGAGAATTTGAGAATACTCTCATGACTCTCACCAAACAATCACCGATCTAGCCGAACTAGCCGAACTACTAAAGGTGAGAGGAGAGTGCTCAATATATAGAAAAATAAGGGCAAATACATCTAATACATGCATTTACTCCTACTACTCATAAAATGTGGGAGGTTATCACCTACTTGGAAAATGAAAAGACATGTGGCATAACCTCCTCAATTGAAGACAAGAGAGAGGTGGCACATAAATCTAGAAGAGGGTGAGAAACCCAACTACCCCATAAACTACTCATGTAAAAACAAAATAGTGGTTATGAGAGGTGGCACAACAAGCCAAAAGAGGATGTGTAACTCAACTACCCATGTGTGGGGAGAGTGACACATGTAGCTGTTGTATTTTTCCATGTGTCCTCATATTACCACAATTAATAAACCTAAGAAATCTTAAATAATAATGTGTAGAAAAAATAAATACCCCCTAACATAAGGAAATTAAAAAACCTACACTAACACCCCCCCTTAAGCGTAGCTTAGGTGGCTAAAAAGATGGGTCCCGATAAATGAGGCCATGTTAGGTACCCATGTACATAGAGATCCCCCCAAAAGAAGAAGCCCCTCATAAGAGGAATAGCCCTCACTAAATAAAGAGATTAAATACCCCCTCCCCCCCCCAAAAGTAGAGAGAGGAGAAAGAAGGACTAAGAAGCCCCTCCTGAAATAGACACCTGTCACACCCCTAGCAAAGCTCACAAATGAAGGAACTTTCTCTCTGTGAAGGGTTTGGTGAAGATGTATGTAGTCTGATGTGATGTAGAACAATACTTAAGATCAATGATGCCTTCCTGAATTAACTCCTGAATGTAGTGCATATGTATCTCAATGTGTTTTGTCCTCTGGTGATGAACTGGATTCTTTGAGATCTGTATAACACTTTGATTATCACAAAAGATGACTATAGGCTTTCTAAATGGAATGCCAAACTTAGTGAGAATATTCTGAAGCCAAATATCCTCAATGGTGGCATTAACTACCCCTCACTACTCAACCTCTGTAGATGAAAGAGCAATTGCAAATTGCTTCTTGCTCGACCAACAAATTGGACCAGAGCCAAGAGAGAAACAATACCTAGAAGTAGACTTGTGATCCTGAGAATCACCTGCCCAATCTGAATTTGTAAATCCCACCAAGTCAATATCCAGACCTACTGCATAGTGAATCCTATAACTATGAGTACCCTTAATGTAGTGGAGGATCCGCTTAGCTGCCTTCCAATGCAACTCATGTGGCTCCTGCATAAATCTAGAGACCATGCCCACAACATATGAAATGTTGGGTCTCGTATGAGTCAAGTAGATGAGACTCCCAACAAGTTATTGGTATAAAGTGCTATCAACCAAAAGTGAGGAACAATTAGCCTCAAGTTTGACCCCTGACAGAAATGGAGTCGGTGCAGGCTTACAGTCAGCCATGCAAAATATAGAGAGCATTTCAAGTGCATACTTGGGTTGTCCAAGGAAGATACCCAGATATGATTGAGTGATCTCAATCCCTAAGAAATAATGAAAAAAACCCAAGTTTGACATCAAAAATCTATCATGTAGAGCAATTTTCACTGCCTTGATGGTGGATCAATGACTCCTAATGATCAACAAGTCATCGGCATATAGAACCAGAAATGTGAGAGTATCATCCTGCTACAAAATGTAGACATTTAGATCATAATGGAATTGAGTGAACCCAACTCTCAAAAGGAAGGAGTCCATCTTGGCATACCAAGCTCGAGGAGCTTGTTTAAGGTCATAGAGAGACTTCCAAAGATGACACACAAGTGAAGGATCCTGGAGGAATCCCTGTGGCTGCTCCATGTAGATTTCCTCCTGAAGGTCACCATGAAGAAAGACACTGTTCACATCCATTTGATGAACTTCCCAATGATGGGCTACAACTATAGCAAGGACAATTTGGATTGAATTCATCTTAGCAACTGGTTCAAAATTCTTAGAGTAGTCAATCCTAGGGACCTGGGAGAATCCTTTTGCAACCAAGCAAGCCTTATGCTTATCAACTAACCCATATGCTATAAATTTTTTCAGATAGATCCACTTGCATTGAACAAGTTTCCTTCCTTTGGGAAGAGGTACTAGATCCCATGTGTGATTCCTCTCTAAGGAATTGAACTCTTCTTGCATTGCAACATCCCACTCGGGAATACCTGAAGCTTCTCGAAAAGACTATGGATCATAAGCTGAAGCAACGAAGAGATGAGGAGCCTACTGAAATTGTGACCTGGTTCTTCTAGTATCTGATGGATCACCAACCCAATCACGTGCTGATTCTAATGTCTGACGAACCCAAATAGGTGTAGGGGTTGGAGAGTCTGGAGGAGAATCATCAACCTCTGAATGATGACTAGGAGAATAATGTGAATCCACATCATCATTGTCACCATCTGAAGTGGAGGAAGAAGACTCCTCATCAAGATTAGGAGGATTAAGATCCTTTGAAGAACTATCATCATGATGCACAAGCTCCAAACTGATAGTAGAAGGAGAAGTGGTAAGAGAAGAAATTGAAGGGCTCTCCTCAAAATGAACGCTCCTCTCAATGAACAACTCATGAGTGGTAGGATGGAGAAGCCTATAGCCTTTGACATCATTTGGATACCCAAAAAATATGCAAGGCTTGCTCTGTGGATCCATAGCCTTGCATTTCTCTACTGGAATATGGGCCCATGCAAGAGAACTAAACACTCGAAAGTGCTTAACTGTGGGTTTCCGACTAGTCAAAGCTTGAAAAGGAGTTACCCCCTTAACAACTTTGTGAGGAACTTTGTTATGGATGTAACACGCACAATTGATGGCCTCTGCCCAGTATTGAGGTGCCAAATATTTGGAGTGAATCATACAATTTTCCATCTCTTTTAAGGACCTATTCTTGCATTTTGTGACACCATTATGTTGAGGACTGTATGGAACTATGTGCTGCATGTTGATACCTTCTAAAGCACAAAACTGTTCAAATTGATGATTAATATATTCACCCCCATTATCTGTACACAAAATCTTGATGAACTTCCCAGATTGTTTCTCTGCAAAAGCTTTGAAATCCTGAAAATGCTCAAAGACCTCAGACTTCTGTTTGAGAAAGTAAACCTAAGCGTATCTAGAAAAGTCATCAATAAATGTCAAGACATATCTAGCCCTGCTGAAAGATGGTTGTGGAAATGGTCCTGCCAAGTCACTGTGTACCAACTCCAATAGTTGTGTAGCCCTCCATTCTTTGCCTTTCATCATATTTCTCCTCAGGATGCTTACCAATAATGCATCCTTGGAAAACACCATCAGAAAATTGAATAGAAGGCAACCCTATAACCATATCCTACTGACTGAGTTGTTACAAGTAATGGTATTTCAAGAGGCCAAACCGTTGATGCCACAAACAAATCACCTCATTTGCATGAGTGAGTAAGGCTGTCGAAGGAGAGTCAGGAACAAAGTGAGAAAATTGATATAGTTTGGACTGATCATCTACTTTTCCCACAACAATTGTAGACCCATTATGCATTTCACTGATTACCACTGTATCTGGAGTGAACTCAACTTGCTTGCTAGAACCAGTGTGAGTGATCTGATAAACAAATAGGAGATTAGTTGAAAAAGATGGAACACAAAGAACATCCTCAAATGTCCCTTCACCCACATCAATAGACCCTCTCCCATGCACTTCAACAAGATTGTCATCACCCATTAATATGGTTGGTATAGAACTGGCTCCAAAGAGGCAAAATTATCCTCTAATGAGGCCATGTGGTGCGAAGCACCCGAGTCAACGATCCAAGAATCTGGTTGTGAAGCAACAACAACTAGGGCCTTTCCCTTTCCTTTCCCCTTACTTTTGTCTGTGTCCTTAGAAGAACCTTCTAATGAACTCTGTTTAATTGAATCAGGCACCCTGATATTGTTATTTTCTAGAAGATGTGAAAGGTGGTCAATTTTTTTCTTTAAAAATTTATGTTCATCATGGCCAGGTCTCTTACAGTAAGAACACTTGACCTTCTCCTTCTTAGGTTGATCACCTTTTGATGAAGAGGTCTGATTATCTGCTTTTGAAGTAGCATATTTCTTATATTTCTTCTTCTCTCCTTGGTTCTTTTGTTTCTTATCTTGCTTATTAGACCCTTTTTGTTCTTTTGTGCCATGATTAACAACCAAGGCATGCGACTTAGAGAGTTTAATTGTACCCATTAGAACCAATTTGTCCTGCTCCCTAGTGAGCTCTGCAACAAATTCGTCTAGAGAAGGCATTTTGTAGCATAGAAAGTAGAAACAAATACAAAATAGTTAGGACCAAGATTAGAAAGAATACTCAAGATTAGTTGCTTATCATTCTTCTTGATTCCACACTATTCTAACTGTAATCTAATGGCCTTCAATTTTGTGAAGAAGTCTTGTATGGTGTCAAAATTTGAAGGACTTAACCCTATGAGTTCATTCTCCAATTGATGACCCCTTAACTCATCCTGCTTACCAAAGAGGCTTTCCAATTTAGTCGACACATCATTTGGTGTTTTAGCAGATTCAATATGAAAAAGGAGGTCAAGAGAGATTGACATGCACAAAGTACCAAAGGCTTCGTCACATTTATTAAACCATTTAATCTTTTCTACATCATCTTTTGGTTCAATTTCAAGTCCCATTATAACATGATGATATCCATGTCTTTTTAGATATATTATCATCTTAGATTTCCATTCAAAATAGTTATATGGAGTTAAAACTGGAACTGTAGATGCATCCATGAGTGCAAAAAAGAAGATTGCAAAGAAGAAAGAAAAGTGCCAAGAAAGAAGACACACGAGACACCCTCCCTTTCCACTAGTATCAAAAATCACCCCCCAAATATTACAATGTTGGCACTTTATGATTAGTGCTTTTACAAGGCTTTTCTAGATTACAAAACTTTTAAGCCCCTTAAAGGCCAAAATTACAATTTTGGTACAAATTAATTTGAAATAAAATCAGAAAAAGAAAGCCTTGTAGCTGTGATTTACCCTTCAATATCTTTCCTACACCTTTTTCTTTTTGAAAAATAGATTACAAAAGTGAAAGATATGATTTACTGAAGGTAAAAAAAAATAGCAGATTCAACCGGCAATATCTAATGGAAAAAAGGCAGAAATTTTTACTCAAACCTTCATGGATGGAAAGTTCTCGATTCCAGCTTTTCGAAAATTAATCATTTGCGAAAATTTTGACACCCGAGGCAAAAGTTATGCAATTTTGAAAAACTGTGCAAAATTTGCCCATCATAAACGACTCATGCCTGTTTTTGACTTGATTTTTGCAAAATCTATAACTTTTTGCAAAAAGTAACGATTATCTAGATTATTTTTCGATGCTATGAATAAAACCCATAAATCTTCTTCTTCTTCTTCTTCTTTTTTTTTTTTTCTGGAAATGAGTGGAAGCTAGAATTTCGAAGCCAAAATGAAAACGGCTCCAGTAAAAATTTAGGAAAAATTTTTACTCTGATTTTTACTGTGTCCTCCAATCTTTGATTTTGGTGAAACGAAAGCCACTAGTGACTTTTCTTAATCTTCTGGACGCTATGGAGACGCTGAAAATGCCTCCAGGATTACCAAAAGAGCTGCAATCACCAAGATCTCACAAGAACACAAATATGTGTGCCAGAGTAATACAAATGTTTTATTTTTCCTTCAAATTGTTCTGATTCTCTAGGTCATTCGAGGATGCAGGAGAAGAACATACTTGGTTTTTGAGGAGAAAATTCAACAATATATTAGTCTCAAATCTCTCAAAAAAAACAATGAGCTATATCTGACAAACCCGCTCTAGTACCATGTTAGATTCTTCGAGAAGCGAGAATCGAGTCAGGATTTGATGTCGATCGTAGATCACATGCAACTTCACTCAACAGATGATCGAAGATCAAAATAGCGAAATGAAGAGAAATATGAAATGAGAGAACAATGGAGACAAATTAAGAGAATTTGAGAATACTCTCGTGACTCTCACCAAACAATCACCGAACTAGCCGAACTAGTGAAGGTGAGAGGAGAGTGCTCAATATATAGAAAAATAAGGGCAAATACATCCAATAGGTGCATCAACACCTACTACCCATAAAAGCTGGGAGGTTATCACCTACTTGGTAAATGACAAGACATGTTGCATAACCTCCTCAAGTGAAGACAAGAGATAGGTGGCACATAAAGCCAAAAGAGGGTGAGAAACCCAACTACCCCATAAACTACTTAGGTAAAAACATAATAGTGGTTATGAGAGGTGGCACAACAAGCCAAAAGAGGATGTGTAACTCAACTACCCATGTGTGGGGAGAGAGTGACACATGTAGTTGTTGGATTTTGCCATGTGTCCTCATATTACCACATCTAATAAACCTAGCAAGCTTAAATAATAATGTGTAGGAAAAATAAATACCCCCTAACATAAGGAAATTAAAAAACCTACACTAACAATTTCCCCTGAACAAAGGGGTTTTTCTCCAAACTGGTCCATTTATGAAGGTATTATTGTTGCACATGAAGTAATTCACTCCATAAGGTTACCTCGAACAAATAAAATGTTGGTGAAGCTGGACATTAGGAAAGCTTATGATGAAGTGAACAAAATATTTCTCTTAAAGATCCTCAGAAGGTTTGGGTTTAGTGAGGACTAGATTAAATGGGTGGCAAGCAGTATAAATACCCCTTGGTTCTCGGTTTTATTCAATGGTAGCCCACAAGGTTTCTTTGCTTCGGAAAAGGAAATTCGACAGGGAGATCCCATCTCTCCTTTCCTCTTCATCATAATGGTAGAAGCATTGGGGAGATTAATCTCTAAAAAGAGGGAGGAAGGGGGATGGAAGGGTGTTCATGTAGCAGAAGGAGTTGATCCTCTATCACATCTACAGTTTACGGATGACACGCTTCTCATGGGAGAAGCCTCTTTAGGGAAGCAAGGCTGATGAAAAATATTCCAGACAAATATAGTAAAGCTTTCGCTTAGTGTATTAATTGGAGAAAATAAGAGATTTTATTCTTCAATACCTATTGTCAGAAACAAAGAGAAATTTGTTCACTTTTGGGAATGAAGATGGGTTCTCTTCTAGAAAGGTATCTAGGTATCCCCTTATTTAGGGGTGCGAATAAGTCGACGATTTGGAAGGACCTTGTAGATTGTTGTTTGAAGCATATGGATGGATGGAAAAGTAGGTGGTTGACGTCGGTTGGAAGAATCCTAATGCTAAAGTTTGTTATCTCAGCCATCCCTATCTTCTCTATGATGTGCCTCAAAATCCCCAAAAAAATTGTCAAGGTTGTAGGGCAGAGAATGAGATTTTTTTTTGGAATGGGGCAACGAAGCAGGACAAAATTTTGTTATTATCATGGGAAAAAGATTTTGAGGTGAAAGGAAAAGGTGGTGCAGGGCTAAGAGACTGGAATATCATGAATGAGGCTCTGGGAGCGAAGTTGGTATGGAATATTTACTCATAGCCTTCTCAGCTATGGGTTTGAATTCTAAAATCCAAGTACTTGGACTCGATGGAAAATAGTAGAATTTTTACTATGCAGAATCCACCTTTCGATTCGACAATTTGGAATTTTGTGATTTCCTACCGCTAGGTCAAAGTGGATCACATCACCTGGCAAATTGGGAATGGCTCAAAAGTGAAATTTTGGGATGATTCATGGCAGGGATTCACAACCTTAAAGGAAAATGTTGAATTGTAAGACCTAAGACTTTGGTTCACACAACATTGGGGAGAAAAGGTTTGTGATTATCTGGAGTTCAAGGGTGATGCAGTAGGTGGTAATTGGGGGTGGAATTCCCTATAGGATGTCTACCTATCAAACCAACAAAAGGTTCTTATGTAGGGAATTTTCAAGTCGAGAAAGATCTTAAGATCTAACAAGGAAGATAAGGTGGTGTGGTGTGGAGCAGTTGATGGGAGGTATTCGATGAAAATAGGTTATCAATTTTTGGACACAGAGGCTGGCAATGAGAACTGGCCAATTGAATTATGCTAGGGGAAAGAATACCTACCCAAAGCAGGCGCTTTTACATGGCTGGCAATATGGGGTCGCATCCTCATAGGTGAGAGAAGGAAACGTCTAGGTTTCTGTGGACCAACCAAATGTGTAATGTGTTCAGGGGCAGAGGAAACCAGTGACCATCTACTATTGCATTGTAAGTCAACAAAAAAATGTTGGGAGATGCTAAGGAGATATTTGGGGTGGAAAATCCCTACCCTTGAAACGCTAAGGAAGGTCTTTGAAGGCTGGCCTCTACCTAGGAAAAAATAGATTTTTTCTTGCGTATGGAAGATCAATCCATCCTTAGTTATGTGGGAGATATGGAAAGAAAGAAATAAAAGATTTTTTTTGGACAAAGAAGAGACTTTGGAAAGACTACATTAGAGGATAAACCATACCATAGAGGAGGTAGTGGGAGCTGCAGCCTCACAATATTTCAATTCAAGAATCCCCTTCACCATGGAGGATAAACAAATTCAGGAGTTATGGCCTGGTATTCATTTACGGCCTATTAAGGGGCCAAGTTGGGTGCATCCAATGGTTAAGGAGTCTTTGGAGGTTACTTGGGAAAGACCCTTAGAAGGCTGGTGGAAAATTAATTTCAATGGGGCTTCAAAAGGGAACCTTGACCCATTAGGGGTTGGATTTATAATTCGGGATTGGAAGGGAGATGTGTTAGCGTTAGGAGCGAAGAAGCTGACAGATGGAACAAACAACATAGCATAATCCTTAGTAGCCTTATTAGTAATTAAATGTGGAGAAAAAATGGGTGCAACCAAGATTCATTTAGAAGGGGATTCATTAATAATAGTCCAAGCAATGATGAAGGGGACAATCAACGCATGGCACCTCCAAAATGTTATTGGACAAATTAGAGATGAATTAACCTCTTGTGAAAAATTTCTAGTAAGTCACATTAGAAGAGGGGGAAATGTGGAAGCTGATGTTTTATCTAAATGGGCGCTAACCTTTAGAGAAAACAGGGAGTTTAAATTGGAAGACTTTAGAGGATTAAATTTAGTGGAATTGGTTGGAAACACTGACGAGTACAACTGCATTGAATGAGCAAAGCAATCGACAGAGCAAGGTAGTTTTGAAAATACAAGCGAGATGCAACGAAGCCAAGTGGTGGCGCTCCGGTACATACTACATTTATTTCAATGTGGGCTTATCAAGAGGACCTTTATTCTTTAGCCCTCGGGTTTGCAGTTTGTTTTTGTTTTTCTTTTCAAAGTGGGAAAGAAGGCTCTGCAATAGCAAAAGGGTGGCGATGACATTAGGTTTCCAAGGCATTAATGGAAGCCAATTTTACTTTCCTTTCAAGACGACAACTGAGCCCTTTTCATGGTGACGCATCAGGAAAAAGGTTAATGGGTTTGTTCCTTGTTGAAGATGACATGTTAGTGAAATGTGCACGAATGATTTTGGGCAGAGACTTCGACATTTTGAGGCACATATACAAAATAAATATGGATGTGTACTCCATGATAGCAGCGTGGGGTTTGGATTTAGGAGAGTTAGTTGAAACAGTGAGAAAGGTGATGAAAATAATAGTTCACGAGGACTTCTTGGTTGACATGGAGTCAATCCTCGAATGGGCAGTTCCGGGTGTCAGGTTGGATATTAGTGAAGGAATTATAAGTGAAGAGATGGAGGAGCTATATGGGTCGGTGGGAATTATACCGTTCATCCATTGGCCAGAAGGGAAATTTAAATCTTGACGCCGTGAAGAAGCTAATCTGGGTTGGAAAGCGTTAAAGCTCTTCATTGAGCTCATGGATGTGGAAGAAATCATTGCATAGGCGAAGGAATAAATCATTGCACAGGCGAAGGCAGAGTTGCAGAGCATGGAGGAGAAACCGAAACGCCAACAAAAGAAGGGGAAGCGCCAGAAGAAGTAAAATCTACAAGTGGTAGGCAAAGGAGCGAAGGTCCCAGGTAGAGCTTGTTGATGGAATGATTTTCTAGTTTCTTTTTGTCTTGTTTAAATACTAAAATTTTGTAGTGGCTTCTAAGTTTAAATGAAGCCCGATCACTATGGGGAATGGGTGGGATCTCTCTGTATTTTGGATGCGGTGACTACATTAAGCGTAGGGTAGCCGAAGGAGGATTTAGTAGTATAATTAGGTGGTGGATACAAGGGCAATGGGTAGCTATCTCTCTTACACATTTAGGTGCTTCTGTTTTGAACTGTTTTGCAAAATGATTTTTTTGGTGGGTACTGAAAACTGATAAATTTGATGTAATTTTCATTTTCAAGCAATACAAATATTTTGTGTTACCGACCAAAAAATAAAAATAAAACTTAAATTAAAGCATATCCATAAATTAGTATATAAAAATAATCATCTAGAGATTTGATTTTACACAGTTAATATAAAAATTTAAATTAAATTTTGACATTGTCACTTTTTAATTTTTTAAATCTTATTAAGTTGAAAACATAAATAAATACAAATAAGAATTAAATTAAAATAATTATAATTATTAATTAAATTATAATTCTAATCCTATTATTAATTATTATAATCCTAAAAACATTTTAATTAGGATTAGGATTAGGATTAAAATTAAGAATAAGGTAAAAATTATGGTGAGAATTATTCAAAAATTAAAATAAATTAAAAATAAAATATTTCTAACAAAAAAAACATTATGATTAATAGATATAATGCTCAAATTTTTTATTCGTCTAATATCTTTATTCCAAATCCTATTCCCAATATTAATTCATAGATTTTTTTGGTAATGTCACTCTATAATTCTTTATTGTTAGGGTTAGGGTTAGACCATAGCTATAGATAGTGTCACGATCATAGTTAGAGTTAGAGATAGATCTAAGATTAAGATAATGGTTTATAATTTATTGTTAGGGTTAGGGTTAGGGGTAGAATTAGAGTTAGGGTGTGAGTCAGGGTTAGGGTCAGGTCATGCAAAGAACTAATTAACAATACTAAAACACTATAATTAACAAAGCTTACATTTATTTTTATTCACATTAATAAAAATAACATTAATTTTTTTTCAAATGGAAACAATAATTACGCCGAGAGGCATTCTACAGTGACAACCAACAATCTATGTAAATAAAAACTCTTGATGTCAAATTTGACGTGTAGGTGCCAGTATCCTCCGTGGCCATTGTTACATTTGCATTGCCTTCTTATTGGATAAAATTAATGCACACAACAAGGTGGCGTTTAAGGTAGTGGATTCAAGACTGGGAATGACGAATATTGAGCTGGAATTGTAGAGGTTAACCTTGGAGACGAGGACCTGGTTTGGGGCCCATAGCAGATGGGAAAGACATCATTATTCTTACTGAGACACATGAGCATGAGGGTTCCAAAGTTCCTGATTTTGATGGGTACATGAAAACTTTAGTTTGGAATAAAGGGAGTGAATCGGGCAAAGGACATGGGGGTGTAATAGTTTTGATCAAAGAGAGTTGGGATAGAGTCGTAAAAGTAGAGAAAGAAGATCCAAATAAGCAATACATATGGCTACGAATAACAAATAATGGGGTCGCTTTCAGATTGGCAGCTTGTTATTTTGCACCGTAAAACTCAAAAATTTATAAAAGAAGAAAGCTAGACAACGAAGACCCCTATGCTTCATTAAAAAAAGACTGTTAGAATCAAACATGCTCTGATACCATGTTAGAATTGGCTATGGATGCCAAGATCTATAGACCAAATAGAAAGCACAAAGAAGAGAGAAAATAATGTGACAAGAATAAACTGTATTCAATGTCAATGATAATGCTTCAATGTGTGTACAAATGTAGTAGAGACCCCTTGGTTATATAGCCAAGGTGAGAACATAGGAGTGCATAAGATTATGACAAGTGTTGTAATCTTATGACATGAGACAACAATGAAAAGCTATCACTCCACCTAAAGTGGAAAGGTGATAATGTGATAACCACCACAAATAGTGGATCTACCACAAAAGGTGGAAACCTAATCACATGATATGTCCATGAAAGGTGGAGTGATAGAGTAATAAGAAGATAAGTCCACCAAAGGTGGAAATTCTCCAACAACTCCTATGTGGACCCTAAGTAAACTTAACTAAGGTGTAATTATGACCTAAGACAAGGTACAAAATATTTAATTACACCAACACCCCCCCTTAAGTGCAACTTAGGGAGAATGTACACAAATGCAAACAATGCAAGATGGGTCCCGGCAACTAGGCCATGTTAGGTACCCATGTACAAATGCAATGCAATCTCTCACAAATGGAGAAAAGGAGAAAACCCAGTGGGACAAAACTCCTCCCCATAAGAGAGATGAAATAGAATAATGGAAATGCTCTCAATCATGAATGAGAAGGTAAAAACCCCATTTGAGGAAAAAGACCCCCCCATAAGAGAGAAGTAGAAGAGAGACAAGGCAGCCCCCCCTCAATGTTGAGTCTTCTGCAATGATGGTAGAAGCTCGACAATGAATGCTGAAGATGATCCAATTTCGTCGAACAACATTCCTCCCCTTAGGAAGAAACAAAACCAAGGATGTATGCAGGATGTATGATGTCTCTGAAGCATGCTCAAGTGTCTCCATGTCGATGTCGAAAGCTGGCACACTCCAGACATGCGTTCTAGGCCACACTGCTGAAGAGTACAATCCAACATCTAGTAGAGAAGAATGTAGAACATGATCCAAAGAGAATGATATCCCCTCTAAAGAAAAAGAAGCCTCCTCCAAATGCTGTCCAAAAGTATCCACACTCATGTCAAACTGAAAGGAATGATCATGTAGAGAATGAACAAGAGGGTCAGAGTGTTCCCTCACAACAATTGAAGAAGGATCATCTTCATCAAAGAGAAGATGAATGTCATCAATGGTGTCCCCCAAATCTGCAAGATGAGACTCCACAAACAAGTCTGAAATACCTGTCAAGAAGCCATCCAAAGTAGCCATATCTGGAAGACTATGTTTGTCCTGCTGCACTGAATCACAAGGAACCCAAACTGTGGAATCATAAGCATCATCAACTGCAACAGTAGATGGAGGAGATGAAATGCATGACTCAAGAACTGGATCTGATGTGAGAACTGCCAAGTTCAAGTAGCCAAAAATCTCCTCATAGTTCACACTAGAAGTGTGATCAACAACCAAAGGAACAATGTCACCATCAGAAGCAAAATTTGCAAAGGTATACAACCGAGATGAATGATCAACCACCCCAGTAGCAATGATCTCTCTACTCTCCAAGTTCCGAATGATGACTGAATCAGGTGTGAACTCCACAGTTCTCCCATTTCCACCATGTGTAATCTGATATATGGAAAGAAGATTGTTCGTCAAATGAGGAACACACAAAACATCTTGGAAAGTGTTGTCCCCAAAACTAATAGATCCCTTCCCTATTACACTCATGTATGTATTGTTTCCCATCAAGATAGGAGACATAGAACAAGGCTGAAATGAAGATAAAATAGATTGTGAAGATGCCATATGATGTGATGCTCCTGAATCTAGAAGCCATCTACCTGATCCTGGACTTGAATAAGCACAAAGAGCTTGACCTTTATTTCCTGATGTAGATGCCAAATGAACTTTTCCCTTAGACTGTTGTGAAGAAGAAGAAGAAGATTCAAACATTCTAGAAGGCAAATCAATTTGATTTCTTTTGAGAAGATTTTTCAACTCATCAATATCCTTCTTATAACAATAATGTTCTTCATGTCCATCCTTCTTGCAATATGCACAAAAAGACCTCTTCTTCTTAGATGATTCTTCTTTTGAATGAGTGGATTCTGATTCTTTATGTGGCTTGTTCTTTTTCATCTTTTGCTTCTTTTCAAGATTCCTTGATTCTTTTTGTACCTTTGACTCACTAGAAACCAATGCATGCGGCTTGGAAGACTTGATTAGACCCATGTTCATTAACTTAGCTTCCTCTTAGATTAGGAGATTTGCAAAGTCGTCAAACTTAGGATCAACATATGATGCTCCCATAGAAAGTCGATGGGTATGAAAGCCAGAAACAAATATTGAGTACTCAGGACCAAGCTTGGATAACACATTCAGAATCAATTGTAAATCCTCTTTTTCAATACTACATTCTTTCAATTGTGTTCTTGATTGCTTGATTTTGGAGATGTAGTCTTGGATGTGGTCAAAACTTTTAGGATCAAGATTCATCAAATCATTATCAATCTGATATCCCCTAATCTTATCTGTTTTACCATACAATTTTTCAAAAGCCTCCCATGCCTCTTTAGGTGTTTTACATGATTCAATATGAAATTGCAAATCAAATGAGACTAATGAACATATGCATCCAAGTGTTTTCTCTTGATCAATCTCCCATTTTGCCAATTCTTTAGCATTAGTAGGTTTTTGAATAGTGTCCTTTAGATGACCTATTAGACCTTTCATCATGAGATAGTTCCATACTGATTTCCTCCATGTAGCATAATTATGTGGAGTTAGGAGTTCAATTTGAGATTTCCCCATTGCAAGAACACAAACCAAGCAAAAGAATGCAACCAATCATTGCAAGATTACCCCCCCAAATCACTCAATCATGAAGCCCCCAAGTAATATCTGATTTGGCACTTTATACTTAGTGCATTTACAATTGCCACTGCCAAAAATAGCGAAGTGGACTTTGATCTTGGTACATGCAAATTGCCAAAATAGGCCACAAACTCACAGTGAAAAAAATACAGTATATGAGATAAATCTGATCACACCACTAAGAATTACACGAAAAATTATGCACTTTCAAAAAAAATTTCACCCAAAAATGTTACCGTAGGAGCAAGTTATGAGCTCCCAAAGTGCCCAAAATGAGGATGAAGTGGCAACACCTGTGAGAATCTGCAATTTTTGGAAAAAATAGAATCCAAAACCAAAAACTGATTGCACCACTGTGAAGAACATGAAAAATTAGCCCAAATAAAAAAAAATTGCTCGAAAAAAGGAGCCAAAATGACTGAGATATGGGCCTCTGAAGTTCGCCTTCAAAAATCAAAATGCAAATGGTGAGGGGTAGAATTTTTCCAAAAGAGTGCTGACGTCATCGATGACGCGATGCTGACTTCATCTTTTTATGCCATTAAATTTGACGGTTTCCCGCCTGTCAAAGGAAAAGTGATCCCTGCCGGAAAAGTCTATCGGAATTTTTGTGCCGGATTTTTGTGATACCCCGGAATATTCTTGTGCCGCCGCCGGTGATATTGTGCGCGGTCGGATGTGGGAGCACGCCGGTGGAGGGGCTCGCGGTACCCGCGGTCTGGTCAACAGTACCCGCGGGTACAGTCCGCAGAAATAATAATTTCTGCTGTTTTTTTTTTATTTGATTTTTTGAAAGATTTTTCAAATCAAAATGTTTTGAAATACAATTTTTTCATACGAATTTTTTTATTAAAAAATTCCGAAAATTTTCACAATATATATATATTTTTTAAAAATCGTACCATCGCATAATTATGACGTTTGAGCTCCGTACGACTTTTTGGGTAAAAAAATTTTGCCTCACCAAATGTCTTGCTCCGATTTGGACGATTGGACAGTCGATCTTAGGGTTTTTGGCCCTTTTGGACATGATGGCAGGGTCGGATTTGACCCAAAATGCTCCAAAAATGCAGCTACCTTCTGGATCTGGCAACCACTTTGCAGCTTCAAACCCTTTTAGATTTGGCCTCGTATGTCCGATTTGGACGAAGCAAAAGGCAAAATCGACTTTTTCGAACCTTCCAGATGCAATGGTGAGCTTAGATTTGCACCAGCAAGCTCCGATATAAACCTGCAATAAAGAGCCAAAAATGGATCCTCTTCAAATCTGGTACCTCTCTTCAGAAATAGACTCTCCAATGGCACCCAACCCGCTCTGATACCATGTTAGAATCAAACATGCTCTGATACCATGTTAGAATTGGCTATGGATGCCAAGATCTATGGACCAAATAGAAAGCACAAAGAAGAGAGAAAATAATATGACAAGAATAAACTATATTCAATGTCAATGATAATGCTTCAATGTGTGTACAAATGTAGTAGAGACCCCTTGGTTATATAGCCAAGGTGAGAACATAGGAGTGCATAAGATTATGACAAGTGTCGTAATCTTATGACATGAGATAGCAATGAAAAGCTATCACTCCACCTAAAGTGGAAACGTGATAATGTGATAACCACCACAAATAGTGGATCTACCATAAAAGGTGGAAACCTAATCACATGATATGTCCATGAAAGGTGGAGGTGATAGAGTAATAAGAAGATAAGTCCACCAAAGGTGGAAATTCTCCAACAACTCCTATGTGGACCCTAAGTAAACTTAACTAAGGTGTAATTATGACCTAAGACAAGGTACAAAATATTTAATTACACCAACAAAGACAAATCTATATTTAGCACCTTGCGGAAAATAGATCTAATTGGTGACTTCAATGCAAGAACAACTAACAATCAGTTTCTCCAGTTGAATAATGAGGATAGGGGAAAGAATAATCCTCTATGGCTAGAAGAGGAAGATGATCAGTCGTGGGAAAGAACATCACAAGACAAAAATGAGAATGTTTCACACTTTGGGGCAGAACTATTAGGGATATGCAGCTTATATAGCTTGGTTATTTGTAATGGCTTGAAAGGCTAGCCAAGCTCTGGTAACATCACATGCAAAACTTATAACAAACAAAGTGTGGTGGATTATGTAATTTGCTCTCACAGTTTTATTTCTAGGATTTTGGAGTTTGAAATCAAAGAGTGTCCCCTGAGCTGAATTCTGATCATGCACCTATGTTCGTTACCCTTGGCATGATATCAAACAATCAGCACGACAAGCAAGACCAAAACAAGCAAAATGAAACTATTCCCAAAGGTAAAATACTCATAAACTGAGAAAATCAAGGTCTCTTTAGTGATGTTTTAGAGCAACATTTTCATGAAATAGAGAGTAACATAGGGGACAAGGCTGCCAATGGGACTGAGAGTCGCATTTGCAACAATAATCTGATTCCTATAATTCACAAGGCCTTGGATGCATGCAAACGATCTCGTCCAAAGAAAAGCGCTGCAAACACTTTCTTGGCTAACCCAAGGTATGATGAAGAGTATAAGACAACCAAGAGATTTTTGAAAGAGTGTGGGTTGAGCAAATAAAGTAGGACAAAATATGAGAATTTGGTGCAAACAAAAAAAGAAACGTATGTCAATATAAGAAGGAAAGAGTTAATTTCTCTTGGAAAACACAACCCCAAGGGTTTTTGGAGGGAGCTGCAACAAAAGACAAAGCAGATTGAGAATAACATAACAAATATTCAATGGTTAGAATATGCAAGGTACCTTTATGAGAGAACCCAGGGAAAAATTCCCCTCCCATGGTTAGCATGTCAAGAGAGCTTTCCATGGTTGAAGATATCAAGCAAGGTATAAAAAGTTTAGCAAATGGTAAAGCGATGGACATAGATGGGCTGCAAGCTGAATTCCTAAAGTGGAGAGTGGAAACCCTTGCTCCACACATCAAAAGATTATTCAATGATGTTACTCGAGATGGTTTTCCATCGGAATGGACAACTAGTGTCGTCATCCCTCTCTACAAAAGTGGTGATAGTAATAACCCATTCAATTACCACACTATTATGGTCAATCCTATTTTTGGCAAGCTTTTTGGGAGCATGCTAGAGCGTAGAATCAACACTTGGGCATAAAAAGAGGGAAAAAGAGCAAAAGGGCAAGTTGGTTTTAGGCCTAAGTACTCTACCATTGATCACTGCGTCACTCTTAGGCACTTGATTGAAAAAATATGGGACACTCAAGGTGAAGAAGCCTTTTATTGCTTCGTTGATTTTTAAAAAGCCTTTGATACAGTGACTAGAGACAAACTGTGAAACAAAATGGTTGAATTAAATATACCAGACGAGTATAGGGCTGCGGTCCATAGGCTTTATGAGCAGGTCAGAGCTAAAGTTAGAACAAGTGAAGGTATGTCTAAGTGTTTTGGCAGCGATATCAAAGTCAAACAGGGTTGTCTTCTATCACCCACTCTTTTTGGGTTATACATTGACAAGCTAGAAGATTAGTTAAATGAAATGAGAAAAGAAAGGGGTATTCAGTTGGCAGGGTATGTGGTGAAGTTGTTGCTATATGCCTATGATCTTATTTTAATCTCAAAATCTGCACATGGCTTGGAAGAACTTTTGAAGGCCTTAGATCTATTTTGTCAGGAAGTGGGAATGCAAGTGAATACCACAAAGACTAAAATCATGATCTTTTCCCTAAAGAAGAAAAATAATCATGATAACTTCATTTTTGAAGGCAACCCTTTGGAGATAGTAAGAGAAAACAAATACCTTGGGATTGACTTTCACTATAAGCTCAACTGGGAGACTAGTAGAACCAAAAGGATACAGAGAGGTTGGAAAGCTTATTTCTTACTTGAAAACAGGTGCAAGAAAGCTGAACTTTGGGATTGGAAGACTAAGAAAACCCTCTTTGGTTTGCTAGTCACTCTGATGGTTCTTTATGGCTGCGAAGTGTGGGGTAGCAACCTGTCAAAGTATCGGTAGAGACAGCTTGAAAGAATTCAAAAGCATACCATCACCTGCAACCTTAAAGTCAAAACTTCAGTCCCTTATGATATTCTCTTGGCTGAATCAAGAACCTTTCCGTTGGAGGCTTCAATTATAATTCGCTTGCTAAACTATTTAAAGAAGGTTGAAAACATGGATAACCACCGTTGACCCAAAATAGTTGTGAAGGAGGCCTTAAACCGTAGAAAAAAAACATGGATGAAGCAAAATGTCAAATGGTTGGGTAAATGGGACATCGACTTGCATGAGTGCCCTAACACCAATGAAGAAATTAAAAATTATGTCACAAAAATATTCATTACTTGCCATGTGGACAAAGCAGATTGGGCGGAAAAAAGCACACTATGTCAAAGAGTTCAACCCAACTTGGGAACAGAGTGAAAAAACTTATTTAGGGGCAGCTATTAAAGGGAAAGCAAGGTTGTTAATTGCTCAGTTGAGTACCGGGTCTCATCATCTTAGGTGTGAGACCGGAAGGTGGACTATTCCTAAAGAAACATGGGAGGACATAATTTGCAAGTTTTGTAGCAAAGGAGCGGTGGAAATAGAATAACACTTTATCAAGGAGTGCACAATTTACGAGGATCTCCGTACTTAGTATGTGGACCACTTAAGGATTGACAATCTGCATGAGTTATTTGACGAGGAGAAGATCGACATGACTGCAAGTTTTTTGGTCAAAATTCATAACAAAGGTCTAGCATCGAGAAGAATTTGAAGTTTGTGTAGTTTCTTCTTTGTGATTCTCGGTCCCTTAGACTGTTTCGGTCTCATGGATGATATTAAAATCTCATTCATTCATTCATTCACACATGGCGTAAGAGTAATTGTATTGATTGTATAAATCTCGACATAATGAAAATTTGATCATTTAGTGTAATTGGGGGTAAAGATATCCAGGTATGAATCTTGCATGTCTGCGATTTATTTTTGTTGTATTAGTGTTTGGTCTGCTATTTCCTGAATTCGGTATATGGTGATTTTAAATTATAAACTGCGATTTTATCCCCACGTATTTCATCCAAGGCTTCTGTTTGATGTTTATTGAATACCGTTTAATGCGTTGTCTTGCCTGCGTATTACATACAATACTGTTTCAAAGATATTCTGTTGCTAAATTATTTTAATGCCTCTTTCTTTAAATTTCTCTATTGTACTGTTAATTTGATTTACATAAAAAAATTTAAAAATAAAAAACAAAATAGGATTTATTTATCAAATAAAGCTAGAACTCAGTTGCTGACGGGGAACATTCCATTATATATTGCAGTGATTTTTTGGTGTACTGTGAAGATAACAATGAATCGATCGGGCAACATTCTATTCTGAATTGCAGTGATTTTTGCTTTTACTTTATATGCAGATAATATAAATTGAAGATATACAACCCTTTTTCTCATCTCACCATATGCACTTGCAATTTATACAGTACAACTAGATCAGGTACGGGTAGCCTTTTCCCCTCACATTTCACCACGTCATTGCCTCGGCTTCTATTCATATCATCAGTTTTTTCCTAAAAAGTATGGAGAATCCTCGTTGTGTTTAATGGAACTATGCTTGATGGAGGAAAGTCGATCCCTGGAAATGCGGGTTTCTACCTCTGCTGTTTTAATTATAATTGCCCTGGAAATACCTGTCGATGTAGCTACACAAATTCTACTCTCCCTATAGTTTTCCTGCCCAATACTTCTCGATATGACTGGATGTCTCTGTTCATATTTATGAACAAGGGAATGGTGGAACAAAAGTCCCTTCGATGTAGTGAATGCAACAAGATGAACAAGAGCCGCCCCTAACATCTCAGACACTTTCATTACGCCGAGAGGCGTTTATCAGTTGCATGACGGGTTTCAAGAATCCGTGGACATTTTATTCATAGTATTTAGTTTGACGTGCAAGTGGCTGGCACAACGACTGGTGTGAAGTGAGAGTGGAATCGATGCGGATGGGTGAGCATTAAAATGTTATATCTGTTGTAACATTTGATAATTAATTCACCATATGAGCGAGCATTAAATAGTTGCAGAGGTGTGTGGTAGCCCATAAATATTTCGATGGAGTGGAGAATGTAACGCATAATGCATGGAAGTGGAAGAGTGGTGTCTTTTAAAGAATAGTGGAGACCGCAGCAGTAGGCATATTTTTCTTTCATCAGAGGCATTTTGCTTTCAGTAGAGGCATTTGAAAGCGGCAGGAATTTAACTTACAACAGAGGTAAGGGTGAGTAACAACATCGCAACATAAATTTTGGCATAGATTTGGTGAGTAACGACCCTACAATCTATTTTATTCATATTTTCTTATCATGCACCATTCACAAATTGGCTGGAAGATTTGTCTTCAACATTGCTTGAATCCATTGGAAACTTTCTGTAATGGCAACCCCAGGAAGAAAGGTATGCTTTTTTCATTGCCTTCTCATTCCTCGTCTTCTTTGTTTTTTTTATCGATTTTCTATATATATTATCTTCGTTGACTGTTCCATCCAATATTGTTTTCTATTACTTTGTTTCTTCTTTGATTTGATTCAGTTCTTGGCACATAATGGGCGAGAGAAAACAAAGGCTAAGCTGCAATGAAGAAGAAAATGAATCAGAGGACTTCACTCTGCAAACGAATTTGTTGGCTTTCCCCTGAAGCATAGGATGCACATTATGGAAGACATAGAGGAAGAGCAGAGTGTTGCAAAGGAGGAGATTGTGTGCTCACTGAGGATGAAATAAGATATATCTCATTTTTCCAATCACAAAACAATGCACCTGCCACACTCATAAAGATTTAAAAGAATCCAAAGCCAAACAAAAATCCAACATTAGAGAAATCCCCAAAACTATTGAGGCCCTCCAAAAAACCCCATCTATTTCCTCGTCTACCTGGATTCATGAAAGATTGTAAAATACTCCTCAGTACTGTCCGCATTATGGCTCTGAGCACTGGCCTGACAAACATATTACCCCTCGTTATATGGGTGTTGGAATGGCGGACGTTGGTGCTACTGCATTTGACACTCCCATAAACCTCTCTCCTGTGTTGATGTGCTTAGTGGCCTTGTACACGTAGGCATTGGAGACCCGATTGTAAACCAGTGTTGCCCTGTGATTGAAGGATTTTTGGCATTGGAGGCAGCGTTGTGTTTGTGTACAACAATCACGGCTAAGCCCTCAACCTCAGTATACTTCTTCCAGTAGCAATGGAACTTATTATTTCTTGTGGAAAGACTCCTCCTTCGAGCTTCAAATGCCCTGCTCATAAAGTTGCTTCTTACTGTGTGGACTATTGAATGGTTTGCTCTATAATTTGCTTATTATTTCTATCTATGGTTTGTACCAATAGTAGATACTAGGATTGTTTGTACTTGAATAAGTGTAAGTCAATGGCTGTTGCCTGGATCCGTGATAGAATACTGGCTTCAAATAGCGGAGACCAGTCCCTGCTCTCCATCTTAATATGAAGTGAGGTGGATAAATATTATATGATTTCTTCGAATTAAGAAGATAAACGAGCCTACTAAGTACTCTCAATATAATCTTTAACCTCTACAACCACTCAAGAATTTTACTCCATTTAGAGTCTCTTGTTTATAATTGACTTTGTTAGAATCTCGAAACTGAAGTGTTCCATCAGGGTAAGCAAATAAAACACGATGAGACAAAATCGTATCATAAAGAAAGTTGAGAGCTTGGTTTGGTATTTTGGAGATGTTAAATATGAATCGACTGTGCCTATGGGTGGTGAGTTTGAAGAGGGGCAAGAAGAAATATTTACTTCAACATGCTCATAGAAGCAAGATTTGCTTCGACATGATATTTACCCAACTTGGGGAAGTCCCCGTATTGGTTTGCATTCAAGAAGAACCCTACTCAAAGTGGTCGGGCTTAACTGGCACACTCTAAGCGTTGACTTGCTTAGGTGTCAGCGTTTAGGTGGTCAAGCCCATGGGCCCCATTAATCTGATCTTTCCGTTTTTAACATTTCTAAGTTTTTGTTTTTTAGGGATTCCATTCCCGTAACCTTTAGAAACAACAGGCCTAATTTGTCTTCATGCTCTTTTCCAAGTCGAATCTCTTGCTATAAATTTGAGCGTTAGCTTTCTGTAACTGTTCGTTTCGACTGTTAAAGAGGTTTCTCAAAGCAAGTGGCCTATTTAGTAGAGCTCATATATTCCATTTAAGATCCTTAGTTCACATTTTTTATTTTGAAAATTGTGACTAACTATTTAAATAGAATTAGATTCCCGTTAGCTCATAACTATGAGCTATGGAAAAAATCTTCTATTTATTTTCTTTAAAAAAATGTTTATACATATTTGTTTATATGTAAAAAGGCCTATGCATGTGCCTTTTATTTTTTTCTTTTAAAAGAATAATTAATGATATTAAAAAATATTTAATTTTATAATTTATATTAAAATATAATTAATTTTTAATAATTTAATATAAAATATAATTAATTTTTAATAATTTAATATAAAATATTGTAATTCAAATTTTTAATTGTATAAATTAATATTGTAATTAAGTTTTTTTAATCTTATAAATTGAGAATTATTCTTAGTGTGTTTGGTTTATTTTAATAATATAAGATAAAATTTAATTAGATAAAATAAAGAATTATATTTATAAAAGAGATTATTAATGTATATATTTGTAGTTAAAAATTTAGATTATGATGGTCATCAAAACACATGTTATGTTTATTAAATGAAAAGCTTTTTCATTTACAATAAATAATTGAAGGAGAAAAAGCATCTAATAGTAATGTGTACTATACAATATTAATAAATAAATAATGAGTGGCAAAGTTCAAAGATTTGAAACAAGAGAAACAAAGTAGGGTAGAATTAGGTATTAGCTACTCCATGTCCTTAATGAGCTCAAACATGCAAAGTTGTTTTTTAGAAAGATTGATGCCTTTCGTTTATTATACCTATTTATTTTTATACTTAGTCTAAGATCATGACATGATTTTCATTTTATTTGTTTTTTTATTTTAGTCCCCTTTGACTGACAATACTTAAAGATGCTATCAAATGGTAGATATACACAAATATTTATATAATCTTATTAACCAAATACTACACATTTAGGTTTTTGGTAGTTATTTTAAGTAGTATTTTGGTTGAGAAGATTATAAATATCTGTGTCTATTGGTCATTTGATAACATCTCTAGGTGCTATTACTACTGTCATTTGACAACATCTGTAGGTGCTATTACTACTTTTTAAGAATTTGACAGTTGTGATACTTTAAGATATTTTTTTACAAATTTATAAAAGTGAAACAATTATGAAGGTATTATTAATTTATCAAAAGAAATGATCATTCCAAAGATATGTAAGAGTGATACAAAAATTATTAACCAAACAAATTATGATTTCATATTTTTCTTTTAAAGTATGTAGCTCAAGATAGGATCAAGCTTCAGTAGATGTGAAGCATTCCAATTATACTCAAGGTAGTACAAGAAAGAAATTGTATAAAAATCCCATCATTGTAACCATTTTAAAAATATTTTAATACATAACAAAAATCTACTAGATTTTGGTATGAGTTTTTTAAGTATTTATTATTTTATGTTTATGATTACTTGTTAGGTTTTTTCATACAACTATATAAGTTTAGCTAAAGCTACTAGGACTCTCATGTGCCTTGTGAAAAAATTCTATTGATTCATATGCTGGTGTATAAGGGTGTTAATTGATATTCATTTGATCAATTACATTCATGAGGATTTTTTACAACAATAGATTTTCTAAGGCAAAAGTCTTCACATAAGGTACAATATAATATTGATTTTTTAAAGCATATTGATTTACATGATTCTAAAAATAATTTTGTGGGCATGTTTAATGATGATTATAATAATTCTACATCTTCTTCTATAACAATTAGTACATTTTCACTTGATGAGATCCTTGTGAATGGTTATTATGGCCCTTTATATGCTGGAGCCTATGCTTGCTACAAACCAATTAAAGGTGTTCTTATTGATCTTACTTGTAAATTTAACATATACTCAAAAAATATGTAATCATTATTTTTATTAGCTATAATATGAATAGTCAATTGTTTCCCTTAAGATAACTATTGGAATGCTAATTGTGACTATGGTTTCTTTATTTTACTTTCGGTAGTTTTCTTGAAAGAAGATCAACTCTAAATATCATATATTTTTTACTTTGGATTAGTTTCATTTGTTACTTGGTTTTCCATAGATTCAACAATGTCAATAAGTTCTTTATATGCTACATTGGTATATTAAATAAGTTTAAAGGGGTGAAGTTGTTACTATTTCTAAAGAATCATATGTATCATTATCAAAATTAGGTAATTTTATTTTGGATACATTTATTTAGATGCTTAAGTCCAAACAAGTTAGGTAATATGCATCAACCATCCATCTTAGAAATTTTGACTTTTGAAATTTTCGTTTGTATGATTTCAAGCACTTTTGTTTATAAACTAGCATACCTATATTTAGAAAAATCTATGTAAAATACGCCGAGAGATATCCTTCCCCAAACATTTATTGCATTTATATGGTGCAAATTTAATTTAAAATAGGCATCTCGAGAAGGATATTTCTCGGCATATTTTACATAGATTTTTCTAAATATAGGTATGCTAGTTACAATACTATAAAGACAAGTACTAAGTGACACTTGTTTAATTTATTAATTACTATTTAGAGAGGGGAATGGGGTATTGGAATTAAAAACTTATTAACAAGAACTTTTTATTTCTTAGATTACTTATTATGTAAGAATATGGGGTATGGATTTTCATAAAGGAGTGTTGTAACCCTCTAAGACACTTGACATTTTAATCATGACAATTTTTATGATAGATTATATGACAACTCATTGACTAGGAGTTACAAACTAGCATTTATGAAAAAATGGAAACTATTTTGAAAATATAATCTTATTTAATTTATCAATTACTATTTAGAGAGGAGGATGAGACATTGGAATTAAAAACTTATTAATAAGAACTTTTAATATTTAGACTACTTAATAATAAATTAATATTTTATTTTAGCATACAAGATATGAGTTTTCATAAAATAGCGTTGTAAGAGTTTTCATAAAAGAGCTTTGTAACCTCCAAGATATATGACATTTTAATCATGAAGATTCTATAATAGTATGAAAACTCATTGATGAGGAGTTACAAATTAACAAACACCTAACAATTTAATCATGAAGATTTTATAATAGCATGATAATTCATTGATAAAGAGTTACAAATTAACAAACACGTAACACATTTTAATCATGAAGATTCTATAATAGCATGAGAACTCATTGATGAGGAGTTACAAATTAAATTCATGACGAAATAAAGACTATTAATTTTTTAGATTACTTGTTATGCAAGAAAGTTTTTTTTGTTTTTGAACAAGGCAAGAAAGCTTTCTTTAATTAGACAAAAATTGTAATTTCCTCGGGTCGTGCTCAATTCGTCCGCGCAAAAGCTTTTCCTTCTTTGCTTACACTGTTCATTTTTTAGATAATATTATTCGATAAAATTTTCAAGTCTAACATCGCAGGGCATAGGGTTTTAGTCGTCCCGACTTCCCCAGAGTCTTCAAGAATTACAATAGTTGAGGAGAGGACATTTTGAAATGACGATGGCATTGCGGAGGGCATTCTCCAACCATTCAACGAAGTCTATTTTGTCACCATTGAAGCAAATCACACAGCCTTGTGTTGGTAATGCACTGAGGTCCTCTGTCAACCCAGCACAGAGATTTCATTTGCATTGGTTAGTCCAGTCACAGTCGCAGACACCCCCACTTCAATTTTCGCCTGCTTTTGCTATTCCTGTTCGCTCTTTCAGAAGTGGAAAGCCTCGAGATGATCTCAGCATAAGGTTAGTATAGTACTATTACAGTGTAATCAAATCCATGCATTACGTTTTTCATCTAGAGTTCCACGGAAGTAAACTTTTAGTCAGAAGGGAATTGAACTCTTGATCATCTTCATTTAAAACATACATTGCCATTTGAATGAATAGCCGAAAAAGATAGATAATCTGTTTTCTTTATTACATCTTTTTGGTTTAGAATCGAGTCATAAAAGAGCAGAGTTCTTACACGTAAGAAATCTAAAATGGATTGAAAGTTGATATTTTCTTCGTCTTGAGTAGCAGAGAACCTATGAATTTTTTATGCTTTTACTGTAAATTAAGAAGTCTAAATTGGGTTGGTACCTGATATTTTCTTGGTCGTGTGTTGCAGAAAACCTCTGAAATCATTTTGTTTTTACTGCAAACTAAGAAATTTGGTTTTCACCAATGACCAATCACATAAGATAATTAGGAGTGCTAAAAGAAAATCCAAATCTAAATGCTAAAACATAGTGTCAAAAACTAAATCGAGGAAGTAATAGAACCAAATAGGAGGGCTGAGACCAAAATGAGTAAACCCTAGGCAAGTTCAAAGTTCAAACTTACAGAAGCCTCATTTTACTAATCAATCCTGTGAAAGAAAGTCCTCTTGTTTAAAGGAAACTATAATGTTTCATGATTTGATAATTTATCAGCAGATTATAAAATTATTGTCTACCCAATTCACAAAATGAAAAGACAAGTGCTCCCAACATTTTCCTCTGCAACTTGATCTTTGAATTATATTCTAAAGGGCTTAACCAATAATTGCTGATCCGCACAAGCATAAATATCTGATGACATCATTCATTTTGCATTTTGCTACTTCTCTTGTTTCTTGTCTTAATGACAGATAACTGCTCAAGGAAAGCCCAATCAGCTCATGGTCCGATAAAAAATTAAACAGGACCTGTGTTGGATATTAATGAAAGGGGTTAGATAACTCTCCAAGAAAGAACTCGTCTTACACTAGAAGATGGCAACTTGTAAGAGCTTTATTGGAAGTTTCTTTTCTCAAGGGGCATTCCTTTCCAATAGTTATTTTGTTTTATAATGATTTGTGCATACTGTCTTCTTTAGGATTCACCTGTCTCGATTTAATCCCCTTCTTGTTAGGTTCTTTGCTTCTTGACTGTAGCTCTGCCTGCCTTCAAATTTTTTTGGCATTATTTTAGATATTGTAACTTGCTATACTCTTGGCTTTCATTGAGTTACTTTGACATTAAGTTTTTTTTTTAAAAAAAATAAAAATAAAAAATTTATTGTTCTTTTTAAATTCAGGAGATTGGATTTGTAAATAATGCGGGAATTATGAAGTCAACCTGCTCCGCAACCCCCCCACCACTCCCTGAAAAAAAAGAAACTACTTCCAAACTGCCCATACTGTTGCATACATTCCAAGCATAACATAATAAAAACAATTCTTCTTCACAATCAACAACTGAAACACCAAGAGGGCTATAGAAGCAAATAACAGAGATCTTAAATGTTTGGGCCTCAATATCAAAGAACTAACACATCTACCATTATGGTCTGACACCCTTTCTTTCTACAGGTAGTTCAAACTTAATAATCATACAGCCATTTATGAGAATATTGTTGTTGATGATTTGCTTTAAAGTGAGCGTTACCTTTTGTCAACACATCCTAGTTATGTGCCCTGATGAACCTTAAAAAATAGGATCTTATACCATTATTTTCCCAATTATTACCCTTCTCCACTATACCTAGTTCTGAAAAGGAGCATTGAAGTTTGAAAATACACCACTTAGATGCTTCTATGGTTTTACAGACAAGGATTTTATTTCTTGACAGCCAACAAATATTTGAGCAAAATCTGGGTTTAGAGATAAGATGATTGGATGATTTTAGTTTTTTTTTACCGTATCTAGAGGCTAGTCATCTACATAGTCTAAGAACCCAAAGACTTGAAAAAGGGAATTTAAGGCATTGCCATGCATAGATGGTCACCATCACTGTTGCTTAAGACCTTAACAGTACCCTTTTCTATGGTTTTTTGAAATGCAATGGGTGTAATGGATCTAGTTTTGGGTTGCTTTATAGATGCTTAGATGCCAACCTCTCATGAACAGAATGTCTAACATATGCAAAAGTTATTCCTGATAACAACAACTCAAGAATATCCAATGGCAACATGAAGCACTAAGATGGTATGTATAGAAGTTGAATGATGACTACTTAGATATCAACCACTTACGAATAGAATGCCTAATATATGCAACAGTTATTCAAAATAACAACAAATCAAGAATATCCAATGACAACATGAAGCATCAATAATACTCTGTATGGCAAGCTGAATGGTGACTAGCATTCATATAAAGCTTAATAAGTTATTTTCCTAACCATCTGCTCCAGGAGAAAAATCTTAGAGAGCAATTTATACATGAAAGATGATAGATCTTAGTTTGTTGCCTTAGGTCAGGGACTTATTGTGTTATAACTGATATACACGTCTGCATCATAGTCACCTAGAGGTGGGAGATGGCTTGGGCATGGGAAACAGGGACTAAGATGGAGATGCTATTTTTTGAAAAGCAATAGAAAAATCAAATATATAGGATGGACTATGGTTGTAATTGGAGAAAACAAATGTTATAGAATCAAATGCATAATGATAAAAAAAACTAAATTATAAAATCAAAATATTGGTATTAGTGTTATAAATAGCATATAGTTTATTATCACAAGCTACTACCATGTTATATCCCACTTTCCCTATTTAGTCCATCAATAAAGCTTCCATGCTCAGATATCTTAGTCCTCCTTATCATATTCTCTCACACTAGTACTACTTTGAGATTTCATAAATTTATGCTACAGGAAAACTTGTACATTTTCGCGCAAAAATTAGAAAACTAAATTGCCTCACAGTGATTTTCTTTAATTCTTTTAACTTTTTTGAATTTTTTTTGGTTGGTTAATAGTATTTGAGAAAAAAATCAATGTAATTTTTGTGAAATATTTAAGAAACTTCCACATTTTGAAGTGGTGCTTCTGGGAGACACAGATTCATAGAGGCATTAGGAAATTTCATCTGAAGTTGCCCGATTTTGGAGCATCCCCATTTGTGTCTTTGGGACAGGTTCACATTTACAATATTGTAGACAAGTAGCAGGAGTAAGGTTATGACTTATGAGTTTCTGGATAAATACTCTCTTCAACTATAAGTGATATATGCAAGAAGACATAAAATCTACTGATCAATCTAAAAAGATAGTATATACTTTAATCAAGTGTTATTCAAGCTATAACACTCCATTACTTGGTGATACACAATCTAGAGCTAGGCTAGTCATAAGATTGATTATTTTTTGTGGCATTTTTTATGATCTAACTGATACCATTTAAGCACATTGTAGTTTCTCAACTGTGGATTTGAATAAAAATTGGCATTAAAGTTACTGGAAAAATAATAAATATTAAGTACTTCTGGGAAAGTTTCCAGGCAGATTACAAATGCAAAAACTTTCCAGAATGCAGGCCTTTATTGAGGCATTTCCCACATGAGGAATGATCATTTTTACTGGTTTATGACCCCTGTATTCCAGTGAAATAATAGAAATTACAGCTCCTTTTCAAAATGCTTTAAAATTGATAGGTAGTGATTATGAAACCAATATTAATCCCTGCATACTACCAAGCAGCATATGAGAAAAACTAGAGAGTGAAAACATTTTCTGAATACACAGTTTAATAAATTTTTTTAAAGAGAAAATGTGCATATGAACAGATAATGATTGTCCAGTACTGGTTGGCACACTTCTCAATCTAACATAAGAATATAGTGTAATAAATATGGAATAAAATGTAATAATGATATTACTTGGAAGTTATCTCTCAAACATTAAAGAATAAAAATTATTTTTTCCTTTCATTTCCTTGCCTTGTTTTGGAAACATGTATATAAATGTCAATTGACCTTGGCTAAGCACTTGAATCATTTCTTGTGTATTGGCATTAGACTCCACAGTTCTACTTCTTACCCAAAGCATGCTTCAGTTCTTGACCCCTGATCAACCTGCACACCGTGAGATATGCATGGATGCAAACTATA
Source organism: Sequoiadendron giganteum (assembly GCA_007115665.2). Lineage (NCBI taxonomy): Eukaryota > Viridiplantae > Streptophyta > Pinopsida > Cupressales > Cupressaceae > Sequoiadendron > Sequoiadendron giganteum. The sequence goes on along the minus strand of CM021107.1, from coordinate 232,133,737 downwards.
CTAGAAATCACACATGCACATGAGATACTTGAATGGCATAAATGGTGGAGCTTTGCTATTCATTCATTTTATATCAAAAGAGGTTATATCATGGGGTTTATATAGGCGCTTATCCCTATTGTCGACTGAAGCTATATTAGGATTGCTTTTACATGATTCTATCAATAGTACATACTTTGCCTAAAAGCTAGCATCAATTCTTATTTTTAATCCTAAAATAAAAGATTTGTTCAAAATAAACATTCTACATGTCCTATCCTTATCAACTCATTATAATTACCATACACATCTATCCTATTCTGTCTTTAGCACGTAATTACAATTATTCGGAATACAAAGTGTTCTTGTTACCAACATTGTATTGGTGCAAACTATGTGTTTTGTCTTCAAAATACAAAGAAAGAAATAAAAACAATGAAAGTCCAAAACAAAACGTTTCTCAAGAGGCTATTGGCAAAAATGTAGTTAGCTTAGGTGCGATCAAAATTTGTGTAAACAAAGCTTCTTGCCAATTTGTGTGATTGGTCAAGATGTGTGTTGATGAAGCTTTGATTGTCTATAGAAGATGAGTGATCATGTCAATGGCTGTGGCTTGAAGGCATGCAAATTTTTAAGTGTATCCAACTTTTGAAACTTGATTGCCTCACGTGCTATAGGTAACACCTTTAGTTGCAAATTCTCTAATTGGCAATGCATGCTATAAGAGCTTGAACTTGTGCATTGATACTCTTAATCTTGCTATCCACTGGATCCTTGACAATGAGTTCCTTTTGTAACCAGTGTAGTTCTGGCATAATGGAGTTATGTGTGCATCAACCCATTTTGGCCAAGCAACTAATCCACCAAAAATCCTACACTCAATTGTTATATCATACAAATAAGTGACACAATGCAAAACATTTGTGGCCAAATCTTCTTCAACTTGGGGCCTAAGTGCATCAACATTAGCCTTACGTGCATCAACCTTGTCTTGCTCCTTTTCCTTTATTGCATGGCCTCTTATTTTACTTCCATTTGTTTAGCGTCACTCTTTATTCTCTCAATATCTACTACTGTGGTTGACTATGCCTTAGCCTTTTTTCGATGTTGCCTCAAAGGTGGCTATGCTCTATGCAAAAACAAAAAGAGATTGGAGAAATATCTCTAGCACATAAATTTGTTTCGCAATGAGTGTAGTTGGCATGGCCATTTGAACCCCCATCACCAAAATAGTAGTTACTGTGAGAGAATGTGTTGTTGCCAATTGAAGTGGTGAGCCTTTGTTTTCATGGCCAACTGTTAGATTTCCTCATGTTCCTCATCCAATGCTGCTATTTTAGTGGTCCATGCCGTATGATGAGCCTCCATTGTTTTGTATTTGCATTAGATTGTGTTTGCTTGTGCCTTAGAGTTTTCGGTGTCTTCACTGAGCTTGTGTGCCTCTTCTTGTGCAACTAATAACTCCACTTTCACCTACACAAGCTATGCACCAATTGTCTCCTTAATAGTGTCCATACATGTCAGGGCTCAACTCAATCCTTTCATTAGCCCCACAAAAGAATACAATCGAAGAGTTGCAACATCGCCATCCATCATTGCTTCAAGAACTAAAGTGATGACATCAATGCCATTTGATGCCTTTTCCTTGACAACCCTTGCACTTGGTATTGAAATGTGTACAACCTTCGTCTTAGACATATCCACGTGTAGAATTTCTTTGAACACCTTCTCAATAGAAGAAGGGTCACCAAAGCGAATTGTGGGTAGTTGGGATGAATGTAAAACACTATGCATCGATCATGATGGTGTGGAGCCCCCTAACTAGAATCTTTTGTTGAGCTAGTCCCTTGTTGATACCTTAGCCTTCATACGCTTAGTTGTTGCAATTTGATATGGAACTTGAATTGTTGGTGTAAGCACCGATGCCTATGTATGAGGTGGTGTAGCTTGTTGCATGGGTGTTTATGTTTGCACTAGACTTTGTTGAGTTCGTGTTTATGTTGTAGTCGAGTGAGTTTGTACTTGTGCTGGAATCAATTGAGTTTGTGTGTGTTCTTTCTAATTTTCAAGCCCTTGAATGCAAATCCCAATGATGGGCTAGACTTGTGTGCAATGTGCTTTCCCTTATCCATCTTTTGTGTTGCCTTTTTGTTTTTGTATCCTTGTCCTATTGTGTAAAATCCATTACCAAATTTTCTGAATAAATTTGCAAAATTTCCCAACTAAGTGCACAGGCATTTCGTCAAACAGTTTGCTTGTAATGGTGTTTTTGACATCATTTCACCTATAATCTTGATAGGATTGATTTCTCCAATACCAGTACTATATTTTTTTTCTCAATGAAATTCTAAATAAAATGTGCATAATAGATAATAAGTGAGGAGTTTATGAGCTGCTACAGCAAACTGAACAATACAGAAGAATTGCACAAAGCCATTGAAATCACAGAAATAATATTATATTAATTTGCTGACCTCGTGACAGCTTTCCACAGTCCAAAACGCAATCAAATTTGACTCCCAAATGCTCCTTATGCCTCTATCAACTTGTATGGCACCTTCAAAGTTTAATATGGCAGCCTTGAAAGATGTACGACAACCTCATAGTAAGTAATAAATCCTTTTAACCTGCTGCGTCAGCTTTGTTGACTCTCCCATAAAATGTGTTGACTCCTATCTAGGTGGCGTTGAAGATTTGTAAGGCTCCCAAAATTCTATCGCTGCCCTTCCTTGTAGTAAGGATGTGGTACAGATCTTTATTGGGGCTGAAATGGTACGGCTGGGCAAAGTCTCATCTAGAATAATATTTTTACATTAATTTCTTCTACACACACAACACTATGTTCTTCTGTTTAGTATCACTTATACACACAACACTTGTATTTCTTGCTTTTTACCGTTTGCACACACCACCATAAACAAATTAATTATATTAATTATTTGCCTGCAAATCTCAATTAATTTGTACCTGATATTCTGATGCTGGCAACTATAAATAAAAATCTCCACTTAAGCACAATTGTGAAACTTGTGTGATTTCACTTGCAATTAGCTAGGGAAGATATCTCACCACTGAATTTGATTTCCCATAGGGTTTTTGTCCTAGGGTTTTGCTCCAACAGACGCTCCAAATCCACAATAGAGAGAATTAAAAATAAGCATGAGAAAATGAGCTCTCAAATTCACTTTTATACTTTTTCTGCCAAACTTTCCAGAAGTTATATTTTTAAATTCACTTTAATAAAACACTCCTTTCTGCTCCAAAAGACCCTTTTTATGAAATAATAATATTGTTTGATGTACAAGGTCCTCTTTTTAAGTGCCCATGATTTAAAACTTTTGATTATCTTTCCAACGAGCTATTACACTAAGTTGCTTTTTGAATTAATTCATAAAATTAAGCAACCTTAGTGAAATAATTAAATTAATGCACCCAAGTTGCGGAAGCCACTAAACAGTTTGGAATCAACAATTGACTATATTGGAAGGACATTGATGATATAGAACAATAATTGGAGCCAATCAAGTGATTTACTATAAATAGATGCTCTCTCCAAGAATTTTGGAGAACACATTGAAAGTCGGAAATCACTTTTGAAAGTGTCATAAGGGTCCTCAAGATCCATTGAGCTCACAACCAATAACAAACATCTTTGTAGAACACAACTTGCATGCTCCAAGAGTTTTGGAGATCCTCTCATCAAACACCAAGTTGCTTTGGTCAAAACTGGAGTCGCACAAAAGCTTACAATTCAATATAGCTAAAAAAATTGGGACATTACATGTGGTGCCTTGTTACTTGGGGCGTCATCTTCAACAATGGTGTAATGGTGTGTAAAGGTGGAATTGGATGAGGCACAATCTTAATAGGAACATGTGTGCTTGTAAGAAGGTATGTGCACTCTACTTCTATGATTTCCATTGTGAGCACACAATGCAAATAGTTGCCCACCTTGTCTATAATAATATCTAGAAAATTTACTATGCTGCAATGCTAATGAAATTCAAATTTTGGGTATTCGGCATGCTGTCACAACTTTTGGCATGATGCACCGCTAATCTATGCATTGTAGCTTAAGTGCGTGTGCCTAACATGACATTAATTGCTTATGTGCCTATATATCATTGATGCACTTGAATAATATCAAAAGGTGCTTAAATCTTGTCACTAGAATTTGCTTTGGGACCCTTGAAGGCTCTCCACATGGTGTGCTATAATAAGTTACAACATGTAGGATAAATAATGCACTAAAATAAAATGTGTTGCTTTGATCCTAGGATAGGTGCATGTTCCCAATCATAATTGGTGAGGTAAGTGGAATAATCTAAGTTAACCTTTTTTCTGCTTGCTATTTATTCTACATAAGTTGTGCCAAATGGAAATTTACTCTAGTCGCACCTTCTTGAAAAGCTTCATACAATACCCTTTGATGCTGTGTGAACATAAGGAATCATGGTCTTTGCAACTACCACCCCTTGCCTACCAAATTTTTCTACTTCTCTTCTCAATGGTGTATTCTTCATGACTTCAACCACACTTGCACATCTAGGCATGCCTGGCTCCAACATCTTATTATAGGGGAGAGATATTAACTCATAAATAGTGTTCGTATTTTTTGGATTCTGTACATTCTCTTTCAAATAGATAACTCCATTATGAAAGTGGCTAACTAGAAAACATACCAAGTTGTCTACATTGCTAAAGTACGGTAACCTCCTCAACTTCAATACTTTAGTAGGAAGAAGCACCAATCCATGTTTATTGAGCTCTTGATGTGTTGTGCCATCATCATTTTTGATCACTTTCACTATCACTATTGTTATCTTTGTGTCACTGGTTTGCATAGAGGAATGTTGAAAGCTGCCTTAGGTTTCGAAATTGGAACAGCCATCAAGAACACACATGAATCCATATTTTTTATATTAGCGACCCTATCACATGCTATATCTTTTTGCTTGACATTGGTTTGTAATGCCTCAATGCTTGTTCCTCGTTTGTGACTTGTTACATGAGTAACTCTTTGTGGTGCAATAACTATCTACTTGAAACTCAATAGTTGGAGAAAAACTCAAATAAATAATTTTCATTGAAATTGTGCTTGTAGTAGAATATTCTTTCTGCAAAAGCTTTGAATTTTTGCAAAGTGAACCATAAAATTTTGACTATATATAGAATCGGCCACCCTAGTGGTCTTTGCAGTGGGTTAATTACCAAATTGAATTCATTATTACCATGATGATCGAAGCCCCGATCACTTGTCAAGTTCCATGGGAAAACAAATTGAGTGATGATGTTCTCAAAAATAAAGCTCATTGCTATTTTTGCTGAGTAGTCTATGGTTGGGAAAGCTTTAGATAACCTTGCTAGATAATTAGTGTTTGTGATGATATAGCCTGCCTTGGACTTATGTATAGAAGGTTGGATGGCTCCACAAGATCAATAGTCTATTTTTCAAAAGGCTCTTGAACAATGGGCATTTCATTTCCTATTATGTTTCCTCACCCTTTGATAAATGCCACATGTGAGCACATAATCAAATGCATCCTTTTTGATGGTCGACCACCAAAGACTTTCCTATAATACTTTTTGTGTATTTATGCAGCCTTGATAGAGTCCACTTGCTTGATCTTTGTGACACTCTTCCAATAGTGCTAAGTGCTTGTGGTCTACAACACATCTGTGTGAAATTTCATCTAAACCCATCTTATAAAGCTGCCCATCAATCAATTGATATGGCCTTGCTTGCGCTACCAATTGCTTCCTCTGTGCAACTGTATGTGATGGAGTTGTTGGCCATGAAACCAAGTAAGCTGCTACCTTTAGCATTATGTTTGGTGTTACTTCCACTCTGAACAATTAAGCATTTGGATGACCATCCTCTTCAATAGGTTCAGTAACCTTTTCCCTTGTCTCAATTCTTGACAAATGAGTAGGCCCAATATGATGTTCAGTTGATCACAACACTATTGTAAAATGAAACTCTTGGAAGAGAGTGAGCCGCCTAAAGATGTGCCCATGCAAAATTGGCTTGTTCCCCAAATTCTTCAATGACTGATGATCAACAAAGAATACAATGGGGGTTTGTAGTAAATACTGATGAAGTTTGTGAAGTGCAAAACCCATGCCCCCTCATGCTTAGTCGTAGTATAATTCCAATTTGCAGCAATTGACTTTCAAATGGTGAAGTAGATTGGTTGAACTATGTTTCACTCCGTTGGCTACGCAAGCATTGCACCAATAGTTGTTCATGATGCATCTAAATGTTCAATGGGGCTCTTGAATTAGGGAACTGTGAAATTGGCACAATAGCCACTTTCTCCTTTGATGTTTTAAAGGCCTGTTGATGTTCCTTTGTCTAGAAAATCTGTTCGATGCACCTTAATATGTCCTTTAATGGTATAGGGACACATACATAATTCTTGATGAACTGTTGATAGTAGTTGGTGTGCCCCAAGAGTGTGCACGTTTCATGTGATTTTTTTGGCACTTTAATTGCAATATGACTATTGCTTTTTCTGGATCTACTTGAATCAAAAGATTACAAATAATATGACTCAATAACTTGCCAAATGTAGTCATAAATGTGCAGTTCATGTTGAGCTCAATTCTCAAGTGTTGGCATCTCTCGAACATGAGGCGCAAAGAATCTATGTGGTGTGCCACCATCCTAGACATTGTTCAGTCATCCACGTACACTTGCAGGAAGCCATGAGTGAAATCTTTGAACATGCTTACAACAATACATGAAAACACTATCGGGGAATTCTTCGGCCCAAAGGACGTGACATTGTATGCACAACTGGCCCACTTAGCCTTATCCTCCTCTGCAATTTGTACCTAATGATAACTAAACAAAGTGTCAATGAATTTGTACGCTAATTCCCTTTCAACAATGCCTTCTAGGATCTCTTTTGTGAATGGAGTGGGAAATCGATTTGTAACGCATGTGGTAATCCAAACATATCCTTATGCATATTGGAATATGTTTGCCGTTGCGCCAAAAAATCAACTTGTTAATGCCCAATACAAACGTCAGAGATAAATGGATCCACGGGAGGCAGTTAGTCCATATCACAAATCCGAAGGGAGACGCTAGCGATTAGTCCAACAATGCACTCATCCTATTTGATAGAGATTACCATAACGCACACCCATTTTGACTCATCTACCAAAAAATCACCCACGCTCACAACATTTTGTCTTATGTGCTTACCCTTTTTGATAGAGATTATCATAGAGCACACTCATTTTGACTTATCCATTAGAAGAATTACCTATGGCTCCAACATTTAGTCTATCTACTCTTTCACCTTGATGCATAGATTGGGGTTTAACCTATATGGCCACTTCTTCACTAGTTTAGACCTTGGCTTCAACTTGATTTGCATTTTCTAAGTGATGAGTATAGGACTTTCATCTCTTGATAACCTCTAGGGAACAAATCCTCATACTTGTGTAAGAGACCAATCATTTGTGCAAGCTATTCTTAATCTAGTCATCTCCAATTGTTGCCATTATGGGTTATGTTGATGGGTCTTTTGGCACAACCAACTCAAGTAGAACGAAGATTAGTCTACCTCTCCTAAAAAGCTAATTGATCTAGGGAATCAATTAACTCCAAGGTCTTGTGTGCTAGGTCATGGCAATGTTGGAGCAGCTAAGTGGTCTATTTGATTTGTTTGTACAAGGTTTAATGTCTCCTTCTCAAGTGTAAGCTATTGGTGAACTTTAGCCTATTTTCCTAAGTTTTTTCCCATGGGCTATTGGGTGTTGGTAAAGGAAAATAAGTTAGGTAATTAAATTAAGTCGTCAAAATGGTGCCTTTGATTAATATTTTACTTGACAAATTATGTTTAATTATTTAAAAAGGTGTTATAAGTGTGTAGATAAAGTGTCGCTCGGCTCAATGTGCTAAAAAGTGGTCGTAAGGACACTTTATATTATTTTTTTAAAGAAATATATATATATATATTTGAAAAAAGCAACGAAAAAGCAAAAAACATTTTGTTTGAAAAAACATTGAAAGAGCAAAAAATGTTTTTCGAGAAAGCAATGAAAAAGGAAAAAAAAACATTTTTTTTCCCAAAAATAGCTTTGAAAAGGTTATAAAAGGAGGTTGGGTCTTCAAAAGAAGGGTTACTATTGACTTTTTATTGTTTGCTTTGAGAATGAATCTTGTTCTTCGATTTACTTGAGGACAAAAATTGTTTGGTAAATATAGTTTCGGGGATGAAACCCTCCTAGTTGGCTGCATGGTTCACTCTAGAATCACCATTGTGCTAATTATTGAGTTTATTTTCCAGTTTGCTATTGAGAATGGTGATTTTTGATGTGTTTTTATTTCTCAATATAATGCTTAATTGTTTCCAGTGATTGAGTATTAGTTTAGTGTGACTTGAATACCTTTTGATGATTTTGGTGTTGGTATTGAGGCTGTACAAGTTTCCAGAGGAGGCCGTACCATTCTTAAATGCAGATGGGAGTGGTTTTTTTGGGTCTTATTGCTGACTGGAGGTAGGCATGTGGTTCTTGGCAGAACTGCAGCCTTTTTTCCGCAATATTCTCCTTGTTTCATGTTGTTCACACCATTTTCAATCCTGGGTATGACTGAGAAAGGTGAGATTTGACTGAAATGTGGAGTTTGGGTAGCTGTGCAGCTGTATCATCCTTTCTATCTGCTGTTTACTGCGCCCTCTAGGTCTGATATAAGTTTAGTTCAGACTTGGGTGAATGCACAGCCCATATCTAGTGTTTTGGGAATGTCATGATGACTCAGAAGAAAAGCTTGCAAGAGGCAGTTCAGACTTAAGGGGTATCAATAGAGTTGATATTTTCAGTCCACACTTGTTTAATTCATCAACATTCAGAGGTCAGTTTCAGTGGTGTAGTTGTTCAGTCAATGTGAGCTGATCATTGCTATTCTTTGGTTTTGGTGAACTAATGTTGTATTGCAGCAGTGTATTTGATTATTAGCATAATGTTCTTAGCATTTTGGGTGATTTGTTCCTTTTGATATAGACATTTGTAGTTCATATGTCATGATTTTGTAATGGTATACTGTCGGTTAATGCATTTTATCATTGAAGGTCTTGGTTGGTTCACCACTAGACCCCTCTGTATTTCAAGCCCGTTTTGGCATTGATCGGACCCGCATGCAATGAACCATTTTGGCTTGATTGGATTTTGTTGTAATTTGCCAGTGGCTTTGCATTCTCAATGCATGCTTGTCTGTCGAAGAGGTGTTTGATTTGGGCTGGCTTTGCTGCTTGCATGCTCTAGTTGGCTTGCTTCCTTTTCATTTCAGCAGTGCATTCATTTAGATAGTGTGTGTGTTGTTCACACATTGTCTGCTCTCACCTTGTCCACATTAGGAACTTGGTGATCAGAAAGTGCTAGGATGTGCATTTGTATTTCCTATGTTGAAAAAAAGAAGAAGGTGTGTAGACATTACACAAGGGGCTTGCGATGGTTAAATATCAAGCTAGACAGTTTATGCATCTAGAGATTTAAATCTGTTGAAACAGTTAAATTTCCAGATTTGAATAAATTATTTGTAATCTAATCCTAATCTACCATAAATGTAAACAACCATCGATGCACTCAGTTTTAACCTTAATTCTCAAAGGCTAGATGAAATCCAAATAACCTACAATATAGTGATCAATATTCTGCCCTACTACACACAATAGATGGAAGATTCCATGGAATTTGTCAAAATATTTGAGTTAAGTGCATGAAACCACCATATTACATATATAAATTTCACACACTACCCTACTTCAAAGCACTCAATAAGGTTTTACCAATAAATTCGAATTAAAGAGGGATAGAACATTTAGAAGAAAATGGGTACTATGCTTTGATTTATTTGTAATGGGCAAATTGCAACTTCCAGCAATATTGCCTACGCTAATTTTTTTATATTTTTCTTTCTTTCCAAAAGTTTCGACCTTTAACAATGTTTCTAAAACTAATATATATACCCATTCTAGGTTCCTAACACTATCCTTACAAGAGCAAGTTGGCTTGGATCCTAAATTGATCCCTAGGCCCCAAATTTACAAGTTACGCATATTTTTGAGACTTGGGCCCCAAAATTAAATTACCCATTTTATTATGCAGGCCTAAGAAAAGGAATTACAATTGAACACACTCAAATTGAAGAGTGGTTTATTACATCATGTTAAAAAGAATGAAAGTGAAGAAGGAAAAAAAATGAGCGCTTGGCTCATTGTTGCCTTGTTGCAAGATTTGATTCTTCTTTCTCCCTCGTTGGTCTAGGAATTGGGCCTAGAAATTTTGCAATGCCTCTAGTACTAAGTTGTAATTGGGAACAATTGTGCATTGAATTCTTACCTTCTTAGCAAAGAGGGCCTTCTTAACTTGCCCCAAAACTTCCTTCATCTCTAGAATCCTGGCTTGGAAAACATTGAGGTTCCCCTTTATTCTCATCAGTTCATCAATTAGCTCCTCTATGAGATGCTTCCCCTTATTATCCTAGTGAACTCCTTGATGATGGTAGTAGTTGGAAGAGCCTTACGAGGATGCTCCCAAAATATACAAGGAATTGCTTTAAAATTTTTGCATAGTGAACTTGCTTTTGCAAGCCCTCAATGCTTTGATCCTCCATTTAGTGGCTTCAAGCCACTCCATATGTATTTTTGGATTGCCATCTAGTAACGCGTCTTTGTTTTGTAGGTCTGCATATGGAATTTGGCCATTCTTTGAAGTTAAGGTAGGTTGCCCTCTTGTAATATGAGCTCTTCATCAAGGGACTCCTCAAACACAGCCATTGCACTAGCTTGATCGCTTAATTTGTTATAACACTATATGGCCTCATTGATCAACCTGCTTCTTTGTGCCTCTAGTGAATCTCTTCAAGACATGGTTGCACTCATCCCACCTCCAATATCTTGTCTTTGCTTGCCCTTGTCCAAAGCCTTAAGAATTATGGGAGCAGGCGCATTTGAATCCTTTGGACCCATGAGGTAATTGATATATGCAATGAGCTGACCAACTTGAGCCTCAAGTTTTTTCTTGGTCTTCTCATCTTTATCCATACAACCCAAGATGACAAACATTGAATTCTCGAGAGATTGCTTCTCTCCCTGTCATGTTTGATGACCTAAACTAGTTGTTTGCATTTGGTAGTCCCTTGGCTACATGCTAGTTTCAACCTTATCCACCAAAGAGGTTGTTACATGTGTAGTTCTTACTCCTTGAGCATCCATTGAGACAGTGAACAATTTTCTAGCTCTCTTTTACCTTGGTTGAGTCTAGAACATTCCTACTAGCCATAAGAAATCCTCTAAAATATGTTTATATGTTCTTTCTCTTTTCTCAATAGTAGATCTCAACTAAATTGGTAATCTTGAATCTCCTGCTGAAGTCTAACTTGTGTGCACTCTTGGAGGACTTGATTGTCTTGGGGGAGTGGATTGTCTTGGGGGAGTGGAGGAGGAGGACTTGTAGGAGGAGGAGGTGGTGGGATCCCCATGGAGGTGGATCTTGGAGAAGGAGGAGGTGAAGGAGTCACCAATCGAGTCAGAGTATGAGACAACTCAAAAGATGGCACAACATAATGAATTATGCCTTCTTCATGAGCCTCAGTAGGTATCTGGATCACCTCTTGAATTGGAACATCTTGCAGCTCTTTAATGTTCAGTTCTTCCTCTCCAATTTGCTTCTTTGAGATGTTGACCTATAGAGGAGGAGGAATTGGGATTTGTGGAGGAGGAGAAGGAGGAGGTGAAGGAATTGGTGTTTGGATTGGAGGAGTAGGCGGTACCCGAGCCACCTCTCGAGTCGTTGATGCTCTTGTCCTTACTCTTCCTTGCAACGATTTTTCAACCTCTTCATCCACTTCCTCCACAATGACTTGCAGATTAAGAATCTCTTCTCTTCTCTTGGTCTTCATTGGTGCTGCAATAGATGAAGATTCCCCTTGTGTTTCAATTTGTGTTGGGGCCTTGGGAGGTTTCTACTCCCATGGATGAGGATCATCCATCAGAGATGAATACCTCAACCACCTTTGGGTTCTTTCAATCACCACCTTAGTTTTAGCTTGTATGGAAGTACCTTTTAGTTCATGTAGAGTTTTGGGAACTTTCTCTAGACTATAACCCTTGACAAGAGATATTGCCATCCTGCAATAGTCTTTGATTCTTACCTCATGCTCATCCAAGTAGTTAGCTCAAAAGTCTTCAATTACATGCACATTTACAAAAGATGACCCAATTAGGGGTCCAATCTTTCCAATGGGATCAAATCTGTCCCTAACTTCACATGGATGTGTTGTCAAATGAGCTATCTCGTGCTCTACTATCTTTGCATTCTATACATTAGAGCATGAATAATCTCCCACCTTGATGGGGAAAGAGATCCCAACCTTGTGGTTGCTGGCGATTAGCTTCTGTATCTCCACAACCTATTTGTAAATCTCCAGTAGAATGATCTTATCACTAGGATACTTGGGGATTCTATAGGGTGCTTTGTGAAAATCACCCAATTTGATGTAGGAAAAGTTTTTAAATTGGATGAACCATTTTCCTAGGCCTGCCATAATTGCAGCTGCCTCCAAAGACAACCTCTTTGCATAGTCATTCTCTTGACACCTTATGATGGCATATACAAATACGTCATTCACCCTATTGTAATGCTTCCAACTTTCCATCAAATCCAATTGGGAGTAATGATCATAAACCTTTGTCTCACCCAATTACAGGGTGCCTACTTAATTCATACCGAGAAAGTTGGCTTTAGCTTGGAAAGCCAACAAGTACACTAAGTATGATGTCATATGGAATCTAGTGGATTCCAATACCTCTGATAGTTGTTCATGTAGTGTATCATTGATGAGAGTGGCCTAGTCTATTCTCTTCCCATCACAGATTTGAATAATGAAGTAGCACATCTAGAGATAAAAATCCTTAGCATTAGGTAGACCAAAGATCCAGTCAAGAAGGGTGATGGAATCTTTAGGGTCCTCTTGGAACTTATTCTTGTGAATGACTCTAGCCATCTTCATGGCCAACTTTCTTCTTTGCATCAACAAACTGCCATTTATGAAGTTGGTACCCTATGTAGTCTCAATTTCATTATATTTTATTGCCTCCATGTTTATCTTGTCATATTGGGTATAGGTAGGGAGCCCAAATACTCTCTTAATAACTTCTAAATTGATATCCAACATGGTTTGGCCTGCAAGGCCAAGTATCTTACTTTGTCTTGGATTGTATGCCTTGGCGCAAGCCAAGACTAGCTTTGGAGATTGGAGTGAAACAAGGAAAGCAATGGCCTACTCTAACCTTGATTTTGCCATGCATTGGGCCATGACTGTTCTGTTTGCTTCAACATTGATCCTTTGCAAGAACATGTCCAAGATCAGTATCTCCAATATCTGTTCAGGGGAGAACATCTTTGAAGCAGGTAGCCTTTGTATGTGTACTTCATCTCTTTTGGTGGTTGTTGCCATCCTTGCATGTGTGTATTGCCAAGCACACACAAGATCATTAGAGAATCCAATAATGTACTCACCTAACTTGGTTAGTGATAATAATTAAACCATTTATAGCTCACTAAACCATATGTTCTAACATGTAATTCAAATATAGTGAACAGACAAGCTTGAAAATGCTATTAGGGTTGTACTATAATGTCTACCGTAGCTTAAGTATAAAGCTCTCAATGCAAACCTATCAGAGAATCAGAGTTTGAGATCCCAAAATAATTCATGCTATAAGTATCGGGGATTCAGGTAGTTTGATGCTTGAAGGTAGAGACTGGGGCATGCCTTCAAATGAGTTTATTTTGTTTAAACATGCCTAAAAGCCACTATATTGAAAGAAAACCAAACTCCCAACCCAAAAGATAAAAGTAGTATGACGTTTTGGGTTTGGAGATTGGCAATAAGTCATAATAGGTATGCAAATAAGGGTATGCTCGAACTCACAATCACAATAAAAAATATAATGTAGAGTAGTCGGGGGGATTTGACTTCGGGGAACCAATAATCAAGTACTTGAGTAAAGAAATGATTGAAGGCACAATCCCAAGAAAAGAGGTAAAGTAAAGCAATCAAGGATCACACTATAGGGCAACCACAAAATGGATATTGAAATAAGCACACCTCCGAAATAGTGATGTTGGCAGAAAAAGTTAAAACTTATTATAGAACAGTTGGAAATCAAACTTCTGGGAGACCAATAAACAAGTGCGTGAATAGCAAGATGATTGAAACATGGACTTTGAAAAAGATAAAGAAAATTCCAAGTATGGGAGTTAGGCTTCGAATATTTGAAGGAACTCATCCCAAAATGGAATGGTCAAGACAAAGCCCGCAAGTTTGATGGTTGACATCATGGCTTATGGGGCATGATGTCATAGGGGAAAAATGCTCCTAAACCTTGACAAACAAATTTTTCAAGTGGGAAAACATCCCATACAACTAGGGCATGATAGAAAACTAGAAAAGAAAATCGCAACAAAATAAAACAAAGGGCAAATGACAGGAAGGAAACAAGTGCCCTAGTGCACAATAATACACAATAGAAGCAAACAACAAGCAAGCAAAAATCAAAACAAAGAAAATGAAACCATGCTGCCATTAATGGTCTAGGTAGGAGACCCTACCTGGTAAACATTGAAAAACTTGAACGGCGAGGTTGAAAGTGAGCACCTAGCCACACATAGAAAACACACAAACTATACATAGGAACCAGCGCACAATCATGCAAGAAAATAGGCACAAAACTAGGCAATGGCGGACTCTCACCAAATCACAAGGTCACAGAAGGCAAGAAGTTGATCGCTAGAGCATGAGGAAAGAGAAATATCAAAAGCAAAGTAAAGAAAATGACCTAATGATGAGAACAAAAGGGAAACTTGTGCATAAGAATTGCCATTAATGCAAAGCCGAGAGGTAGGTTGGGGTGATGTCACATACTAGGCGTGAGGGTTTTAGAGATGCTTTGATAGTCATGTTGGGATGGCCAACTCCAAAAGTCTAAAAAGGCCCAAGGGTGACATAACAAACCCCTAACAAGTTTGGTCTACAAAAGCGTTGGAGTTTTGAAGTTTCCTTCACAGTCATGCTAGGATGACTGACTCTAAAAGTCTGATAAAGGAAAAATCCCAAAATAAACACAAGGCCAAAAATTCAAAATTAAAACAAAGATTAAATAAAATCAGCCAAAAACAAGCAAACAAGCAAAGTAAAAGACATAAAAGAAGGGGGGTCCCTATTTTGCCTTAAGCAAAATGGGGCATGTGTGTGTAAGGCACAACATGTTCCTCTTCGCCACCTATGTTTGCTTGGACTGCCTTCATTGCCTCATTATAATACTTGCCATCACCAACTATAGTCTCTTTCACCATCCACTTACCTTTTAGAGGTTTGCAATTGTAAGCTGTGCAACACATCCATTTTTGCTTCAGTTTCAGTTTGCAGAACTGTAACATTTGTGTTGTGAATTTTTTTCCCCAAAGTGAAGTTATGAAAGCATTAAAAGAGATAGAAAAATAAAGGATAACATGATCCTTTGGTTAAAATGGATATTAATGAAGAATATTTATGAAAACTCATTTAAAAGAGAGGAATAATTATATTTATTAAATAATAATTAAAGACAACCTTTGTGAAAGGGTGTGATAGTTTGAAAACCAACCCTTAAGGCTTATATAAAGCATTTTTGTGAGACATGAATATCACTCAAGGAAGAAGGTGGTTTGGTGGGATATGGGCATTGGAGAAGGGGGCACACAGAGTGTGTCCAACTTGGGGTATAGAGTACACTCAGGATTGTCCTAGCTAGGGCTTTGACATGTAAGCGTGGTGTATGTATTCACATTCTATGTTTTTACATGGGTTCTGTAGAGTGTGCCATAGCTATGAGGGCCAATGCTATTGAAATCTTCCTATGGTGAGAATGACTTTTCCGAGTGTTATGATTCAGATAAGTACTGAACTTATTCAAAGATATTTTAATTATGAATGAGATGGAGTTGATTCAAATTAAATTCTTTTAAGATGTTAGTTGTTTCTTTTGATCATATTGATATCCTTAGATGCCAATTTGTATAGTAATAATGGTAATCTTAATGTGATTAAGTCTTAAGTTAGTTAAAATTGATAAATAAACATTTTATGCATTTGTATTTAACTTATAGATAGACCTTATAATATTTAAACTTAGGAGGTAATAATACTAATAAATCCACTGGCATATAAAATTTTTAATATATTAAATCTATTCAATTTTATACTCAGAGAAAAGTAGTATTACAATTTGACATCCCTTTCTGCACACTGCTGGTATTGTAACCTTCTCTTCTAGTGCAAATTTTGGGCTTGGTCTCCAAGCCTTTCTGTCCTAACATCCGCTGAACTATAATTGCAATCTTAGGCTGTTTGCTGAATCAAATTGTCCTGAGGCTACTTAGAGCCCACTCGACCCTTGGAGTTGAATCAAGGAATTCAAAAGTATGCTGAAAGTCACTTTGCTTCTTTTCCCATGTAGAGATCTCCCTGCACATTTCTTTCTGAATGTACTAGACTTGTGCCAAATCTGTTAGTGTTATTGCAAACTTATGGACTCACAAGCGTTGATGACAATCCCCATATGCCCTCGTGAATAATGACATGTGACAAAGTGAAAGTTTCTCTTGTATATGATATGCTTGGTTCTGGAAACCTGCAAAGAAAAGCTTGCTTAAGTTGGTTCAATCCTTTATTGAAGATCACTTCCCTCACCATCCCATTGGGATATTATGTAGGAAATAACTTATGAGATGGAATCGGTCCCATTCCTTTGGAAAGAAGTTTGTAGCTACAAAATACTCCTAAGGGCTTGACAACTAGTTGAAGTAGGGTCTAGCCTTAGCAACTCGCTAAACTCAGTGCATGCGTGCTCATGCTGAATTGGAACCCATTGCTGTACTATCATCGTCCAGTTCATTAGCACTTTCTGATTCTGAGTAGGGCTAATCTCTCTTTGTTTCTTGTGCACCCACACTTTCATAACTACTCATTGTAACTTCTCCAGCATAGTTGATACCTTTCTTTATGGTTGTGGCGGTGCATGACACACTCGTGCAAGCTTTGCTTGTAAGCTCATAATCACCCTCTAACCAACATTCCAACTACAGCTCCAAATTTGCTGTTGAGGTGCTCTCCCATGTTAAGATATCCTCACGTGTTGGTTGAATGTGGTCTTTTGTACCTGCAACAATCCTATAGATTTCCTTTAGGTCTTTCTCTTAAATGTGGATTGATTCCACATAATCAGAACCTCATGTGGGATATAATGGCACAATAACCTGCTGTTCTCCAATCTCGAAACTCATGATTATGTGTTTGAATTGCATATCAGCAAGTAGAATGAGCAACCAAGCAATGCAGAGTTTCTTTTTGCCTTTGCCATTTCGATGATCTCACATCAACACTGAACTTAATGTCTTCTATGCTTCCCTCAACGGTTCGGATAATCTCTAATGGGCACTCTTGTGTATTATTGGCCATACACAAAATATGTGGGGACAGGCACAAGGCAAGCAAGCTCATTGCCACCCATGCCTCTGCCGTCAACAGATTGACCTTGAACTTTAATCAGTAATAACATCACACAACAAATTGTTAGAATATGTTGTCATTGATGTTCAAAGGCGCTTAGTCGAGATTGTTGATTACTGGCATTGATTTCAAAGATGTATGGGAGATTGTTGCTAAGAAACAGGAATACATTCAAGACATTGATGATTTTGTGTTGAGTTTAATTCTCTATTGGGTCAAATATAATGCATGAAATAAAAGAAACTATTGGGAGTAAAACGCTGACTCATTAGAATACAAGGACAGTGACTATGATTAAAAAGCATTAGATATAATAAGGAAGCATACATAGCCGACCACCTTCTATGCTGGCTGACCATCCAAATGAAGTTTTAAATTGACCAAATCAATGATCATTGTGTGAGTTAAGATGCAGCGACTGATATTCTAAAGAACAATTTATTAAAGACAGCAAATTAGAAATATAAATGCGTCAGTCATAAAGGTGCCAAAATGAAGTTTTAAAATTTAAAATAATTTTTTGTTAAGAAGAGCCAAAATCCCTCTAAATGGGGCGTGCACCATTTGTTAAGGCAAACTTTATATTTAAATGAAATGGTGCGATTCAAACAAATTAAAAAGATATGACTCGTGAAGAATAAAGAGAGGCAGCGATTAGTTTTAAAAGACACATCCATTTTATAAATGGACACATCCGTTAGCAAATGGAGAGGTATAAATAGAAGGTAAAGAGGGAGTCAAAAAGCAAGCAAGTTCAATGAATATTTTCTGAGTTTAAAAAGCAGATTTTAGAAAAGAATAAAGGCAGAAATGAAGTGCAAATCAGATATCTTTTGAAGAGTATGTGCTGCCATATGAGAAGGATAATTGCAAATATATAAATGACAAACATATGTGAAGATTGAGAGGTAAATGTTAAGGGAAAGAGTGCAGATATTAAGTTGAGATTATAGATCAGATCTATGAAAGGATTGTGTGAATTACGACAAAAAAAAATCTAACGTTGAAATACAAATGAATAAATAAAATGAATAGCAAAATAAAATATCAAAAAATATAATGAAGAATAATAGCAACCTTATTATAACTATAATTATAATTATCATGAAATAATATTATAATTAAAATAATCGAATATAACAACATAAATATCAACAATTTAATTATTATTACAAAATAGATTATGCATATAAACTAAATAGAAAATAAATATTAAAAATATATAAATACAAATACTAAACAATTTAACATTATTATAATCATTATAATATAATAAACTTTAAATAAAAATATATAAACTAATATAAATGAAAATATATGAACTAATATGTTATAAATTCAATTTATAACTATATTTTGAATAAATAAAATGAAAACAGAATAAATATTAAAAATATATTAACCATTTAATATAACATAAATAATAAATATATTATATTACAAAAGGAGAAAGTAACTTGTATAAAGCAACGATTAATATATTTCAAAAAGGTGCAGTTAAAGAATAGTTAAGACAGCAAAAGTCACCCCCTTACAAAAGACACGTCTCTCTAAGAGACATAGGGATATAAAAAGACAAGGAGATCAGGGAATAAAGAAGGGGAATTTTTAGCATAGAAAACACTGGAATATATTCTAAATCATGCGAATCATTCCAAAAAGATATTTCTAATTTCTGTAGCCATGATACCTGGTTATTTATATTCATCATCATCGCTGTGAAGAAGGAGGGATTAGGAATGGGGAAAAATATAGAGAACAGATTAAGAAATGAAGAAAAGGCAGATAAAAAGAAGATATACTATATATCTGCAGATCGAATCCACAGGTAAGTATGGAATTTCTTAGGGATTTAAATAAGTTTGGTAAAGGCCTTATAAATTTAGATAATGATGTTTATACATTATAAATCCAAATGTTTTATGAATCTAAATACGATGTTTGATAAATACATTATAAATTTAGATAATAATGTTGGTAGATATATTATGAATTTAAGTAATAGTATGGCCTAGTAATAATTTATGTATATATAATATTTAAATCCAATTAATATTACTTATTGATGTCCTTTGGAATAGTAAAGTTACACATGCTACTGTTGATTTCTATAACATTGGTGATATGTTTATTTTGAATTGGACATCTAATTATATTATTGTGATATGCCTATTATAATTATTGTATGCTATTACATATATTTTGTTGTTTATATTTATTATTCTCATCAAACAACCAAGGGAGGGTAAAGGAAAGAAGAATAGATTCCAGCATCAACCGAACAGAGGTATGCTCCCTCTGATATTTTGTGAATATGATATAAACTAAAGATGAGCATAATATATATTTAATTTTGGCAGAAGATCCAATATTCATTAGTCATGATAATGATAGTCTGCACATATGCATGAATCTGAGTATCAATGTTTGTTAATACATATGATGAATCTATGTCATTGATTTAAGAACAAAATATGTGTGCTTTATGGAATATTTTATTCAGATTTTCTGACTATAAACAATTAGCCATGATAGGGGAGATTGAGGGTCTACTGAAGGGGAAACAGCGTGTGAGGTCACCCTCTAAGTACACCACCCATCTGGATGGCAAGGGCCACATGGGCCAAGAGGGGTGTACTACTCTCGGGCTTAGAGGAAATGACTATCCAGGACACCCTACTCTATCTGCACCCTCAACCTCTCTATATGATTGAGCAATGATGGTTCTGGTCATAGTTGGAAAACTCGGCATTTTCAAGTACTCGGCAAGCCCGAAAAACTCGGCTCGGCAAAAACTCGGCAAAAACTCGGAAAAAACTCGGCAAAAAACTCGGGAACTTAAAAAATTGCTTAAACTTCACTAAAAACTCATTTTTTTTGCAAAATTCAAAGATAAGATGCATCCAATGAGTCAATAAATGAGTACATATAAGAAACAAGCTATATTTGATTGATTTGAAAGAAATTGGATACAAAATGGCATCCTCATGTGGAATGCTCAATGTGCTGATATGATAATAGTCTGAAACAAAATGAAATAGCAATTGTTTTTGTAAAACTGAAAGTAAATACTACATATGTCATAAACATTAATATATTTCAGTTTTTACAAATTCACATGAATCACATCTTCCTCTTCCCATGTCTAGATCTCAATATGGGACCGGAAGAGGGTGTCCGTGTAATCATAGGACTCCGCTCCTGCTGTGCCTGTGGCTCCTCAACCTCCATCCTAGATGTAGATCCTCCTGCAGCTGCTGGTGGTGGCACTGGCAATGACTCCTCCTCAGGATCATCCTCAAGGTCATCCAATGAGAATGTAAATCCACCCTCCTCCATTGCCTGTCGCTCTAAATCATAAATCTCATCCTCGGTAAACAATGGAGGTTGCTCCCCTCGCCCTGTCCAATCACTGTATGGATCTATCTCCTCCAAATCAATTGGATCATCATATGATATCTCCTCTACCTTTTTTATGCGCAATCGAAGATTATATTGCACATAGACAAGGTCATTGAGGCGTTTTTGAGCGAGTTTGTTCCTCTTCTTTGTGTGGATGGCCTCAAACAAACTCCAATTGCGCTCACAATTGGATGAACTACAAGGCTGGCTCAAAACACGGAGGGCAAAGTTTTGAAGATGTGGGGTTTTTCCACCCCAATGTGTCCACCAAACATCTACAAAAAAAAGAAGAAAAAGTTAGAAAATTGTAACTTGTAACTTGTAACTATCAAATTTTCATTTTTGTAACTTGTAAATTTCAAATTTTATACCTGGTGGCAGCCTAGATACTGCTCTCTTTGCCAAGTCTGAAGAGAAGAGTACACCCCTTTTTTCCCTGTAACTTTGCAATTCATTAACAATGCAGTCTGCCTCATCAGGCGTGGATGTCATCCGCTGAATGCAAGTAGTGAGGCCCTCCATAACCTCTCCAGTAGGATCTGTATAGGTGCCTGAATGGATGAAACGGGGGTTCAAGAAGTACCCTGTTGCATGGATAGGTTGGTGGAGTTGATTGTTCCACCTCCTGTCAATAATCTCCCAAATGGGATCAAACTTGAGGCTGTCCCCCTTATAATAATTTCTAATAGCCTCCTTGGCCCTATCCATGGCCTCATAAAGATAACCCATTGGGGTTTGATCCCCATCCACCAAACGGAGCACTCTAACCAAGGGCTCTGACACCTACAATATAAATTTAAAAATGCAAAAAACTATTAGAGTTACAATTTAGTAATTTACAAATTTACAATGAAGGACATTAACTTTAAGAAAATGTTCAATTTGAATTTAGATTCAAACTCAAAGTTTTGAAGTTACCTTCACAATCTCTGTTGCTTTTTGTGCAAAGAGGGGCTCGAAGACAATGCTTGCAACTCTTTCTCCTTCCGGCTTCTTTGAATAAGGTGAGTCTATCCATGCTTGACTCACAAACATTTGTTTCAAAGCCGTCAATGCGCCAAGAATGCTTTGCAACGTTAAGAAAACCGTTGCAAACCTTGTCACACCAGGTCTCACCAAGTCTCTCCCATTGGTGTGCTCCCTCATCAAGCTCAGAACCCAAGGGTGATTGTAGATGTATTTAGTGATCCTTCTTCCATCCTCTACAATCGGTGTGACCCAATGTAATTTTCCTATGTCCTCCAAAAGAAGGTCAAGGACATGGGCAGCACATGGTGTCCAAAAAATTGTCTGGTGTCTATCTTGGAGGATTCTTCCTGCTGCCACATATGCCGCTGCATTGTCAGTTATGATTTGCACGACATTTTTAAGCCCAACCTCCATGCACACTTGCTCCAACATTCTAGCCAAATTTTCTGCATTTTTTACTATGTTGGAGGCATCTACGGATTTCAAGAACACCACCTCATTTTTGCAAGAAACCAAAAAATTTATGATGGTACGGTTTTTTCCATCCGTCCACCCATCAGAAAGAATAGTGCAGCCATATTGTTGCCATTCTTCTTTTTGTTCTTGTATCACTGCCTTTGCTCTTTCAGTAGCATTAGAAAGCAACCTACAAGTACAAAGTGAAATTAAGTACACAATTTTAATTTGTAAACAAAAAAATAACTTAAATTAATCATAAATTAAACTTAAGAAACATAAAATTAAATTAAAGAACATAAACTAATTTCTAACCTTCCACTCAATTCTTTGCGCGAAGGCGCCTTGTAGCCTTTCCCTGCAACTGTCAATGCGGTCACCAAATTGTCCCAATAAGGTGAGCTTGCCACATTGAAAGGGATGTTGTTGAAGTACCAAAAATCGGCACAAGCAACATCTGCATGCTCACGCACCTCCTTATTCCACCCAGTTGCCTCTAAAGAAGGTTGTGCACCAGGTGTGTTTCTAGGCACAAAAAAATCACCAATGTGTGAACCTGTGGCTCTAGGTGTCTGTGTTGATCCTGCCACTGGTACTCTAGTAGAGGAAGATGAAGGCATGGTGGTGGTGGTGGGTTGCCTTCGCACACGTGGACCACGAAGAGAGCCCGCTATGTTGGCTACTACATCATCATCATCTGACAGTGAGTGAAGGTTGTCTGCACTTGCAACACCTTGAGAAGAAGCTATGGCAGCTTGCATTGCTGCTTTTGCCTTCGCTTTTTGCATCTTTTTTTCTTCTGCAGCGGAAAGTATTGCATTCATTTGTCTTTTGATTTCCTCATTGGTGTTTATGCAAGCCTTAGCATCACGTCTAGGGATGCCTGCAAGGTGGTATTTGAGGCGATTGATGCCTCCACGGTAAATTTCTTTACATCTAATGCAATACACTGATCCAGGTTCTGGTCCTTCATATGCATATCTCCAAGCGGGATCTCTAGCTCCTTTTGGACGAGTGCCTACATATTCCCCACTCCCAGGCACAGATGGGGCTGAGGTAGGGGTAGAAGCGGATTCAGAAGCCATGATCAATTAACCTGTTACCTACACAGTACACACACAAAGTGAAATCACAACTTGTTAGTTTTTTGATAGAAATTTTAAAAACAAGCTAAATTAGATTAAATCAAAATTGAAAATTTCAAAATAGATTCTAAACTAATCTAAGATTCTAAATAGTAAACTAATTTAAGATTCTAAAGTCTAAACTCTAAACATTTTCAATTTTTCATCAAAAAAAATGGATTAAAAAAAGAAAATAATAAACTAGGGTTACAAAAAAATGTAAAAATTAGAAAACTACTTTAAATTAGTAACAAATTAAGCTAATATATAAATTTAAACATGTTTTCAACAAACAAGAAGAATCAAAATTACAAAAAATAACTAGAATTTGAAGAAAATTTGAAAAAAATGAAAAAAACTGCAAAATATATTAAAAAATCATAAAAAAGTGTCACAAATTCTTGTTTTGTTGAATCTAAATCTTCTTTTAAACATATAAATGTATTTGAATTTGTTTTATAGTTCATTCATGATGTTTTTTAAACATACAATCAACAAAAAAGAAGAAAAAATGAAAAAAAAAGAAAGAACAAGAAAAATTAGAAAACCTACCTGGAAATCCAATTTGCCTTCGAAATCTGATGAAAATCCCCTTCGAATCTCGTCCCCTCGATGCCAAATCACAGATAAATAGTGCAAAATGCTTTGGGCAAGTTTTTTCCTCTGCTAAAAGTGAAAACAAGTGAAAAAATGAAATGACAATGACATTTTGGCCGGCCGCGGACATAAGACACAGGCCGCGCGGGTTTTTTTTAAAAACTCGCCGAGTTTTTGCAAAAACTCGCGAGTTTTTCCGGCGAGTTTTTGCAAAAAGTACGGACTGTACCTTCTGCGAGTAAAACTCGTAAAAACTCGTTTCTGAAAAAAACTCGCGAGTTTTTGAAAAACTCGCGAGTTTTTGAAAAACTCGCGAGTTTTTGGCGAGTGAGCCAACTATGGTTCTGGTATAGGGGAACAAAGGTAGAACACTAGGCACACCACCCCATATGGATGGCAAGGGCCACATGGGGCCAAGAGGGGTATACTGCTCTTGGGCCTAGGGTTTCTTGGGCACCCTATCAGACTGTCATGCTCAAGGAAGAATGAATTAGGAAAATCCAAAGAAGATTCAATATGCTTATAAAATGATGTTGTCTTATTTTATAAATGTCTACTAACATATTTGCAAGTCTAAACAGGTAGTTGTATTCCTAACCATGTTCTCTTTGATTTTCTTATATGCATTTTGATTAATATTATCCTGTAAATATTCTCTAACTTTGTTTTAAAGGGGCCTACTCACATTATAAACATCCCCAAAACCAAGGCGATCACTTGAAATTTGATAAATTAGGGCAGATTTAGGGTTATCCCAAAAAGGGGACATTACAAGTGGTATTAGAGCATGTTCCTACCAGCCTGTGTATAAACCAACTATAATTAGAATTAACTATTCAAGCATTCTTAAGTAGGCCACTAATGCATCTCCATATGTGGGTACCCATGTGTTTACTTGGTGACCTTGGGATGGTGGACGAACCCGCGGTGTAGTATGGGATGCATCGAATCCTCTCCCCATTTGCCCAATGATGCAAAAGACCAGAGGAAATGATAGGACCCACGGTGTAGTGCGTTATGCACCGATATTCTTTCTATCTAAGATGCATTATGGACATGGGTATGCCAGCCATTGTGATGTGCTAGTTAGCCATTGTGTATGTGATGAATGTTAGAGCTAGTCACTGTGTATTTGTGATGTATGGTGGAACTCGTCATTATGTTTATGATTACTTTATGCATAAAAACTATGAAAATGTTGAAAATATTGTCCATCAAGTTGCTTGAGTTGCCTACTTGCTTGAGCCAGTTGCTCACTTGCTTGAGCTACTTGTTTGCTTGCTTGAGATACTTGCCTATGTGCTTGAGCTGGTTGCTTGCTTGCTTGAGCTACTTGCCTGTGTGCTTGAGCTACTTGCTTGTGTGCTTGAGCTACTTGCCTGTGTGGTTGAGCTGGTTGCATGCTTGCTTGATCTACTGCTTGAGCTACTTGCTTGTGTGCTTGAGCTACATGCCTGGTTGAGCTGGTTGCATGCTTGCTTGAGCTACTTGTTTGCCTGGTTGAGCTGGTTGCATGCTTGCTTGAGCTACTTGTTTGCCTGCTTGAGCTACTTGCTTGTGTGCTTGAGCTACTTGCCTATGTGCTCGAGCTACTTGTTTGCCTGCTTGAGCTACTTGTTTGCTTGTTTGAGCTACTTGCTTGTGTGCTTGAGCTACTTGCCTATGTGCTTGAGTTGGTTGGTTGGTTGGTTGAGCTACTTGTTTGCCTGCTTGAGTTACTTGTCTGTTCGGTTGAGCTACTTGGTTGTCTGCTTTAATTTCTGATTCATGTGGTTTTTTAAGTTATGAAATGTATATTATGACTTGCGTTACGTGTATCTATGCGACTTACATGTATTTATATGTATACTTCATGTATTATGTGTATTTGCATGTATTTAAGTGTGTACTTTGTGGCTTATGTATTCAAGTGTATACCTTGTGACTTATGTATTCAAGTGTGACTTATGTATTCAAATGCATTCAAGTGTATACCGTGTGACTTATGCATATTCAAGTGTATATCGTGTGACTTATGTGTATTCGAGTGTGACTTATGTATTCAAATGTATTCAAGTGTATACCTTGTGACTTATGTATTTAAGTATATTCAAGTGTGACTTATGTATTCAAATGTATTCAATTGTATACCGAGTGACCTATGTATTTTCAAATGCACTCAAGTGAATATTTTGTGGCTTACATTATGGTTTATGACTTACATTATTTAAGTGTGACTAATGGATTCAAATGTATTCAAGTGTATACCGTGTGACCTATGTATTTTCAAATGCACTCAAGTGAATATTTTGTGGCTTACATTATGGTTTATGTGTGGTCATGCGCATACTTTGTGACTGGTATTCATGTGTGTACCTTGTGTATATCTTGCAACTTGCATGCATTCACACTTTGCGGCTTATGTGTATTTATGGGTATACTTTGTAACCCACTTGTATTCTGGCATATACTACGCGTATTTATGTGCATGCTTCATTAAGTATATCCATGTGTTTGCTTCATTTCAAATGCGCCTTCAACAAAGATTACTCCATGTGTGTTCATGACTACTGCATAGTAAAAAGAATTGTGCCTATCAAAATACCTCTTGGTTGGGAGGTACTAACAAATTAACTGAACTATTATTAGTATTCAATAAGGGTTGTGACTATTAAAGTAAAAAGGTGTAACTCCCTCAGATTGTGGTACAAAAAAAGAGCATTTCAACAGGAGAATCCAATGAAGAATAGAACCTTGCAAGAAGCTTAGATTAGGCACTCAAGAATAGGGAGGAAGTGGTAAAGGACGTGACTCCTAATATGAAAAGATGTTTCGAATTGTGATTGCTTGAGGACATGCAATCTTGGGCGGTGAGGATTGTCATGTCCTCGAAATTACAACAAAAAAAAAATCTAACATTGAAATACAAATGAATAAATAAAATGAATAACAATATAAAATATCAAAAAATATAAAAAAGAATACTAGCAACCTAATTATAACTATAATTATAATTATCATGAAATAATATTATAATTAAAATAATCGAATATAACAACATAAATATTAACAATTTAATTATTATTATTACAAAATAGAATATGCATATAAACTAATATAGAAAATAAATATCAAAAATATATAAATACAAATACTAAACAATTTAACATTATTATAATCATTATAATATAATAAACTTTAAATAAAAATATATA
Organism: Sequoiadendron giganteum; assembly: GCA_007115665.2. Lineage (NCBI taxonomy): Eukaryota > Viridiplantae > Streptophyta > Pinopsida > Cupressales > Cupressaceae > Sequoiadendron > Sequoiadendron giganteum. The sequence goes on along the minus strand of CM021107.1, from coordinate 232,106,447 downwards.
AACTAATATAAATGAAAATATATAAACTAATATGTTATAAATTCAATTTATAACTATATTTGAATAAATAAAATGAAAACAGAATAAATATTAAAAATATATTAACCACTTAATATAACATAAAATAATAAATATATTTTATTGCAAAAGGAGAAAGTAACATGTATAAAGCAACGATTAATATATTTCAAAAAGGTGCAGTTAAAGAATAGTTAAGACAGCAAAAGTTAACCCCTTACAAAAGACACGTCTCTCTAAGAGACATAGGGATATAAAAAGACAAGGAGATCGGGGAATAAAGAAGGGGAACTTTTAGCATAGAAAACAATGGAATATATTCTAAATCAAGCGCATCATTCCAAAAAGATATTTCTAATTTCTGTAGCCATGATACCTGGCTATTTATATTCATCATCATCGCTGTGAAGAAGAAGGGATTAGGATTGGGGAAAAATATAGAGAACAGATTAAGAAATGAAGAAAAGGCAGATAAAAAGAAGATATATACAGATATATAGGAGATACATTTGCAGATCGAATCCACAGGTAAGTATGGAAACTCTTAGGGATTTAAATAAGTTTGGTAAAGGCCTTATAAATTTAGATAATGATGTTTATAGTATATACATTATGAATCAAAATGCTTTATGAATCTAAATACGAGGTTTGATAAATACATTATAAATTTAGATAATAATGCTGGTAGATAAGTATGAATTTAAGTAATAGTATGGCCTAGTAATAATTTATGTATATATAATATTTAAATCCAGTTGATATTACTTATTGATGTCCTTTGGAATAGTAAAATTACACATACTACTGTTGATTTCTATAACATTGCTGATATGTTTATTTTGAATTGGACATCTAATTATATTATTGTGATATGCCTATTATAATTATTGTATGCTATTACATATATTTTGTTGTTTATATTTATTATTCTCATCAAACAACCAAGGGAGGGTAAAGGAAAGAAGAATAGATTCCAGCATCAGCCGAACAGAGGTATGCTCCCTCTGATATTTTGTGAATATGATATAAACTAAAGATGAGCATAATATATATTTAATTCTGGCAGAAGATCCAATATTCATTAGTCATGATAATGATAGTCTGCACATATGCATGAATCTGAGTATCAATGTTTGTTAATACATATGATGAATCTATGTCATTGATTTAAGAACAAAATATGTGTTCTTTATGGAATATTTTATTTATATTTTTTGACTATAAACAATTAGCCATGATAGGGGAGATTGAGGGCCTATTGAAGAGGAAACAGCGTGTGAGGTCACCCTCTCAGTACACCACCAATCTGGATGGCAAGGGCCACTTGGGCCAAGAGGGGTGTACTACTCTCGGGCTTAGAGGAAATGACTATTCAGGACACCCTACTGTAGCTGCACCCTCAACCTCTCAATATGATTGAGCAATGATGGTTCTGGTACAGGGGAACAGAGGTAGAATACTAGGCACACCACCCCATATGGATGGCAAGGGCCACATGGGGCCAAGAGGGGTATACTGCTCTTGGGCCTAGGGTTTCTTGGGCACCCTATCAGACTATCATGCTCAAGAATGAATTAGGAAAATCCAAAGAAGATTCAATATGCTTATAAAATGATGTTGTCTTATTTTATAAATGTCTATTAACATATTTGCAGGTCTAAACAGGTAGTTGTATCCCTAACCATGTTCTCTTTGATTTTCTTATATGCATTTTGATTAATATTATCTTGTAAATATTCTCTAACTCTGTTTTAGAGGGGCCTACTCACCTTATAAACATCCCCAAAACCAAGGTGATCACTTGAAATTGATAAATTAGGGCAGATTTAGGGTTATCCCGAAAAGGGGACATTACAATCTGTGTTCTCATTGTGTTCCAAATTGCTAGATCTTACTTGAATCTCAGTATCACCTTGTGCTCAACACAACTATCATTCATTTCTAAAGTCAAAAGTAATTTACTGTCATACCTTGACTCATTCACGTGTAGCACTTTGTGTGGTTTAGACATGTCAATAGGTTGCTTTGTGACCACAAGCTTCTCAAGTAGATGCTTGAGCTACATCAAAATGCCAATAAACACAACGACATAACAAATGTCTAGATATTCTTGCTGCTTGTTATGCCATATGGCAATCTCATTTTGAGCATCTTGGAACATTTTTATCCTATCTTGGTACATTTGTTGTTATTGTCTGGGTGCCATGTGTAATTTTGCTCTTGGACTATGTGACTATCTTTGGATCTTTATTTGTGTGTGGACCTCAAGAAGGCCTCACTTGCTATTTGGCTTCAATGTAGGTCCCACTCCTAGCTAGGATCTGAATTAGCTTAGTTAGGATTGTGACTTGTGCAACTAGTTCCTTTCCTTTCTAGATCATTTGAGCTAGCTTCTTGCAAGACTCCACTATTACAGCAGAAATCCTTTGTCATCTGATTAGTATTGCAATAATTGTACATATGAAGCTTTGCCCACTTGTGCAATATGTATTCAAGTTCTCCACATCTGCAGCAATAAATGCCTCTACTGCACCCTCCTCCATGACCTCCTTTCATGCTCCTGATAGGGTGGGTCTTGGTAATGTGGTGCATTCTACTATGGTTGTTGCTGGGGCTGTGTGGTTGTGTTCATAACCTGTTTCCCTCTTGACTTGTGTAGGGCATGTACTACCTTGGAGGTGACAGTATTAATGGGTGGTTGTGCGACAAACCTCACACCAGTAATTAACAATACCTTTTAACTTTTGTGGTAGTGGACATGTTGGAGATTGATGAAGTTCATGACATATGGCATAATCAAGTATGTGCTAAGCTAGAGGGAACTTTGCAGCATTAACAACTTGGGTTCTCATCACTGGGCTGCCAGTAGTTATATGCCCTTCAGTGTGGCACTCTATGCACCATAACTTATGCTTAGTTAGTGTTGCCATTGCAATTTGTTCCATTCACATGCCATTTTTCTCATTTGTTCCTCTATCTGGGTGGTAGAGCCATATACTAGAGGCTTGCTCAATGCAATTGTCTAGGAAGTGTGCATTGAGCCAGTTCACATTGGATATGTGCTGTAAGCCCTTTAATAAACCACATTTTGAATTGTGTCATCTAATAGAATATTTTATTTTTGATACTAACTCCTTGAATCTTTCGGTCATATCTACACACCATCTCACCTAGATGCTACAATGTCTCCATCAATACCACAATATTGTGATGTGCCATCTCAAGGTAACCAAATTTTGACAGGAAATCTGTTCTAATTCACCAAGAATTTTTTTTGGTGCCATTAAGATCATAGTAGGTATACTAGTCTTGAATGCGACCACTTAATGTCAAGAAGTATGACCGAAAAGTCAATACAAAAGATATGGACACAGATACACGTGAAACATTTACAAAATACAAGATAAACACAACTACATGTTGAAATCTTATTCGAAACATCAGAAATGGATAGAAGTTGCCAAGTTAGACATGGACTTGTGCTGAAGAAATATTTGCCAAAAATACTGATCATAACTATATTTCAGTCTAATCCAAGTATAGGCTACTGATATTCTTTGGTTGGAAAATTTTACTGGTAAAATAATTTTTTTGACTTTTATCTGCAGGTTTAATTTTATGTCTTAAGTTTTAAAATTCCATGGGGTTTACATTTCTGATACCATCTTGATTTTCAAAACTTTGGCCATTTCTCTGTTTCAGGCAACTTAGCCAATTGTCTGTTTTTCGTTTGCATTTTCATATATATATTTTGTATTGGATTATCAAAATATGATTTCATGGAGTAGTTATTATCGTGTAATGGTAGGGTAGTTACATTCTTTTTTCCATTTTTTATTTTTACTTATTTGACATGATACATGCAATTATATTTCAATTACACTCCTCTTTACTAAGAGCTAATTATTATATTCCTGGAATGTTGTTCAACAAAGGTATTGGGTCTCACCACCCACCAATTGGGGCATAAGGATTGTGCCCGAAAAGAGTGCTTTTATTATTGAGCGATTTGGGAAATATTTGAAGACTCTTGGTGCTGGCATTCATGTTTTGATACCTTTGGTTGATCGTATTGCTTATGTGCATTCTTTGAAAGAGGAAGCCATTACAATTCCAGACCAATCTGCAATCACAAAAGACAATGTCAGTATTTCAATTGATGGGGTACTTTATGTGAAGGTAATTAATACCTATGGGTTTTTGAATTTTAGTTTCATCAGTGGTTTGATGATGACAATGCCAACATGGTCTGTAAGAGCTATCAAAGCGTCTTTACTTGTTAAACTTCAGAAGATTGTTTCCATGAGAGTTTAGTTTACGAATTTTTCCCCAAGTTTTCTTTGGTTCCCTTGATTCAAAACTTCACATATTAGGCTGTATTTGCAAATATCTTTGTAATTGTATACAAAGCCATTATATAGTAGGCAGTTTAAAAGAAAACGTGTTTCCTCTTCATCACCAAGGTGTCTTTAGGGGGATCCTTCTACTGGTTGGACAATTAGAATGTGTAAAAATTTCTTAAAAAAAGTGTCATGAATAGAACAGTTGGTACACAACAATCTTCCTTGCCCATATAATGTATATATTCAGATGATATTTTGTATCTCTCTTTTGGTGACTTGGGATGCTTACCACTTTAGTTCTTTGTGAAAACAAATATTTTTCTTGCCCTTGACTATTCATTCAAAACAATTGTTTTTCACGTGCTGGTTTTTTGTTGATATTGTGTTGGCAGATAGTGGATCCTATTAGAGCATCATATGGTGTTGAGAATCCCATTTATGCTGTTATTCAGCTTGCACAGACAACCATGCGTAGTGAACTGGGTAAAATCACATTGGACAAAACATTTGAAGAAAGAGACACTCTTAATGAAAATATTGTGGTGAGTTAAATCTTTCAGAAACCTAGAGAAATAATTATAGAAGTCAATATTGATTTAAAAGGGTGGTTTAGCTCATATTGGAATACTGATTATTTGTTTACTGTTGTTCTTTTGAAATAGAATGAAAGAAACAATTAACATTAACATCCACTAATATTCAATGTAGTCTAATGGAATTCAAACATAAAGAAAGTTACTAAGTGAATGATTTTGATTTTATTTTGAACTAGCAAAGCTTAGGGTTAAAACTTGAAACATGTGTTTACTCTGTAAACCTGGCAAAAGTGTTTGCCCCACCACAATAGACCATGGTAATCAGAAATGCTATATCAAGCTTCAATAATAAAAAATAAAGTGTGCATTGAGATTGATTGAGATTTTTTATTGAAACAAAATAACTGATTTATGCTGTCTGTAGTACTTTGACCTACCCAACCGACAGAGGCTGATGGAGATGCAACTGCACAATTTTGACTATCAGATTGTAGTTGTGAAAGATTTGGTAATTTTATTTATTTTTTCAATGTCACTTGCTTTGACAACTACATCCTTAAACTAGTTATGAAGGGCAAGCTTATGGACATGAAAAGTATCTACACAAACTGTCTATTAGAGAGGATGTTTAGGATTCCATCATGATGAAATCGGGAAACTTGGTCAAAAGGAGGACACTGTAGTTTGGAGAAACCCTATAGGACATGGAAATTGTTTTTCCTGCAACACAGATGTTGGCATGTTTAGCTATAATTGCATAGTATGCAATGCAAATTTGTACAATAGACAACTTAATTATTGTACCTCATAAGACTCACTGATGACTTGAGTTTTTTCATTTTATGGTATTTGACACATTTTTTTATTACTGACTAACTGGTACTTATATTTCATGTAAAATTACAATGCATATCCTTCAGATGACAGGATCATCACAACACCTCCACTTTTTAGTATTTTACCCAAGCAAGAAGAGTAATCATCTCCATTATTGCTCCAAATTTGGAGGTAGTATGTAATTCTCAAGCAGCAGGAGTGTAGGGCATGGAATCCATGCCACAATACTGATTCTTGGAACTTTGAAGAGTTACAATACATCTCTCTGCTAAGGTATGAGAGATAAGGCAGTTGAAGAATATACCATAATCACCAAGAAAATTTCTTGCAAGGATTGCCAAAAATGGCTACCCTACAGTGAATGGGGTTTATAAAGGATATCAAGAAAGTACTTTACAATATGAGAATGTAACTATCCGGCAAATTTACAGTCCCAAAACATATGCTTCACATCTCCTTGTTTGTCACACTATACATGGATCATTGGAAAAAAATGGTTCAAAGTCTTTTATGTATGCTAAAATGTTCTTGAACCAGTATCTGCCATTGAAGGATTCAAAGCACCTTCAAATAACCTTCACCAGATTGAAGTTGGATAATCATGGTCAGTTAGAGATTTCTCTAGGTTTTTGTGAATGAAATGGTGTGTCCTATCTCCAAGGTGTTATTTGGTCTATGAAGGCCATGGAATTGAAGGCTAAATTGTTTCTTCCACTTTAGTCCCATCTTCCTCAAATTTAGTTTAAGCAAGCTGCTCAGCCACAAGTGGGGAATTCTCGCTGTTGATGTCTACGACCTAAGGTTTTTTTCATTGTGCTGCTTCTGAATCAGCTCTTGTTTTGTTACTGCTTCATGCTTCAACCATCTTTGCCTGGAGAGTGTTTGTGGAGTTGTTAATGGTGGAGTTTTTTCTGTCCCTCTATTGCACATATGAGTGTGCATGATGATCAAGTATTTCAATTGGTAAAGATTTCAAAAGAAATATTCCAGTTTTCAAAAATTTAAATGGACAAGATCTGTAAACACTCAGGAGACATTCTCCTTGAGCTCACCACAAATGGATATCTATGTCAACTTGACAAAACAACCATCTAAACTGTTTTAACTTTTAACACCTCCCAAAGATGCAAACTACAGTATTAAATATCCTTTATGGCCGGCAAAAGGGTTATCACAATACTCTCTAATGACTTTTTCCTTCACCTTCGAACTTGGTGCAAGGTATATCCTGTCTTTGTATAGGATGAGTTCCTCCACCACCTTATATTCTTCTTTTTGTGTATTCTCCTCCATGATGTCGCTGGCTTGTGGATCTTTGGCATATTCGACAATGATTGCATTCTTCCAATCTGCGGAAACGCTCGTTATGGAGCACAAGTAGGGTTTGCGGGATAGTGCATCAGCTACAATGTTGTTCTTCCCCTTCACATATTCTATGTCAAAGTGATAAGCTTGCAACTTGCTAACCCATTTTTGTTGACGATCATTTAGGTCCTTTTGATTTAGGAAAAACCTTAAGCTGTTGTGATCGGTTTTAACGACAAACTTCCCACAAATAAATATTGTTTGAATTTGGCTAGTGCGTGCATGATGGCTAACATTTCTTTGTCATAGGTAGTGTAATGTTTTTCAGCTACGGCGAGTTTGCGGTTTTTGAATGCACTTGGATGTTTGTTTTGCATGAGAATCGCTCCAATTCCTTCCTCGGATGCATCACACTCAAACTCTAATGGCAATGTAAAGTCGGGAATGGCTAGGATAGTACATGAACTCATTATTTCCTTAAGTTTCTCAAATGTTTGTTGGGCTCTTCACTTCATGTAAAAGCTCCCCTTTTTGTTAAGTCTGTGAGGGGGGCAACAGTTTTGGAGAAATTATGACAAACCGTCGATAGTAACTATATAAGCCCGTAAATCCTCTTAGGTGGGTTAAAGTTCTTGGTTTAGGCCATTCCTTGATGGCTTTGATTTTTTCTTCGTCCACACTTACTCCTTGTGCATTGATTTTATGTCCTAGATATAAAATCTCTTCTAACCCAAACTCGCACTTGGAGGCTTTGGCATATAGAGATTCTTGGTCAAGAATTTGTAAGACTTCTTTAATGTGCTTGAGGTGTTCTTCCCATGGTTTGCTATAAATTAGAATGTCATCAAAGAATATTAGTAGGAACCTCCTTAGTTGCCTCTTGAATATATAGTTCATACATGATTGAAAGGTTGCATGTGCACATTGGTTAGCCCAAAGGGTAGGACCAAAAATTCAAAGTGTCCATAGTGACATCTGAAAGTTGTCTTGGGAATGTCTTCTTTCCTCATTCTAATTTGGCAATATCCGGATCGTAAGTCAATCTTAGAGAAATATTTGACTCCATGAAGTTCATCTATTAATTCATCAATTCTCGAGATAGGGTAATGGTTCTTTATAGTTTTTTTATTCAAAGCTCTATAGTCTATACACATTCTCATAGTACCATCCTTCTTAACTAACACCAGTGAGGATGCAAGAAGACTGGAACTCGGCTGAATGTGGCCCATTTCTGGAAGTTCTTTAATAGTTTCTTCTATCTCTTTAAAGTTTTGGTGGTGTCTATAAGGTGTGGTGATTACGAGTTTAGCCTCCTTTTCTAGTTCTATAATGTGTTCAAACCCTCTTTTGGGAGGTAGGCTTGGTGGAATATCTCCGAATACCTTTTTATGGTCCTTAAGGATGGGTTGTATATCCATATGTATGGCTTTCCCCTGGGGGAAGTTTTGTCAAGGATCAAACATGGGGTGACCCATTCTCCTTGTCCATGTCTAAGGATTCTTTCCATTTTCTTGGATGAGACTACTCTCGGAGACTGTTCAGATAGTCCTTGTAAAAGGACATCTTGTCCATTATGTTTAAATCAAATTGCTAAGTTTGGGAAATCTAAATAGAAACGTCCCAAGGAGTGTAACCATGGGGTGCCTAAGATTACATCAATATCCCCCAAATTTAGAGTTGGCGTTCCTCCCATTGGTTTGGTTGGGTTGTGGGTTATTGTTGTTCATGTTTTGAATGGTTTGGAGAAATAGTTGTCATTCTCTCATTTTGCTCCATGAGAGTTTGAGTTGTTTGTTCCACGAAGGTCCTTAATTCATTTCCCATTTGTTCACCCATTGTGTTGTGTGTGGAGTTATTGGTGGCTGCAAGTTTCTTCTTTTCTCTCTCCAAGGCTCTTTGGGCTCTTTGGCTAAGTTGCAACCACTAGCTTTCATCCCTCAGGCTTGCAGGAACGATGCTCGGATACCAATTGTAATGTTCCCTGTTTGGATATACTTTATATTTTTCCCTAAATCACAATTCCAATGGAAAAGTATGAAGCATATCTTAAATTACAACTTTCATTAAACTCCAGTTTTAACCCTGCAATAATGTTAGCCAATAATTCATAAACAATTAGTTGATCATTTGTATTGTTTGCAACATCCATTAAATTAGTTGACAATTATAAGGTTCATTGATCTCTAAAACAGATAAGAACTATAAATGCGGATTCAAAGTTATTATCAACTTTAATAATCAACCATTGGGAAGATTGGAGACGAAGCCGCAATAGGATGCCCAAAGTATTTCCTCTTTCTAAGCCCAAGGGCAGATAGGCAACCCCTTTGGCACACTAATGGCAGACACTTCAGTCATCCATTATGGGTGGTCTACTTAGCATGAAATCTCCCTCTTTCTAAGCCCAAGGGCGGATAGGCAACCCCCCTGGCCCACTAGTTGTAGACACTTCAGTCATCCATTATGGGTGGTCTACTTAGCATGAAAACGGCTATCCCCCTTGTACTTCTGTCTCTTCTTCCCATCGTTAATTGTAGAGACATAAATAACTTATAAGTGGACTAATAGCTTAGTTTGAATTGCAGTTCTTATTAGGCTCTATATGAAATGCATGGTATTAATGTATTTGAAACATATGCATCAAATTGCATACCGCAATCGTTATGAAATTATATTACTGTTATAACCACAATAGGCAGATAATAATTATTGATGCAGATAACTTCTTTCTGCTCGTCTGCTGCAGATATATAACTGAGTGCGTGTTTATCCTGAAGCTGATCAATGCCCTCCTCCACATCTTTGATTCTCCTCTTATAATATTTCCAAGAGGTGCGATATCTCCAAGGAGGGATGACCTGTCCCAAAAGAGGTGGCTGTTGGATGAGGTCAGCCTGGATGAGGTCAGCCTCATCATTAAATCAAATTTAATTTATTTAATTTTAATCCTCAAAGAGGCGGCTACCTAGAGAGGGACAACTCTTCAGAGGGAGGCACCTTTGCATGAAGTGGGACGATTCCTTGAAGGGGTCGGCCCCTTAAGGCACTACAATATTTTATTTAATTTTAAACCTCCTCTTATTTATGCATCTGAATGCTGCCTGTGTATTTGAGTGCTGCGATTGGATGAGGGGACGTCTTCATGATGTGTTTTGTGTTTGAGCTTCTATGTGCATGCTTTTTTGTCAAGGTTTTGGACTTTGCCATATTGACATACCCTCTTGTCGAACTCCACTCTTTCCCTTGCCTTATCAAAGTTTCAAACTTTTCCCCATCAGCATGCCTTTTCCTAACTTGTGGCAATTCCCTGCAATATCCTCGACCCTCAAGCTCTGAATTTCCTGCCTTTTTGCCCTAATCTTCCCACCTACCTCCCTGCGTGTCATTAATGCCATTAATGGCCTGTTTGAAACCATAACTCCTTAGAAAGGGATTTTCTTGCTTGATCAAACATTGTCAATATTTTATAAAGTGTATTTCACTGTACTTGCATTGTCAATGGTGGAAAACAAAGATTCCTCATTTATTTATGTGGTTGCATCCTTAGTGACCCTTGGTTGTTGTGAATCTCTATTGTTCTTTCTTGGACGGGAACTTATTTCTGATAGCGGATCTCCATAATATCAGAAGTGTTGCCACATTCCTTGTATCATTGTTGTTGTCTACACCTAAACCCTACCAAATACTGCACAGAGCACGTGTTGTTTAGAACGCTAGACCTGAGGATGAAAACCTTCATATGTGTAAAGAACCAGAGGATGGGAACCCTTTGGTTTACAGGTCTGAGGACAAAAACTCTTTGACTTGGCAAGTCGACTTCATCCGGAGGTCAAGAGAGGATTCCATGGTTACAGATCGACCTGCATCATGTCAAGTACATTGGCAGACTTCTGTAAGCAACCCATAGGGTATCTACAGTTGTATTTGCTGCTGTTGCAGCCACTGCACTAGCTGCTATCATGGCTGATGCTGTCTATTATTTTTGCTGTATAATTGAATGTAATGTTCAGACTTTGTTTTGGCCTGAAAGTTTTGTAAAAATTTCTCTTTATTTCCTAAAGTTTTGGGTTATCAATATTTTATAAGCCTATGAGTAATTGAGAATTTGTCACATTGGGTTTAATATTAAAAGCTGAAGGTAAATTGTTAAAGTTAAATATTAGGGTTTAAAAGGGAAAAGTCTAGGTTTTTGCTAGTTTTAGGTTAAATATTTAAATTAAAAATATATAAACCGTAAATTGTTTTGCAGGATACTACATTTTCTTGATTGTTTTGGCCCACTCATTTTTGGATGGTGAAATGGTAAAAATATTCCATTTTTCTCCTTACGCCATTTGATGGGGACTGCGTTCTTATAGTTTCATCCATGTACTCCTATAACACCACACTAGGGTGTTTATATTGACATTTTGATTTAATTGGTGCTTTTGTTTTTATTTAGCTGATTTGTTTAGTGTGGGAGATTCATTAGGCACTCTTGAATGACACAATCATATCTGTTTGTAGTTTGTACCATAGAGTCACATTGAGCTGCTTTGGTCATATGTGAACATTAACATAATTTCTACTATAGTTTTAAAACTCAAACTTGCAAAAATTTAGCAGCCCAAAATTTTGACTTCAATTTTGGGACTTGGCAAATACTTGGCACATTAATAAAATACACAAATTCATAAAATGAACTTGAATAACATTCAAAATACTGAATCTAGAGAACCTAGGTAAATTTTCTACTAGTTTTATACCAAAAAAGAGTACACTGCACATCATAGTCTCATTATTCAATACGATATGATGATTTATCATCATCATAGCAAATTACAAATCCATAAAATATTTTACAATTTTCTCCTTTGACTAAATGATCTGTAAACTCTACTTTGGAATTTAGAAATAAATTAAAATAGTTTATTCTTTCCTATTTGCTTTGCAATGGAAATAACAGGCTATTTAATATTTAGAGATAAGATTATTGTGTCAAAATTAAACATAACTCAAAACACAGATTTTTACCTTAGAAAATTTCCAATGTGGAGAAAAAACCAGTCGCTTTGGTAGTGGCAATGTGCCTTGACTACCCTCCTTTATTAATGGCAAAGAGATATGCAATAAGTGGCAATCTTGCCTCCTACTTTTGATACTTATCCTATATCCTATAATAAACAAAAATATACAATATTCTCAATTCTTTAAACATTGATGGATTGCATGTTCTCATGTAAGTATTTATAGATTTTTCAATGCCTAATTAAATTTTCTTGGTCATGGGTGAAGATCAACGACCACTAGATGTTAAACCAATGCTTGCACAGTTCATATCATGAATTTGTAATTGGTACAACTTTGGACACTAGCACAACTGTGCTGTGGTCTTGGACTTAAGCGCAACTGTGTTGTCGTCCTACCAATCACGTTGTCATCCATGCTTGATATAGTCCATAGTCCTACCAAACACTTTTATGTCTAAAACTTGTTCTTTGTTCCTATTTTTCTTGCTACATATGTTTCTTAGATTCTTTTGGATCACACCTTCCTTCTTAGTTAGGCTTTTGGCCCCACAAAAGCTTAATAAGATATTAGACGAGGAAAGAGTTCTCCTGCTTTCTCCTTGGAGTACCATTTGGCTTGGGTTACCTTCTGATCCTTAAGTCCAATTTTCAAAGTTTCTCGAACTTTATTTTTGGTTTCCCTTGTTTTCTTTTCTAGTGCCACATCTTCAGAGTATGGTTCTTACTTCCACACTCAAATCTTCCAGAGATGGTAGCACTTGTTCTTCATCTTCATCTAGTATATACTATAGACAGTTAATAAAGTTGCAAATACACAATTTACCACTGAATGTATCTTCATCAAAGGGGGAAGATCAAGATCAAATGCATTTTCACCAATGGCCTCCAAAATTGTGAATGGGCCATACCTTTGTGGCTTAATTTTCTTTGCTTGTCCTTGAAGTCTTTCCTTACTCAAAGAAAGCCAAACCTTGTCTCCCACTTTGAATTTGTGCTTCGTCCCATGCTGATCATGCCTTTCTTTATACATTTGTAGGGGACGTTTTTGGGGCGGCAGAACGGGGTGGGAACGACATGCCATCCCCAGTTTGGCTGCCCACTTAAAAAAAAACACAACTCAAAAATATTTTATGTTGTCTTTTGTGGCCCCCACGCCCCTCTAAACCCTAAAGCAATCAAATACTATACTCCTATTGTCGCTTATGTTCATTTTTACATGAAAAAATATTTGCAGCCAAGTTAGAAAGACAAAGAGGAGGGTTTGAAGGTGTTGCTGGAAAAACCAGCATTGGTAAGAAGTGAGGTAGCAACCAGCAAGAAAAGTAAAAGAGGTATGTTAATCTTCCATTTTTTTTCCAAGTTTCAAAGATGGAACGTATGATTTTTTGTTTTTGTTTTCAATTTCAGTTTTTAAATGCCAAAACAAAAAAACATGAGCAACGGTAGTGAGAGTAGTGGGCATATTGAGAGGGAAGAGGAAAATGGAAGTGGTGTGGTTGAAGGGGGACAGCCTAAAAAAAATCCATTTGAATGCCCTTTTGAAGCTCTAAAGACTTATGCAAAAGGCCCCTTTAATTCTTAAAAACCTCTTCTTCAATTGGTGACAGCCTTAGACAAAGACAAAAAGTAAAATTAAGGTGGTACTAGACTGTGGATGTGTGACATTTGTCATGGTCATTTAAGAGCGAGCTGCACAAGGGTGTATTCTCATCTATTGGGTTTTAAAGCCAAAGGTGTGAAGGTTTGTGAAGATATAAAGGAGGATGAGAGGTTAGAGTGTTATAGATCGCATATGGAGGCAAAATCAAAGTCTAAGGGGTTGCCAATGCCAACACAATTTGCACAATCAGCTATGCATATGCCCTCTATAGTTGGTAGTGCTAGTGGTGATGTTCATGTTTTCACAAGAAGAAAGTGGAATATTATTACTTGTGAACAGCCAAATACAATTGCACGTTTGTTCAATGTGCGTACACGAGATGTGGTAGAGTCCTCCATTGCCAAATTTTTCTATGCCCATGCCATCCCATTCCATGTAGCACGTTCTCCTTACTTCAAACAAATGCTCAGAGATGTAACTACTGTTGGTTCTTCATTCACCCCTCTTGGAGAACATAAACTATGCACTACACTCCTTGACAAAGAATATTCCAAGGTGAGTTTGGTAATGGAGGACACGAGACATTGTTGGATTAGGACAGGCTGCTCTATTGTCATGGATGGGTGGACCAATATTAGACATCAGCCACTCATCAACATCATAGTCACATGTTCAACTAACTCATATTTTCTTAGAGCTATTGATTGTTCTGGGAAGCGCAAGGATGCAAAATTCTAGTTTCATATTTTGAGAGATGCTATAGAGGAGGTTGGGGCCTCCAATGTTGTGCAAGTGGTCATTGATTTGGCACGTGTGTACAAATTTGTCATGGCCCCGAAATTGTGACCCTAAAATATAACTATTGAAATGCAAAATATATATATATATATTACCAATTTAAATATTATTATAATCATACTATAAATATTAAAATATAACTAATATAAAAATAAATGTATTCAATTTATAATACATATTACAATTGTAGTGGTAACTAGGAGTCCCTTTAAATAAAGTCACATCTATTCATGAAGTGGTGCGATGGGATATATAGAGGGGAGGAGTTAGGAATGGAATAGTATGGGATTAGCAAGGCAGCGATTACTATATGGACTTTAAAGGGCAACAATCATCCTTATACAGCAATTACTATGTTCAAAGGAAACAGCTGTTATTAATGAGCAGAAAATAAGTATTAAAAGGTGCAGTGATCACAATTAAAGGACAGTGATATTAATAACAAGGCAGCGATTCATGAAAGGAAATTGTAATTAAAAGACAAAGCATTGATATTTATTGAGGAAAGGGATTAAGCAATAAAGTCAAAAAATAAATGAAGTCTCAAAGGGCAGCAATTGAGCATAGAGAGATTTTTTAACTAAAAGACACAATCATTCCAATAGTTATCTCCTTTCTAAGAGATGCATCATTTCACTTAGAGATGGAGATATATAAGGAAGTCAATAAGGAATAGGAAAGGAAGAAATCTTGAATATACTTTTGAGTATAAGGGAAGTTGGTCAAATATAATCACACACACACACACACATATAAATATATAAATGTCTATACATATGAATTATATACGATTATGCAATAATGATGCTTTCAGCAATTATTAATCCTTATCAGTTATCAGTAATTGTTTATTTGAATTAATCTATTTGATTCTCTTTAAGTAATATCTTCGGAATATTAGAACAAATCGATTAAGGAGAAGAAAAGTACCGACCAAGAGACAAAGGAGAATCTGTCCAGTTCATCACCACAGATTGCTATTATCAAATATATCTTATATTCAGGTGTATTTTTCGCAAATCATTGTTTACCTATGTATGCATATTGCTTATAAGATAATAAGAGTATTTAATGAAGGATTTCTTATGATAGAATCAAAATTATGCTTGACTGTCTGAAACCCACCTTGCGGGAAGGGCTTGGGGTGAAGTTGTAAGAGCCTAAAAGAGCCCACTTGCGATCTCCGCTCAATCCCACAATGAGGATGGGCCTAGGGTGAAGTGGTAAGTGCCAAAAGAGCTCGCTTGCGACTTCCGCCCAATCCCACAAGTTGGCAAGTGTCTTCCGGGAGTTGAGGCCTTGATGGGGAAAGCAGATACAAGTTGCCAAGGGGGAGGGCTATGGTATACACCCTCTGAGGCTTGGCATATGGCTTCGGGCGGACCCAACATGTCTCTTCTCCCAATTTCCTAATATGTTGCATTATTGATAATCTATGAATGTGTTGCAGTTGTCTAACTCTAACAAGCATACATACATATTTGCGAATGTCGTCCATGTGATGAATAAAGGATTCAATCCAAGATTACATCATTAAAGAGATTTTTTTAATAAGGTGAAACCTTAACCCTAATTTGTTGCAATTTGTGATCAATAGGTGAATTTTAGGGCAAATCAGGATAGGGGACATTACAAAATTAGCTAGCATGATGGTGGAGGGTGCTTACAAGCACGTCTTTTGGAGCCCTTGTTATGTTCATGCGTTGAAGAATGAATTGAAAGATAGGGAAAATAGATTGGGTGCAACCATCACACCTCGCTCTCTTTAGGACATTTTCAAAGAAGGAATTCCTCAAACCTATGGAGACAAGGTATGCTAGTTATTTTATTTTGTTAGAGAGGATGCTTGAGGTGCAGGAGGCTTTACAGTTGATGATGGTTAATTCCAAGTGTTTTTTGACATTGAGCTGAATTTGTCTAATCTTGTCAACAAATTTTGATCCTTTAGTCACCTTACTTTCTTACTCTACTTGTTCATCTTTCTTATCAAAAACTACATCATGTGGACTAGAAGGCAAATGTCCCAACACATGCTTCAAATGGTGACTTATTTGTAGAAGGCAATGCTCTATTATATGATTGCTAAATGTATGGAAGAGATTCATCCCATGTTTTGGGACACTTACCGTTGTACCCCTTGAGGAGCTGTACCAAAGTCTTGTTGACCACCTCTATTTGGCCATTTGTTTGTGGGTGAAAGGTTGTGCTTTTCTTTAGCTTGGTGTCCATCATACTCCATAATGTAGACCAAAACTCACCAACAAACCATGCATCCCTGTCAGAAATAATGGACGTAGGTAGCCCAAAATGTACACATACATTGTTAAAGAATAATTTGGCTGCTTCTTTCCTTGTGATAGTGAAGTAACCCACCACTTTGGAGGTATGTGCCTCCCTCATCAGTAGAAGCCTTTGTACTTTTGGCACACATAATTTTCCTACCCTGTATAGCAACTCATTTGTAGTATAAAAAATGTTTTCACTTTTTACAATTTCATATGATTGAAGTTCCTATATGTTGCATCAAAATCTTTATCATGTTCATATTCTTCAACATATGCTTCTTTTGTGAAGGTTTCAAGTTAGTTACCATAGCCATTGCTGAAATCGGTGGTCTAGATAACATATATACCACAACATTGTTAGTCCCTTTTTAACATTTGATTACCAAATGAAATTGTTGTAGAAAACCTATACAAGCTGGTGAGTTTGCTAAAATGAGTTTTCTAGGTCATTCTGAGGTTTGCAACTTATCCCAAAGACTCATGGAGATGTCCCATACCATCCTAGATTCTCCTTAGAAATCATCACAGCTCCTTTTGCAACATAACCCACTAAGACTTCACAAACTTCATCTCCTTATTTCTTGTCAACACATCATGAGTGTAGAACACCATGAGCCCAATGGTCCCGTAGGGTTTGACCCAAGTTTTTGTATCAGGATGTCTTGGTTATGGTGTCCTCCCATGTCTGCACCTTGTAAACAGAAAAAGAAAAATGTGGAAGGGTTCCCTTGAGCTTGTTTAGACTGATATCAAGCCTTCTCAGCTAGAGTCAAGAGGAGAGCAAGGAATCCAAGTAGCCTTCCATGTTTAACTATGCTAAATTGATAGTTCTCACCTGCTGGAATTTGCCATATGTGATTCTAGCCCATTCACATGGGAATTGGGAAGACTCTTTCCTCAAAAACTCCAGTTGAACCAAAATGTGTCCACAAACAAAATGATCAACATCAGCTCCTTAGCATCCATGTTTGCATACAAAAGTAAGAATGTAGAGAGGAGGGCATTGCTTATTAGAACTAGATGTAAGGAATAAACACCGCACACATAAACGGAAGTTGGGGACCTGAAGGGAAAGAAAGATTGTGATCTCATCTTACTGGTCGTGGTCAGAGGTTAATTCAAATGCCAGCTAAGTATCTATGACCTATCCTTTCCGGAGGAAACACATGAACCATTCAAACACAATTTGTTTTGGCAAAGAATGTCTTCAATCTGTTTATGAGACTAGACGAATTACACCGACATTGTAATTGAATCTTTATCAGACTGAGATTGACATGTATACCTATGCTGTTGCTCCCTTTCAAATGTAGAGAAGCCTCAAGAATCATATACTTTGTATGGCATATGCTTGTATATTTAGTAGATATATTTAAATGCTCAATTTTTTAGAAATTTATCTTCTTTTAGTTTGTTTAGGTTATTTTTAGGTGTTTTTTAATTTATTTGTATTTTAAAAATTCACATATTAATTTTTAAATGTTATAGTAATAGCCACCCCTTTTTGTCCCTGAAATATGACTTTTCTTGTCATCCTCAACCACATCCTGCCATCCACAAAACTTGGACTAACTCTACTTTATTTCTTGTATACATTCGTATAGGATATAATTATTCTTGTAATCTGTTAGGGTTACCTTTGTTTTAGGTATTAGATCAGGGATTGCAAACATAATTAATTAAGGTTCTTTACTGTGAAACACACTTTCCAATCTGATGTATTTAAAAGAGTTAATTTATATAAGGAACTCTTACTTCAATCTAATTCACAATTCCATTCTGATGATGTATCATACAGTGGGGGCTGAAACATTGGGGGTTAAGCATTCCTATCACAAGTCTTATCCATAAGCTCTAGTCTAAAGTTATGGACTATGGAATCCTAAAAGCACTCACTTCCACTGATCCATTTTATTCAGTATCAGAGATTAGTATAATTTCTTTGTTTCTTTCTTACAACGTTGTTTGTCTTTTTCTTTTACAGAGTCATTTTAATGTATTTTTTCTTCTGTAGAGACCTCATTTTAATCGATTTGAACACTAAATGTTGAAAAATTAATTATCCCTCTTTCTATCACTAGCCAAAAGTTATGTTTTATTTCTTTGTGCATTGATCTTATCTGGAACTTTTTTTTCTATTGAAGTTCTCAAAATGTTCTGTAGCCATTTATATGTGTTTGATTTCTTGATCTGTAGTTGACAATTTGTGAGTTTGTTTTCTGCATCTCGTGTCAAATTTAAAGTTTTCTGATCAGTGAAATATACCGGGCCAATTTTTTCACTTTTTCACAACCAAGTTCACCCGTTATTGTTAATGAAAACACAATCCAACTGGAAAGAACCCTTTTCTCTGATCAGCCCAGATCCCAGTGCGGGCAAGGTTGAGAGCATACTCGACAGGGGATCATTAGCATAATTGAAACTGCTGGAAAGTAACAGAAAGGAAAGCAATCACTCAACCACTTATTCAGCGGGAGGACTGAAATGGAAAGTACATTACTGAAATAAAGATGCAACTCGACCACTTGTTCAGCGAGAGTATGTTGACGGCTCAGTCGATCAGCAATATGATGAATAATGCAATACAGTAAGTAAATAGGCGGCAAGCCGACCTCTTCCACTTGTTCAGCGGGTGATGCAAGAAGGGGAAACTTAAAGCTATAGACTGAAATGAGCCAGTCTCTTCCACAGTCGTGGGAGTTACAAGAATCATATCAGATTAGGAGAAATGCTGACAGTACTATTGTTCAGCTTACAATATGCAAGCACACTGCATTAGTGAAGTAATCCAAGCTGCAAATGTATAACGAGTCTTCCAAAAGCCTAATATGACTTCAAGAACTCAATCCCAGCCTAAGTGATGAACCCTCTAAGTCTGATATGATAGAACCAGCAACTGAAATACCCTAACCAGCAACTACAAGACCCACTAAAATGCTCATAGCATGCTCAATACCCAACCAAATGACTTGAAATCAGATGCAATAACTCCTAGACAAGTTGGCGCCCAAATTCCAAAGGCTAGACAACATCAAATGACTTCATATTAATTTGCACGGAAACCAATGCTCTCCAGAAATGTACGGCCCTCAAGGAGGGGCGAATTTGCCTTTAAAAAATCCACACTTGATAATAAAATCTGAAAATCACTAGAGAGGGGCGCCCAAGGTTGCAAAACACAATGATCAAATACCCATAACCAGATAAAAATCATTCAAAGACATATAAGTGAAAATCCAGTTCAGCCACAGCCAAAACAGCAATTGTAGAAAGGCTGAAAATACAATAACTTAATTGCAAAATGCAAAACAACTCAATATGAAACTAATCTCAACTAGTTGCTATCTTTTAAGCAAGAAGTTAAGCCGACTAGGAGGTATGCATCCCTCAAAGCAATTCTGATACCATTCCGACAGCATAACAATATTGTAAAACATAAGATAGTGAATGAAGACCCCAAACCTCCTTTTTATAACTTTTGAGGAGACTTCTAGAAGCTTCTAGAAAAGTGCGCCCTTTCCTAGAGTCAACAGAATTCGAAATTCCTTGTTGACCACAAATCCTCCTCAAAGTTGGTGTCCTTTCTTTCATGGAAGAATTATTTAATAAAATGAAATAATTCTTTTTATTCCTAATTTGGCGTCCAAAATACTTAGGAGAGAAACTTTTATAAAATTTGCCTTTTTTAATAAACCAACTTATCCCTCCATTTAGGCGTCCACCAAGCCTTAGTAGAAATATCTCGTTTAAAATGCTATTTTCAACAAATATTGAATTTGCCAAAATAATCACCTCAAATGTTGGAGATCGGATGAATATACTGCCCTGCCCGAGATAGCCACTAAATCGAACTTCAGAGACCTTGCTAAAAATAGCACTGCCAAAAATAGAACTTTCTAAAAATAGCATACTGCTAAAAATAGTAAGTTGTTCCAAACTCATTTTAACCACAATCCGAGCAGCCGTTGTACTTACTAAAACTAGTAAGTCTAGAAAAGTCCTCTGATTCAGTTGCATGTCATGCTGTCGCGAAGCTCTCCGAAAACCCAGAAGGAATCCAGAATCCAAACTATAAAACTCCAACATGCAGCGATCGTAACTCACTAAAAATAGTGAGTCCAGAAAAGTTCTCTGATTCAGTTGCATGTCACGCTGTCACGAAGCTCTCTGAAAACCCAGAAGGAATCCAGAATCTGAACTATGAAACTCCAACATGCAGCCATCGTAACTTACTAAAATTAGTAAGTCTGGAAAAGTTCTCTGATCCAGTTGCATGTCATACCACCGCGAAGCTCTCTGAAAACCTAAAAGGAATCTTGCGACCAAACTACAAAACTCCAACATGCAAACCCCTGAATCCTCAAGGAAAACCTCCAAGCAGTTGGGAACCCTAATTCTGCCTCTGACTAGCCTACGAGCATCAGGGAATAGGCTAACAGTCACTGGAACGTGTAGTGCTGAAAATGGGGACATTACAATCAGATATTTTATTTATGCTTATTTTAGTCACTATATAAGATCTAAAAGTGACCCTTGTTTCTATCACCAAATATTTTATTGAATCAATTCAGATCTACGGATGTCTTATTATCCCAAGATTAAATATAAAAATCATGGCAATTAGAACTGAACTGGAACTCTAGTGGTACATAACATAACAGTTTATGTTTTCCTTTGCAGAAATCTATCAATGAAGCTGCAAGTGACTGGGGTTTAAAGTGTTTAAGATATGAGATAAGTATGGAATTCTCTTATTCCTACATAGGAACTTTACATGACTTCTTGATTGTGCAAGTTATATTAGCTACCTGATATTCTACTCGTTAAAACTATTAATCTATATGTCATTTATCTGCAGGGGACATATCTCCACCACTAGGTGTAAAGGCAGCCATGGAGATGCAGGCAGAAGCAGAACGTAAAAAGCGAGCCCAAATTCTGGAGTCTGAAGGCCAGTTGATCATTCCAAATAAATATTATGTATTTTTATTTTTATTAGAAATAAAGATGAAATCTACTTGTTTGATGCCATAGAGGGGTTAGAATATGCAAGTTAATTAAAATTTAAATGCCCCAAACCTCGTCACTTCACTTCACTTGGGTTCCAAGACTAGTAGAGTAGATTTGGGTACCAAGTGGAAAAATTAAAGTAAGGAATTATTTAATGCTTTATATCTCATACGGGCTGTGAGCATCCTTGGATTTGATTTAGTAGACTGCAGGTTAAATCTTGATCTAGGTTGTCAGTTGAGTTTAAGATGGCATTGTTAGGTATATAAAATCCAGGTTCTAAGTATAAAAAATTTAACTTATATTTTGCATTGTTTGTTTCTAGGCAGAAAAATATTCATCAAATTCACTACAAAAAACTTGCTTACTTTATCTTAACAGGAAAACGGCAAGCAAATATCAATATTGCAGATGGAAAGAAAAGTGCAGTTATACTGGAATCAGAAGGTAATGTGATTTGTTGTTATTTACTTTGGTATATAGGTTGTTCTTTACAGACAGAAGGATAATGGGAATGCTTTTTTATTGCAAAACTTCTATTTTATGGTTTCTGTAAAACACGAACAGAGAGGAATGACGTATCAAATCTATCTTTTGCTGACAATTCAAGGATTATTTTCTTTGATTTTGCATGATGGGGTCACTTCAGTTTATTGACAATACAATATTGTCATTGTCTAGGTGAAAGTGGGATTACTATTACAATGGGCTATTGTAATTATCATTTGCAATAAGTGACAGAAAGCTTCTAATTATATGCTTAGAAAGTTGGCTATTTATGTTACAAAGAACTAGAAATTGAAGTTAATAAGTTTTAGTCCAGTTAAATTGCTTTTTAATCATTCTCTTTCCTTAGCTCAGAAGGCAAATGCTTTATGCAGAAACATCCTTTCTGTTTGACTTAAGTTTAATGTTGTTGGATTACCTTTCCCGTGACACACATTCACCTTCCATTTTGAGCCACATATATGTGTTATTGACAAACTAATGACATGTTGGTACCCATATGAAACTCAGTTTTGTACCCCTTCTTGTCAGTTTGTTAGTTAATCCTCAATATTGTATCAGTGCCAAGTTAATTGTGGTCTGTCCCAGTCAGTTTGCAAAAGTTTATCCCATCCTAGTCTATTCTTCTAACAACTTTTGATGATCGCCTCAAGTTTGATGAGGAAGAAACAATGATGATGCTCAAAGGGTAGAAAGAGAAGCAAGAAAGGATGAAGACAATAGAGCATAACAAGGGCAAAATTTTCAGTGGCAAGATTAGTAATCAACAATTGATGAAGTCTGGATACACTTTTTCATGCCAAAATTATTCGCTTTCCCTTAGGCACACCTTCCACTTGGCATTACCATCAAGATCTTTCTTCAGTGCAGTATTGCAATGACAAAACCATGGGAAAGTTCGGCCAAAGTGAGGAGAAATGATAAGTAAAAAAGGATCATATTTTAGTTGGTTTTGCCATTAAGACTCTCCACCAAACATCAGCACACTTTTTTGGCGATTAAGACACCTAAAAAAATCCATTACAATTTTGTACAGTGTGCGTACTTATAAATTTTGTTAATAGCTTTAGCTTAGGTTTAAAGTCTTAGGGAACTCCCCCTCATAATTTGAAGATTAGTTCTATGATTTGCTGTTCCGTTTTGAGTTGTCTTGAAAGAGACAATTTAAATGCTATTAGTTTTTTTGTGACTCTATTGGGGGGCAAGATACAACAAGCCAAGCTTGCGAGCAAAAAATCTTATTGCCTCCAATTGAAATCTTTTCATCTTGGTTGATAAGTATATGTTAGATCACAGAGTATGCCAGGGTCTCTTGTCTTTTAGATACCTCAGGCACATTCAAGCAAAGATTCATCCTCACCAATGGTTTGTGAACTCA
This sequence comes from Sequoiadendron giganteum, assembly GCA_007115665.2. Lineage (NCBI taxonomy): Eukaryota > Viridiplantae > Streptophyta > Pinopsida > Cupressales > Cupressaceae > Sequoiadendron > Sequoiadendron giganteum. The sequence continues at coordinate 232,082,821 of CM021107.1, read as the reverse complement.
TTAATATTTTTGTAGGAAATCCAGATCTAGGGTAAGGATTATTTCAAGCAATGGGTGATAATGCCCATGACAATGATTTGCCTTCATTTCCATTTCGATGGGGAGCCACCATTGGTTCCTTAGAACTTGCAGTTCAACATGATTTCCCGTCATGCTCAAGAAAGAATTTTCTGAAATTCCATGGTGATAGCATGCAACACCTTGATGAGCATATCTCAATATTCACTACAGCTTGCGGAATTCTAAGAGTGATACACAAAGATGTTGCAGTTAGACTTTTTGTTGGAAGTCTAGTTGGAGCAAGAACCAAATGGTTCCGTCATCTCAATACAAGTTGCATCACCAACTGAAGATCATGCGTGTTAAATTCTTTTCATGCTTAAAACTGGCCCACTCTCAAATGCGAAGAAGGATAACAATGAGCCAATGAGGGAGTTTGTCGCAGGATTTAGCTAATTAAATCAGTAATTCTTTAAGGCCTTAACCGCAAATTCTTTTGAGTTGTGCCATCAATGCCTTTCCACCTAAGATTGTTTTCCCAATTAAAACCAATGAAATTGATGAGTTAGAAGAAGCCTAATCACAAGCAATCAAGGTGGAACATGACATGATTACTATCGGTGAACCTAGGAAGGACTCCATCAAGTCTATGTTTTCAAGTTTTGTAGCTCCTCTCTTACAAGTGGTGACTGATTGTTTTAGAACAACCACAATGCTCAACATTATTAGTAGATGCGTTACATGATGCGACTCTTGGCAGCTTTCTGATCAGATTATCATAGGTTTTGTGGGTAACCTTCAGCATCTTCAAGATGAGCCTTATGGCAACTCTATAAAATGATATATTCAATATGGACCAGTTTGTGTTGGAAAGGTAAATACATTCAATGTTTTTGCATGTTCATGGAATCGAGTGGATGTGAAAGAGCAAAGATTTTAAAAGAGGAGAGTCCACAAATTGCATTTATGGGAAAAGCCACCAATAACACCTTGTTTCCAAGACCCTATCCGTATTTGATATTTCATCATTTGCAAATTAGGATCAAGTGTTAGATTTCTTGTCCGCCTCACAAGCCTTGCCTATTTACTATGGAGGAGAACAATCTTCTATGTTGGAAGAAAATGCATGTCATTTGTTTGTTGAAGAAGATATATTCTCCCAAGCATTTGTAAAGCATGACGGGGATTTTGATTATTTTTTCTGAGCAAGAAGGCATTGACTATGCAACCAAGGAAGATGCATTAGATGAATTTCTCTCTGCCTTCAAGGGATTGTTTGAGGAACTTGTGCTAGACAAAGTTGCAGTTGCAGCTTCGAGTTCAACAATTTTGGTAAGCATTCAAGGTGAGAGACTTTCATTTCAGCTAATGTCTTCATTAGAGATGGATAGTTCATTGCCATAAGTTCTCATTCCAGAAATTAGCAAGGTAGGGCAGTCTCTCCTTGGTGGGGATGATGGAGTTGTAAATTCAAGTAGTGGATCAAATTTGGTTCTGTACATCTTACAACACTTCAAGATCAAGTCTTAAGTGAAAGATACAATGGACTTCTAGATGAAATCTAACTCATCCTTGCATTCATCCTCAATAGCCTTGCATAACAAAATTGAAAAACTAGGATTTGAGCATTTGATGGTTGTCAATGAGTTGATACCAGGTTTAGGTATGCTTGAAGAAAAATGGCCGATCAATGAAGATAGCAGTTGTGAAATTGATGATTACGAGTCTAATTGTTTCCCCTCTCTTAGGGATGCATTCTTAAAGCTGATTGCTCTAATGATGCTGAAGAGACGAACTTTGCCCAAGGACCGCCATTCTAGATGGCAAAGTCTGTCACTTGAGAACGATAGTTGTCTTCAACTTGTATATTTTGATAATGAGCTAATGCTTGAAGATTCAGACTTGGATGGGTTGTTAGATGAAGATTCAACTGATAAAGATCAAGTATTGCAAGCATAAGGTTCATCACCAATGCCAATTGTGGAGTTGGAGAGTCAAGGACAAGGGATACAGATATTTCTTGAACAACTTCAGCCTTTTTCAGACCCTTGGTTTGCATATGGCAAAGTGACAGGTGAAGAAGATCAAATCAGATATGTGGTGATCACTATTCCCACAAAGGTGTTGCAGCTGCATGATCTTGCTAAATATCTTCTGAAAGAGATAAAATATCTCCACTTGGTAGAGAGATTTTTCCTTATGGAAGAAGACTATTTAGAACCAATTCACATCACTTAGTTTGTATTAAATTTTTCAATGCATGATCGTTACTATATGCCTGAACCTTGTCTCTTCATGAGAATTTTATGGAGGTTTTCAAGATATGAGTTGCCATAGGGGTTGTTACTTTTTCCAGCTTGTTAATGGCTTCATCTAGCCAGTGCATCTCCATTTTGTTTGTAGGTGGGTAGGCGATGCCATTTCATTTGTCCCAATGTTATATGTTTTTCCCTTTTGCGTTAAGTGTTTTTTTATTTTTTTGTTTTAGGTTAGTTGCTTATTTAGGTGTTAGTTGATAGGATTGACTCTTATCGCTTTTAATAAGACACTGGCCAAATCTTTTACCCAAAGATTCTAAGGTTCTCCTACCACCCAAGTTTGTCCCATGGTCCCTAGAAAGAGCCAATGCTGGTACCAATACAAAACTCAATTTTTGTACCCCTTTTTGTCAGTTAACCCTCAAATGTGCATCAGTGTAGAGTTAACTGTGGTCTCTCCCAGTCAGTTTGCTAAAGCTTGTCCTATCTTGGTCTTTTCTTGTAATGACTTTTGCAGGATAAAGATGATTGCCTTGAGCTTGATAAGAAAAAACAATGATGATGTTCGAAGTGCAGAAAGAGAAGTAGGAAATGATGAAGACGATCAAGCATAACAAGGGAAAATTTTCAATGGCAGGTCAGTAATCAGTGATTGATGAAGTCTGGGCACACTTTTTCATGGCAAAAATCATTCACTTTCCCTTAGGAGCACCTTCCACTTGGCATTACCGTCAAGATCTTTTTTCAGTGCACTATTTTAATGATGAAAAAACCATGGGAAAATTCTGCCAAAGTGAGGAGAAATCTTAAGTAAAACAAGATCACATTTTAGTTGGTTTGGCCATCAAGATTCTCTGCCAAATATCAGCAAAGTTGGAAAATGAGTTAGTGATCCACACCCAGGTTTAAGGGAGGAGTGGAAGTTTCATAAGTTGCATTTTGTTGGTGGTTAAGCCACCTGAGAACCCCCAATTGAAATCTTGTACAGTGTGCGTACTTGTAAGTTTTATTTATAGTCCTAGTTTAGGTTTAGTTAAGTCTCAGGGAGCTTACCCTTATAATTTGAAGAATGATTCTACTGTATGAAGAAAGAGAAATTAAAATGCTAACAAAATACAGTTTATACCTAATGCCACATCCTTTCAATTACTGTTACTGAATAGCGATGAGATGAACTCCTTGATATGCCAACATATGCATGACTTGCAATTTCTTCTCTCTTGTTTATGGATTGCTTGTATTAATTTGCATAGAGTCATATCTTAGATCTTAATTCTTGCAGATCATTCTCCTGTCTCCTGTCACTCCAATAGAGCTTTTAACCTTCTACATTTAATGTCTCATTAAATGCTTAACATTCCCACATCTCTTGTCACTTTGTGGGCCCTAAATATGAAAGACTAACACAATTCATTGGTGATTCCATATTAAATTTACACTAGATCCTGCTCATTGATTATATATATCAAGATATCTGTATCTAACACTAAGTGAACCCATTAGTATTACATTGATTCGTTCACTTGGGTCTTATGCCATTTTTTTTGGTCACAACTTTTTCTGATATCTTCATATGTTTTCATTCTGTCTTGGTGAGGATTGTACGTCATCCTAATGTATTGACACGTTTTAAGTTTGACAATTATGCTGTGCTCTGTTTCCGATATTGTTGTCTTTACAATCCTTTTTACCTTGTGCAAGTTTTCTGTTTGAATGTAAAATGGCATATTTTTTTAACTATATTGGATACTTGCATCACTAAGTAGCTTTATAATATTGTGGCCAATTGCCTTCTATTCTTCTTTTCTTTGATAAAGTCACTGAACTCATTCATATCACCGTGGTGCATCTTTATTTTATTTAGTTCTACAAGGTTCTCAATTTGTGCTGTGCCCCTTTATTTCAGTACCGAGTAAGAGCTCTGTTTCTGCTTGGATAGATATGCATTATAAACTGTTAAACCATAGACAGCACTTACTAAGATTTCATCTTTTGTTTGTGTAGATTTTTCTTGACTTCTGCAATGAGGCTAGTAACATGTAAATTCAGAAAATTTTCAATACATTTTACACTATTGAAGATGAACATTATATATAATTGCATATATTTCCGATGAACATAATATTTCTGTGTGAGCTGTGACAAGTAATTAAGAAGAATGACTCTTAGCGAACTAGTGACATATTTGTTCAAACTTCTTTTGGACAGTTATCATTGCTTATATTTAGATTTATGAATTCTACATCAGAGAAAATTAGAATTGTGTATATTTGAGAAAATACAGAGTTAGCAGAGGATGAAGTGACCCATGCAATGGTGTACAATTTTTTCATGTTCTTGTGATTTCCTGCTAGCTTTAGTATTCTCTCACAAAGCTAATATGGGACTAACTTGGTTAGCTTATATGTAGAAAGGTAATATTAAACGAAAATTTTCAGTTGGATGTCAATAGTCAGATTGTTGATTTTGTTACTATAATCAGATTATTTTTGTAGAGGTGTGTTCTGAACTTAGAATAGGCGTTTCTTTTTAAATTTTTTGTATGTTCACTTCTTATTGGATGCTCTGGAGAACCCCTTCTTTGGAGTTCTGAAATGTGAAAAGTTCCTGAAATCTATTTGAGATTTATATGAATTATGTTTGGCATGACTTCAATGTACGCTATTAACCCGGTTTTAGATCATGAAGTTTATATTGCTTCTAAGGTACTTGAAGAAATCAGGAATATCATTTGCACCATGGTTATGTCCTAAGACAGTCATATTATATTCATGCCTGAATTTTCATATCCTATTACAACTGCACAATTCGATTGCTATTCAGAGAAAACTGGCTGTAGGTTGCACAATTGTAATATAAATTGGGGTTCTTTTTTCTAAATGTGCAGGAGAAGCTCAAGCTATAATAGCTAGAGCTGATGCGACAGCAAAGGGAATTAGAGCACTCTCAGAATCTATTAAATCAAATGGTGGAGTAGAGGTTGGTGTCTAAGTGAATTTTATTGTTAGATTCAACTGTTGGGTTAATAGGTAGAGTATAGAAGTCACGCTGTCTTAATTGCTAGAAGCCTTCACAAAGCATGCCAATTGTCAACAGTTTTGAGAGTAATAGATACTAAAAGCTACCTGATTAGTATTTTGTTTGTCAGTTGGTACTGTTATGCTGCTTTTAAACACTGAAAAGAGATGTCTTTAGATATCCGGGTATACTAGTCTAGTAACTTGTTTTTGAGTCTTTTCTTTCATAAATGAAATGTGGTTGTTAATGGTCTGTTCTTTAAGCACTGAGTTTTGGGCATCAACTGGGAGTTAATTTACACAGTAATGTTCTGAGCAGGCTGCGAGTCTGAGGATTGCTGAACAATATATTCACGCGTTCAGTAAGATTGCAAAGGAGGTATATTTTTAATGTACCTAAAAGAATGAAATTAATAAAATAAATTTATATAAAGCGTATAGATAGAATTTTCGAGCATGGAACAATTGGTATTCAAATTTCTGAAATAAAGGGGAATAAAACAATTTATTCAGTGTCTCTTATTTTCAAATTGCTAAATCAATTGAAAAATTAGTAGATAACATCTGATAGCCTGGTTTACATCTGTTAATATGTTTATGACTTATTGAAGGGAACAACGATGCTGCTTCCAAGTAATGCTGCCAATCCTGCCAGTATGATGGCACAGGCATTGTCCATTTACAAAAGTGTTCTTGGAGATAAATCCCCTCGTGGACACGAAGCTACACTGCCGAAAGTGCAAGAGAAGAACACACAATCAAAAGATGGCTCAGAACATATCGCAGAGGAAGATATTGACAGCTTAGGATCAGATAGCAAAAGCATGGATTATTCACGAGATAAAAGTGGTCCAAATCTCTTGCCTCCTGTTCAAGGTTTTAGCCTTCAGAGTTCAAAAGACTAATTAAACTAATTTGATCTTTGAGAAATTTCCATGTTTGTGGATGCTCATTTATGTGGTTTCACCAAGGAACCAATTTTTGCCATTCCATTTTTCTTCCAATTTTACTTGCAATGTAGTGTGGTAAACTCAGGAATGTAAACCTTTCAAACTTATTTGTAAGGCTTGAGAAGTACTTTTTTCAGCTTACCAATCAAATAATGTAAAAACTGACTTTGAAATTTTACCAGAAATAAATTCATGTGAAGAAATTCATACAGGGTTCATTTCATGAGTTCATAAATTAATGGATTGCTTGTGTTACCAATATTTGACACTAATTGCTCTATGTTTGCTATGTGCTATTAACAGCAATTGACTTTAGGTAATGTGTTAAAATGTTCTTTTGCACTATTTGGTCATTGAGGAGCTTCTGGGATACCACACAGTTTCTAGTTGCTTTGAGAACGATGTCTAAATGCTAGTTTATTGTTTTGGTGAGGAAATAACATTCTGTTATTAAAGCTTCTCCATTTAATACAAAATTGCAGAAGCTCTCTTGAATTTTAACTGAGTTTGCATATAGAAACACATTTTTACCTTTTTAGGACAAAAGGGCAGGTACCATTTGCTTTTGTAAGAGAGCCAATTTCTGATGAAAATACCGGTCACAAAGGAAACTTAAAACTTGAAATTGCAAGAGATCATTTACAAATTGTTTTATATCACCTCTCAAAACAGCATAGATGGAAATGAAAGTATCTCAGAGGTCCCATAAGGAGCTACAACCTCCATTTGCTTGAACCTAGGTGACCACTTGTTGCTGAGTAGCGGTAAGAGTCATTTATTGTTTCACCATGGAGCTACTATTGTTCATCCTTTCCCCTCTAGTGTTGAGGCAAGTGGTCTGTGTTTTCTGGCATCTGAAATGCTAAATTATGGTAACTGCACGTAAGACACCATATAAGAGAATGCCATTGCTTGAATGCGGATTATGTTTCTTGTCTTCATTGCACTCTTTAGTCCAGGCCAATTTGTGATAGCCTCAACTTCTAGTGGAGCTATTCTCGTACTTTTCTATCTACATGCCAGAGATAGACTAGTGATTGCTTTGCAAATTCACATTTCTTTCTATTGCAGAAAAACATTTTGTTTCAATGTTTGCAAAAGATTTTTCAAATGTGTTCAGATATTCTTCTCTACTGGCACTAAAAAACATTATATCCTCTTGATGCACTTTCACATGTATCCATAAACGTCTTTAATAAGTCATTCATAACACCTTAAAAATCATAAGCCATTCCACAAGCCAAAAAATGGAAAATCACCAATGACAAACTTTTTGTTTTGAATGTTATTTTCTATTATCCTTCATATGAATTTGGTGGTAACTTTTTTCGAAATCGAACTTTGTGAAATACTTAGCATGTTAATGCTGGGTTGATGAGTCATCTATCCTTAGAAATGGATACGTGTTTTTGAGGGTGATCTTAATCAATGCTCATTAGTATATGCATGTTCTCCAGGATATGTCCTTTTATATCATGACCCATATGATGGAGTGCTTGGACTTTTGCCCCAACACTTTCATAGTTGTCTCTTTACTCCATTACTCTTCAAAACTTGTTCAATCTACGGAATATGAATTAGAAAGGCAGCAAATTGGTAGGAGGTATCTCACAGTCTAGTGAAATGGTTAGATAAATATTACGTTATCAATAAGAACAACTTGAATGAAAGCAAATGGATTTCCCAAGCAACTTCTTGGCCAGCGTACGCTCCATCCCCTTGAGATGAAGAGAATGGCTTATCCTCTTTCTATAATGTAAACCTTCCCTGATGCAGTCTAGGCAAGGGTGTCGAATGAAAGACTACCCTGCCTCACAGCCTACAATCTTACAATATAATATGCCATGTGGGAGCCTCAAAACATTATAATTTTTTTAATTCAAAGAAATCTGCCATTACAGGCCACAATAGGCTGATAAGAAGCCTAACTCTCCACCCATATATATTGCCACTTACTGATTTTATAGTACAACAATAAACTACATGACTGATTTTGTTCTCTGCCTCTCAGCTTCTCTCTACCCCTTGTGCTCTCTCAAATTAGGAAACTCCTGCAACTATCCTCTAGCTGCCTCACCTTTGCAATTGACCAACTTCTGACCGTACTCTCGATGGCCAACCCCCCTCTCTCTCTCTCAGTGATAATCTATCCTTTCCCTTGTCCCTTGCTCAAATAAAAGAAGTTGAAGCTTTTATCTACCTCTGAGCTACAACAATAACAGCTATCAAATCAAGAACGAATAATTGTTGCCACCCGAGATGACCATGTACAACCTACATAACAAGAATGAAGCCCAAACAACTAGGAAATGACCCACATAGAAAAATTAGAAACAATTGCAAAGAAAAGAAAACTGAACATCATGACCCAAATAAATTGTTTGGCTGCAAGGCATAATAATTTACCACCTCAACGAAGTGAGACAAATCTTCAAACTAATGCCTAGATGACAAAAGATCTCACGGCTTAGCAAAGAAAAAATTGCTAGCCAAGAAGTTTGCCCTAATGATGATTGCTATCTAGAGACGCTTAATAGTTGCACAAGGATGAATAAACACCCAAAAGGATAACACACAGTCACAGAGAGAAATCACATGCCACCAAGATAGGAAACATACACTTGATCCATATAGAAGAGAAAAAGTTGCCCAAGCAAATAAATAGTTGCCTGTGCAGCATCAACATCAAACAATCACTGAAAAGAATTATTTTAGCTGCCAGCTAATTGTTAGATTGGTTCATACATGCTGTCATCAATTATACTACCAAAGGTAATGATAATTACTTGAATAAAACAATTGATTTAATTCCACGCATCTAGCTTACAATTTCATTCTACATGCCGATGAGGATAATAGATGTTGCTGAAGTCAATTCATAGGTTCTTGAAGTTATAGTTGGCACTATTGTTGTCCCAATTGCTAATGACGATAACAAATGCTAATGAAGTCCTTTGTTGTTGAAGTTGCATAGGCAAATGTTGGCAAAGTGATTTGGAAAGAGGCTGATGAAGTCATACACAATCATAAGTTGATGAAGCGCAGACACATGCATATCCTAAAGAAGTGACTTAGGCAAATGATGATAAATTTGCAAATAGGCATAAGTTGATGAAGTGAGTTACATTGCTGCAGAAGTCACATGCAAGCTACTCGACAACGATGATAATGCAAGTGAATTACCTTGATATCGAAGTGAACTTGAAATGCTACAAAGGATGCAACACTATTTTCTTTGCTATTGAAGTTAACTGGAACGTTATTTCACCTCTAAACTTGTTCGAGCATGGCCAAAACTTTCACACAAAGCCAAAATGCTTTCAACCACCCTTATTATTATTTTGGTTGATATATGATTGCTTGATGTCCTAGATGCTTTTGCACCAGACACACTCAACAAGTGATTTTGTGAGCATGGTGCTTGCAAAATAGAGCTAAGTGGGAGAACCACCCTTTCTGAATGCACACTATCCACAACATGCTAGATTACTCTAACTGGTAGATTGGAAGACTTCTTTCACCTCTTCTAGCATCTAGTTGAGAAAATTACTATCCTCCTTGGCCAAGCTTGGCCACTTATTTTCATCCATCTTATTGATATGTGTTCCCCATAACCTAACCTCTTCCTCCAAATACACCCCCTTCCTCCTCTAGTGGATTTTAACCCACCATTACATCCACCTCTACCAAATGTTTCTCCATTCCTATTCTCTTGTGGGATTTGATCCACCATTTCCCATACACTTCCACTAGTATTTTATTCTCCCTTCTATACTCATTGTTTTTTCCACACTCCAAATCTTCAAACACTTTGTTAGCATAGTCAATCTTAATTTTTGTTTTATTATCCTTTAAAAGAAGAAAACAAAGCTTCTTATTTTGCTTAAATTTTTCTTTTGTCTTACTTGGTACACTTAACTTGATGAGGTTAGATTTGTTTTGATACACCTTGATGATACTAGTGATCCCATCCTTGGCCCACCTATATTTATTGATTAGGTGACACATACCATGACAAGTTTGGGAGTGTGTTGAAATCTATGTATAATATAATCCTGTTCTTTACTCCCTTGTATTTGTTTGATGACTTAATAAAAATAACATCCTTAAGGTATAAGTAACAACTCCCTATCACAACATCAAATGCATCAAGTGAAATCATATTTGTTTCCATCTCATCAATATGATATGTATTAATGCCAAATTTGATTTTACATTTGTGTGTGTTTCTACATCCTTCTTCACCCAAACCATTAGGGATGGATTTAAATGGTTAGGAAAGGTGTGTACAAAATGAAAATAAAAATAGCCTATGTACAAAATGATCCACTCAAAAAGGATAAATTTTATAGGACAAACCTCCCCCAAGGGAGGATAAAGAGACCTTGACTCCCCTTCAAGAAGTGAGAAGGATAAACCCCTACGCGATAAAAAATCTGTTCTAGAATAGACAGAAGAAGAGAGACCATGCAACCCCCCCTCAACATTCAATGTTGCTAATGGTCCATGATTGTCAAACAACATTTCTATCATTGGGAAGAAATAGAGCTAAAGATCTATGGTGGATATCTTTCCATTCCTGAAAGGAATACAAAGGAAGAAAACCTAGAATATATGATGTCTCTAGAAGTTGCTTAGGTGTTTCCATGTTGGTGTCAAGAGGAGTCACAATCAAATAAGGAGTCTTGGCCTTAATTGAAAAAATTGACTACTCATAACCTTATGGGAAAAAATGTAGATCAAGATGCAAAGATGAAGATGAATCCTTTGAAACCCACTCAATGATCTTCAAGCCAATGCCAAACTACGATAAATGTTGATAAGATGAATCAAGTACCATGCAAGATTTAGGTACATCAACCAGGGATGTAAGGTGTTCATTGTAGGTAAGACAACTAGATTGGTGAGAACTTGGTACTTCTACAAAAGGTGTCAACATGAATGAAAATTGAGTTAGATATATGGACTCATGAATATTTGTAGAATCTGTCACTATAGAAGTGGATGTATGTGGAGAAAGAAAAAGAGGGTTTGAATATGCCCTCATGGCATTCAAAGAAGATGATGCAATCCCATGCTAGGAAAGGTGTGTTATACATCTTACATAATAAAATAATAATGCTAATAACACAAACTAATATTTAAGTGTGGTGCATCTTAGAGATGTGGATACCACATGGATTAGACATTCTTGGGGCCACTTGTATGTTGTATGTGACATTAGCATAAATATTTAATATGGGTGTTACATTAGAAAAATACTTATTATTGGGAAAATTTAGTACCAAATATTTAATCTGGGGTCATGGTTTAGAGAGAACATGGTTTATGTAGAACCACTTAACATTTTTGTGCAAATCTTGTTTATAAAAGAAAGCACATCAATAGTATTTGAGGTTAAGTCTACACAACCTTTGATTTGTTGGGTAAGGTTGATTGAGCATCTCTTGTAGGTTGCATATGTGGAAGTATGGATTGGATGTATGACTTCATGGTTCTCATTTAATTGTTCACATGGAGGAATGCAACTAGGGTGCAAAATGCTTTATAGACCTTGCTACAAATTTCCTTTCACTCTATAGGAGCTACCATCAAAGATGAGATGAATGTTCTCAATAGTGTCGTCGAGATTCAAAAGATGGGACTCCACAAAAAAATGTGAAATAACTAGTAAGTAGATCTTCTAATGAAGTCGATCAAGAAGATTGCTATGAACTTATTGAAAGAAATCATTAGAAGTTGTGGATGACATAACACTAGATTCAAATGACACAACAAGTGATGGAGATGAGATCTCAATGCATGTCATTATACTACAATACTCATCCTTGAAATATGTTTCCACAAAAGATGTCTAAGTATGGATAATTGTAGAATTTGCAAGTGCTAGAACCGAAAATTCCTCAAACTTTGGATGCTAATTGGAGATGTAGGAGTCAAAGAATCAACTAGAGTCTTTGAGGAGTAGAAGTTTCACTATGTTCAACAATTTTCCACTAGTCTAGCATTTTTTCTATATTATCATTATATGGAATATTATCACAATCATCTAGCAAAACAAGACAATCCAAGGAAAGATCATTTGGGAATGGAGGATCATCTAAATCTGCATACATTTCCCAAGAGTTTGTCTAATGAGCACAAGGGGTTTCATACTTGATATACAAAACAATGCTTTCATTTCTACATTGAGACCAAGAAATCCTATGAGATGACCAGTCTTGGAGTACCATACAAGGTTCTGCGAACATGTAATTGGTTGAGGAACAAGTTCACAGAGACTGGGAAAGATAATGCCATGCTAACACCATCAAAGAATATTCTTTGACACTGGACTAAGTCAATAGTACTCACTATTTTGCTAGACTATCCTGTGATATCCAAACCACTTGAATTCGAGTGGAAACTACCATGTTGTGGGTGGGAAGTTGCTCTTTTGCTAGAATAGGTGGTTTTGGTAATGGGGCCAAGTAGGGACTGTGAAGATCAATATTACTACCTGAGACTACCACTCATGGTGGTGGGTTGCAATGACCTTTATTGTTGGTGGCTTGATTGCCGCCATTATGGCACTTGTCAGATATAGTGCAAGCATAAGCTTGCATAGTACTGCACTAATTTTATAAAAAGAAAAAACTTCACAATATTATTAATGGGGTCATACAATTCTTTGAATAACTGTTTTTGCCTCATCGATAACTTTGTCCCAATTACACATTTTTTGTATGAAAATAGGGGTTCTTGGCCTTTGGATGCAATGTCTAGGTTGAGTTTGACTCAAATGCTTAAAAAATTCAAGTACTTGCTATATCCATCAATCACCTCCTTAATGTATCTCTTTGTAGATTTAGCCTCTATTGCTCAATTGAGACACAAAAAAGAAAAAAAAAAAGACTTTCTTAGCTACCTTGGACTTGATGGTGAGCCCATATTTAGTTCGGGAATCTCCTAAATGCACATACGATTGACAAGTTAGAAAATAATCCCCCAAAAATTGATATTTCTTCCACACTTTTTTGTTTCTCCACATCATCATTTGAGTATGTAAGAGAAGAGCATACTCATGTGCTTTAAAAATATTAGATTTGCACTTCTAGATCTTTTAAAAAGTTAACCCCCAACTCACAACTTGCTTTGATACAATGTGAAATTTGGCTATGAAGCCACCTAAGAATATAAATAAGTGAAAGGAAAACATAAGAGCATAAAATTAATATGATAGAATAAGTTGTGTTTAAATCAATAAGAATGCAAGTTAGTTCCAAATAAAAATTAGCCAATTCTTATGTAGAGAAAGATAATCGATAATAGGTGGAAGCTAACTAAATGTAGGCATCCACAATTAATGGATCTAACTAAAGCTAGACATCCATGATAGAAGGAATGTGAATTAAGAGTAGTTAACTCTCAATCACTCTCAATAAAGATGTGAGTTAACTTACTTTAATTGAGATAGAGGTGGCCGTGAGTAAATAGAGGTGGCACCTAACTACAATCAATCAAGGATTGATGAGGTAGTGATGACAGTTGTGTACCTCAAGTCAAGGCATATACATCTCATTATTAGCTACTTATGTGAGAATAAATAAATATCCTAATTATCTTGAGTAAAATTATTAAATAGGTGCAATATCACTCTTGGGATATAATATATCCAAGGTGAATAAAATATTACACCAACACTACCTTAGTAGAAATTCAAACAAAATTCTACATACATTTGAATTGTGCTCTATTTCACATACTTTCCTTCAACCATGGATGTTTCTTGTAGTCCTCTTACAAGATTTTTAGGATGTAATTCTAGATGCAACTTCCAACATTTTGTGTCAATGTATTCATTCTTAACACAATAATTACAATGATCCTTTAAATCTTTGCAAACACATAAATTGACGATATTTTTTTAATGTTTACACTCATCCTTTGCGTAAGGAACTCACATTTTTGTAGGGGTTTTAGATGATCGATTTTGCTATTTTTTGGGGGCTAATTTAATGATTGAATTATTTTGGAGGACTCTCCATTACTTTTCTTCTTTTCCTCCTAAATGTAGCGTGGTTAATACATTATTCATGATCAAAGATCTTGTGGCTTGATACATATGACACATCCTTATGCATGGAAGTGGATTTTCCATATACCTAGTCAAGATATCTTCTTTTAAGTTCAAGCTCATAAAATAACTAGTATGTAGTATTAACCTTTGCATAATATAATTGTAACCTACTTAAAATATTGCTACTTATTTTTTTGATTAGTCTCATCCCAACTAGATACAACTATTTATTAAACAATTCTTAAATTTATTCCAACTACGAAGAATTGGTCTCTTTTTCTTCTTCAAAGAATTTCCCACCAAATTAGAGAATGACCCTCCATTTTTAGACAAGTAATTTATTTTATTAGTAACTTCATGCACAGTAAAGTGAACTTACATTTGTTGTAATGATTTCTCTACTATTTCACCATGTACTTGTTCTTCAAAATTTTAAATTCAACTTTGAAAGAGAGACGACTATTCAATTTCTAAAGAGAAACAAGTAGAGTCTCTTACCTAGTTTTGACTTTATGTTTTGCATTGCTTCTTTGTGGTGATGATATTTTCTTAGTTCTTAGCCATGAAGCCTTGTTGCTTCATCATATATCCATGCTCATTTAAAAATAATGTATTTAAGAAGGTTACAATTGTTCCTTCTTGTATCATATTGTTTCCATAGAATGAATAAAACCATCTCCACAATACCCAAAGATTGAATTCTACTAATACAAATATTATTTATAGTTTCTCATTCCTAATTGTTGAAAATTACGTCTAGCTTGAATGATGTTCTTACTTGAATTGTACTTAAATACAACCATCTTCATAATACCCAAAGATGAACTTTAACTAATATAAATATGCTCTATAGTTTCTCATTCCTAGTTATTGAAAATTCTTTATAGAGTGAATGTTGTTCTTACTTGAATTGTACTTTAAATAAAAGTGTTGGGATGTAGATTATGTGAAGAATTTGTGTAGATAGGGAAAGGTCAAGCCCTTGAGAGTAATTAGGCGGGAAAATTGATGTGACTTGGTCTCTTGTATGTTCAAAATATTTGTCTAAGGATCTTTGACTTGATGAAATTTTTGTCATAGCTATTACAATTCCTAGTTCAAGTTATTTCAGATGATATTGTATTGTTACACAAAATATAATGTAGTACTTAGAAGTCATTTTTAAAGCTTTGCATTATTTTTTCTAGAGTATTTATATTGTCATATTTTTATTTTTATGCTTTGTATAATATCCTTGGTGGGACTTAGAGACTTGACACATCACCTCTTGTAAGGTGACATAGGACCAAAAAACATGTGATTTTCAAGGTGGGGAATAGTTCATACATTTCAAGGTACGATGTTGGAGGGAGAATATATGATGGTTTAAGATGTATAAGAATCATATGTGACACATAATGTGTAACATAATCTACGATGGGGTGATTTTGGAAAGAATCTTTGGATGGCTATTTTGAGCCACTTGTAAGAGCATCTCTTAACCCATTATTGTTCCTAAAAGAGAGGAAGTTTCCAACACATCTTCAATTGACTATTTATCAACTGTAAGGAACCTTGTAAGAGAATTATTTTTGATTATATAAGCAAGGAAAGGCCCCTGATCCCATCAGATACAAAAAGAGCTGAAGCAACAAAAACGAGATAGGCTGGGAAACAACACCAGTCAAACCAAAAAAAACATCCAGAATACATACTGTTAAGCAACCTTAGGAGGCACGCAAGCCATACCATTTAACCAATAATTTGTATCCACATGACCAATAATAGTATAATCAAAAACATTGTAAGCTATCCAAAGACTAACCCAAACAGTAGCACATAAGCTAGAGTAGAGATTAAACATAAACATACAAGCCTCAAACCTTAACACATCGATCAAAAAATAACAACAAAAATTGGGCAAGATGACAAGAACCATTATTTCACAGTAGCTATTAACTCCCAATTGTCCCCAATCTGAGAGACAAATTCCCTCTGATCAGGGGCAACTTCATTACCGAGTCCTTCATATATTCATTCTTCCCGACCTTCTTTAACTGCTTTATGATCTTGGTTTGACTAGACACCGCTTCAACCATAGCTCTATGCATCAACCCATTAGTGACCCTCATAAGGGTGATGATAGATTTTTCCATATCCTTGACCTACACTTGCAAGAAAGTAATCCAACTTTTCAAAAAATCAATGTTAGTATCTTTAAAAAGAGTAGCACCTGTAGTTGGTCATAGTTGGTCATTGGTTGTAGTCGGTCATAGTCAACCATAGCGTAGTCGGTCATAGTCGGCCGTAGCGTAGTCAGCCAATTGCTTATGTTAATAAAACTATAGTTGTAGTATGAATAATTAATATAATAAATGCCATGTATAACATAACATGTTCCCGACTACAGAAACTGAGTACATATAATGCTTGGCGGTGGTTGAGCAACCAACCGTCGTGACATTTCATAACAAACCTTTACCACTAATCGAGACCATGGTTGATAGTACTGTTGATATTTCTATGATTGTACATGGTGATATTTACTGCAAATGAATAGAAGCATTTCATATTTCAAGCATCTTGTGTTCTCAAATATGTAGTTCTGTTATTTGTTCTCTG